>JAXIUT010001356.1:11896-26110 GCA_035586675.1 Eurytoma californica | reverse complement strand
TTTGATTATTAGGGATTAGAAAAACTGGATGGCCCACAATACATCTTGTTTCTTCACAATAGGATTAAGGTTTGCTGCGAGATATTTTTGCATGTCGGTTATTATGTCATACTTTTGAGTAGACTAAAATCACTAATAAATAAGGGTACTTGGGAAAAATTAAAAAAGTTAATAAGCAGCTTTTAAATCCTAACAGATTTTTAGGGATTCTCAAGATTTTTAGCCTTGTACAAAGAAGCATTCCACACACGGACGGCAAGTTGGGGTCGATCGTTCACGAAAAAATCTGGTTCAAAAAGCCAATGGGCGGACGGGTGTTCCGACCCCGCGGAGCGTCGCTTTCCACGAAAAGCGCTGCCCAGCGATATGTAAAGATCCCGGGGATGCACTTGGATATTTATCGATCGAACATCTGGGAGAGTGCGACGAGGCCCTCCCCGGAGCGAGGAGAAAAAAAAAACACGTGCTGAAGTATCCGTGTGACCTTTCGTTTCGCCTCTATTTTTGAAAAATTTAAATCTACCGACACCGTGCGCAGGGCTTTTTATTTTTGTAAAAGACCTCTTCTTCACCTTGACACTGAAAATCGAATTGTCCTGACTTGAGTTATGTAAGTTATTTCGGTTTCTACGGGGAAATTATGATCGAGGACCGAATTTTCAATCGTTGCTTCGAAAAATCGCGTCGATAATTTAGTAGTGTAATTATGTAGCGATCAAGATCATTTAAGCAATTAACTTAAGTGTTTACACGTACGCCTGAGAAAATATTTACCGAGAATTCATCCTGTCACCATCATCTGCCGTCAAGTGTTTACGGAAATTCGAGATACTGTGAAAGTCGAGATGCGCCAAGTGGCGGCAAGTGATCAATCGGTATAGGCGATAGTTGCA
Organism: Eurytoma californica; assembly: GCA_035586675.1. Lineage (NCBI taxonomy): Eukaryota > Metazoa > Arthropoda > Insecta > Hymenoptera > Eurytomidae > Eurytoma > Eurytoma californica. The sequence continues at coordinate 25,217 of JAXIUT010001356.1, read as the reverse complement.
ACCGATAACTTATCCGATATTCTGATTGATGACTAAATATTTCGGAAAACACCACCATCAATCGTCCGATTTTTAGTTAAATTCAATTATTTAAGTTCTCTCCTTTGTCGTTTTCGAACAGTCTGTCATTAGCTTGAAAATACTGTAATTTAAAAAGAAACCGACTTTCACAAGCAATTAAAAATCGTCGTTACCCTAAAAGGCTTTAATTGGTACTCTGTGAATTTGCGGAACGGAAACAAAGGTGGGAAGCTCGTTTGCGGAAGCGTCGTTGCAGTGGCCGGACCACAGGATCACGAAACCCAAAAGGCTTGCACACCAGATGTTTGGCGCCTGCCTCTTGAGACCGAGATTTTTTACCGCGTAAGCCTCTGACTGCGTGACGGAACCAAGATTTTTTCTCACATCGATGGCTGAAGTCAATTTTTCCTCTTTCCCAGAAGTCGCCCGAAGAATGCAAAACACGTGCGAGAAATCCGAGAGCTAGGTCGACGTAGGTTCAGGTGTCAATCTACCACAACTTTTTTTCTAAAATGTTTACACTCGAGAGTCCTTGTAAGCTCTCCCACCCTCACTTTAAAAAAACGATGGAAGAATGTTGTGAAGCATTTAAAAACACAATTTGATGGGTTCATGAGTATAATTGGTTGAATGGCGCCAAAATTAAAAAAGTTCTAGCCTCAAAAATTTAATGGATCATATATAAATACGTGTGAGAAATTTGAAGACGCGAAACGCACTGGATTTTGCTAGTATAAATATGAAAAATTACCATCTGTTTAAAGGTAAATTTTAACCACAATTATCTCAATTTAAGAAATTGAAAATTCACTTATTTATAAAAAGTTAATAAGCCCTTATTTCGGGGTAAAAAATTTTATCCACCCACACAAAATAGCTGCGCTTACAAACCGAATCGAAGGAATAATGGCAGCGCGCGGCGGAACATCTGCAGTGCGCCAAAGGCCTCGGAGGAGGCCCGGGAATCGCCTGCACGCCGCTCGCGTGTGTGATTAGCTTAACGAGCCCGCATCCGTACTCCGCGCAAGTGGATACATCTCGATAAGACTAGACTCTACAACTCGGTATAGTTTTTTTTTTTTTTCTTGCGCGAAATTTCAGTTGAGCCGACGCCGCGCAGCAAAGCTCGGGCCACCACATGTCGCCGCGGCTAATGGAACCATTATTGCGGTGAAAACGCCGTGTCGGGGCATTATCCCCGGGCCGTGTAAGTCGGCCGGTCGGGGCAACGTATCGGCCTGGACGATTAAGAAGTGCTCGCACGTGTTTTTCCTTGGCTCGCTATTACGGGCACGAGGCGGACTTCCCTGTAATCGACGTCGCTGACGACGTCATCGGGGAGACAATGAAAGCGGCGTTACTCGCGAGGGTTCGCGTGGGCGCGAGAGGTATTTTCATCAATTTTTCGCATCAGTTTCGATGCTCGCCGTGGTGTTTTTCGTTCACGGAGTAATTGGGTTAATGAGGTACTTCGACGCGAAAGATGCGCTGCCAAGATTGTTATTACGGGTTGTTTTTTGAAAGTTCGTTACTTTTTATGTAGGGTTTTCAGCTGGTAGACGTTAAAATTTATCTTTTTTCTTAATATCTGCAAAAACCTTTTTCTTAATTTCGCAGTGTAATAGTGTAAATTTGATTATAATTTTAATAACACAGGATGCAAGTAATTAATTAAAAACAGTTCACAGTACATTAAATTTCTTAAAATTACATTGCACTTTAAGAACAAATTTTTTTTAAATATTCACTCGCGTCGCTACAAGATTCTCTACGCAGTCTTCAAATTTAATTGTAAGTACTTACAATCCAATCGGTTCACCCGAAGCAAAGCTCCACGCCGAACCCTCGTCGTCGATACTTACAAAACTGGACCGCTTCCAACGGACTTTGTCAAGGCACGACCCCTTCGCTAAGAAATCAAGTTTTCCGCCCGACTGGTGCTTTGGATTTCGCCCTCGGAGCCATCGGCGAAGAAGCGACGGCAGAGAGAGGGAGGGGCGGGGGAGGAAATTTCGCGGGCGGAATTATATCACGGAGCGGCTAATTGGCGGGCCGGCCCTCGACTCTTCGGCCCCGACGCTTTTAATGTGACGCACCGCGCGGAAGATGTAATTTCCGTCACGTATACATCGGGAACGCGCGACCGGAAGCGCCGGCATGGGAATGGCAAGTGGCCAAGCGCTCCGGCTACGTCTCGATCGATATTCCCTCTCGCGCCGTCTTCTCCGTCTCCTTCTGCCGGGGACGCCGAGCTCTTCCGCTGGTCTAAGTGTGTCTCTTATACTTTTTTAGAGAAGAGAGTATCTTTTCGACTCTGACTCTGGGTTATTCCGGGTCGTTTGGATACGTTTTCGGTGACCTGGCCAAACTTTTGTTAAAGGAATTTAAAGATTCGCTCTTTATTTTGTTTATTTATTTCATTTTTTATTTGATAAAGAATTTAACAAGCTGTATAATTTAACAAGCATAGCAGCAAGCCCTATGCAGATGCGTGTGAAAGATTGAAAATGTAAAATTATGTAAACTTGATATATATATAATTGTAAGAGAGCGTAGTGCACATTTCAATGATACACCGTGAGCAATATTAATCACTCTGGCAAGAAGAATATTCCAATAGCTTTTAAGACTACTAGTGATCGGATAAAACAAGATGTTTGCAACAGAAGAACTTTCAAGTAGAGGACGTGTATGTCTTAACATTTAAAGTTATCGTCATTAATGAAAACTAGCACATTTTATTTTCCTCTTTTTTAAGCACATATAAAGTCAGGTGTAAATAAAAGCACTTTTGGTAAAACGCAAGATATAATTTTCAATTTAAATTACGTTAAAAACTATTATCTGTTCGATTAATAGATACATTTTAACTTTTTATATTCTGCAAAATAAAATTTGTATGGTTCTTTTACACATAAATCTTATTCGTTTAAAATTGTAATATAATATTTTATAAAGCCATTAGAACCATATCCATAATTTCTAAATAGATAATAATTTAATTTAACCTTCTTGTAAGTCTTGCATTAGTTATAACAAAATTAAAACTTCAGTAACTGATAAAAACGATAAAACATTTGAAAACCTTTTACGGTAAATTAAATATTAAAACGAACTTAGTGTAATCCAATCAATTTTAAAGTTTCCTGTCGGATACCGTGTATCCACTACAGCCGATCAATTAAGTGCGCGTGGATTATCGTCCCGGACGACTCAATTTTCCAAAAAAATAATCGACGCAGCATCTCGTGCGCGTCGCTCGCGTGCGCTCCCCCGAGAAAAGTGAAAAGTCGCTGAAGATGATGGATCGCCGGTGCCTCTCGAGGTGAGGCCGGCTCGCGTCCCCCGATGAGAACCGGGGAAAGCCGATGCGGCCCGAACGATAAACCCGAGCGCCTGCTATCTCCCCGCCGAGAAACCGAGTCTATCCAATTATGAGACACGTTGACAAGCTTTGTAGGAGGCGGTCCGCCTCCCTTTTTTTTCACCGTTAGTCGCGCTACCACACACCGAGGCGACGGTGCGATCGTGAGATGCCTTCCCCGCTAAGGTTTGAGTAAGGGCGAACAAGTGTCCTACTGCGGAAAAATGGAGATAAGGCCGGGAGAACTTATTTTGGGCCAGATAAGCGACGATTAGTGACGGGATCAATTCGATATTTGTCCCCGCGCCAGCTGGACATTTCTAATTATCTGCGTTTAATGTTGGCGCGGGAAAAAAGAAAAGTGAGTTGGGAGTACCACCGCTGTAAAATACATTGTATACTTATATGCAGTTAACGTTATAACTAAAGCTTTTCGATCAATTCAATTCGCTAACATTTTTGTAAATGATTTTACCCTTTTGCATTTCCACTGGAAAGTGAACTTTAGCCTGATTATCAGATAAATAAATTAAATATATAAATTTAAGATGAATTTTTAATACTATTATCATAACTTAAGAACACTGAAAGACGAACCTTTTCTTTCATTGAATTGACTTACACTACTAATACAGCTGGTTCCCTTTGCATGTTTTCATTTCACTTTTTCGTATTCAAAAAAGCATGAAATATATTCACTCGAAGCATAAAACTTTCACTAAACATCATTCAGAGCGTAATCGCTCAAACAAGCTCACAAAGCACCCCTCGTCAGAAGGAAAGGAAGGTCAATATGTATCCCTCGAGTTAGAGAGCCATAAAGAGGCAAAATGAGAAAAAAATGCACAGCCTGTTTACCATCGCCGGGCTGAATGAGAGCAGCCGTGAGGGTACACCGGAAGAGCATTGAATTTTCGAGGCGGTTTCCGCGCCTCCGCCCACGACGGGAGAAATTTACACAGGTGTCGGTCGGGTTGCGCAAGACGCTCGCGACAGATAAAGCGGAAAGGCTTTCGTGGAAAATTACCGAGGGTTGCGCACACTCGAGTGTACACGCCGATCGCCACCGTCGAGTCTTTTTGGAGCGCATTGTGGGATGTAACACGAGAGGCGAGGTGCGATGCGCGCGATCTGACGCGCTTCCGCGTACTCGATGCCTGTGTACCTGACATTGTGCATTGCTCCGCGGGCTCATGGGAAAATTTATGAGGATCGAGGGATCGACGGGTGTAAGGCTAACGGGATAATGATCGTTTTGTTGAAGGAGATCGCTTCGGTTAATTCATTAGATACTTATTTTCCGCGTGGTTTATTTAGTGGAGTGGAAATTAACGTATGATTTTTGTTTTACTTGTGATTATATACTCGTATTATTTATTAGATTGACAGATTGTGTTTGAATTAAAATCTTTAGTATAACTATATTATAATTTGTAAAATAGGATAGAATTATGGACAAGGATTTTAATAATGCTGAAAATTATTTAGTACCTTATATTTTCTAATTTTTTCACCAATTTAATGAACAAAAGATATCGTCTAAAATCATTTCATTACTCGTAGAAAACCAAAAAATCACCAGCAGGGTATTTAATTAAATAGAAGAAAAATACGTTATCACAAAAATAAATTGTTGTAAGTAAAAACGCAAATACTATGGAAGATAATTTCCGAAAGCTTTATTAAATCTTCACCAAATAAACAAAAATTTATTATCCAATCAAACAAAATTAAAATTTCATATTTTCGTAGCATACATCTGAAAGGATCTTCTTCCAGCTTCAATACTCATCAGAGGCACTGGAGATTCGATTACTTCACTCACCCTGCTGTCAGATCTGCTTACCTATACGTCAGTTTTTCTTGTATTGATATAAATCAATTATTAGTGAATCAAAATTATATACATGAGAGTGTCATCTAAGAAAATTTCGCCTCGAGTGATGCGCTCGATAAAAAAGCCGGATTTGTCAATATTATTTTATAATTTCGTTTTTCAATTTAAAATTATCTGATCGAGGGGCAAGGCTCAGGAACCTCAAAAAATAAAATGTTCGATCGTTAACTAACAACCAACTTGAAATTCCTCATTAGCATCCTTTAAAAGCGATCGTTGAAAATTTTACAACATATTAATCATAAAGCCATTGAATCGCGCCGCGGTCGCACGCGATCGTACGTGCACGCAGGTTCCCTCGAGTGCATCGAGTGACTGCAAGCCCCACCTGGTCCCCGTTCGATTATCATAACACTGTGTCGTATTATCATGAGAATAAAGTCGAGGCCGCGCCGTCGCGGGCCCCTGAAGACGCTGCCGCGGCCTCTACGTCCTGTCGGTCGGCTTGATTTTCTCGTGTATGTGCGTGTATTTGCATAAAAATTGGGCTTCTAATTTGACCTGCGCCGATCTTCCCGAGCGTCTTTTCCGCTACCGGACCGCCGGTTTTGAACGCACGGAAAAAGGTATATGCTAATACGCTTCCTTGGCAGACACCGGCGCGCTTACATAATTCATGGACGGCTCGAGTGCCTCCTTTGCTAAACATTCTATTATTTTAAATAATTCTAATTAAATAAAACTTTTCCAAAGATCTACGGCTTGCTTTTGTGAAATAATACTGAAAAACGCTTGTATAATGAGGTGTTTATAGTTTGAGGCGACGGTCAGACACCTGCAATAACTTCTCACTGAAAAATGTTGTCACTGTGTGAATTAATTTTTCACAAACTCGCTTTATTTGCCTCGTAAATAGTCTAAGAACGAAATTATAGTTATTACCACTTCACCTCACTTAAAAATAACTTTTTATTTGCTTGTTATTAATTTTGTAAGGTCATTTAAAAATAAGTGAATATATACCCGAAAAGTATCTTGAGGAAACTCCTAATCAAGTGAATTCCAGGTAAACTCACAAAGGGTCCGCACTGTCGTCTCGTGCGGAAGCTAATAAAAATCTCCGGATCGGGAAAATCGACGGCGTCGACGCGGGGATGCTCGTTAGAAATTCATTAGGGCACAGTGTCGCGCGCCAGGGGCTCGGGCTTTTCTCCTAATGGGGAAAATTCGCGGGCGGCGAAAAGCGCGCTCGCGACGAGCTTCACCCGTTCGCCCCCCTCGAAGACCCCACCTGCCACGGCGAGGGCGTCCCTCGGCGGCGCGTCGCCTTGCGCTGCGGGAGTCTCGCTCCGCATATAGGGTGACCGAAGTGCACCCACAGCCTCTCCGATGGCTACGGCGCGATAAATTTTAAAAGCGATTTACGACTACCGAAAATGCCAACTTTTTTGCTGCGAAGTGTGCTTACGAAATTTTTGCGTAGAAAAAGATATTGAAAATTTTAGTCGATATCCTAACTTTCAGTGCAGTACGTGCCAATTTTTAGATACAAAGTGTAGGTGTAAGAAAATAAATGTCGATGTTTTAATAAACGAGATTTTTTTAAAGTTAAAATGCAGTATGATTTAAGAGCAATAAAAGTTTCTACAGCAAAGGTAGTAAAAGTGTCAAAGTTTCGGCCCGCGCAGCTTACGGGTTTTTCTGACAGCGATATTTATCCTCCTTTTCTTTGATGGTGCGTAGGGGGCATAGAAAAAAATTAGGAAAGCTATATTATCCCAAAATCTCGGCAAAAAATTTCAGTGGATTAGAAAAGGATTCTGTAAGGAGTCATTTCAGTGATTATCTTTTTCATTTATAGAGGATCCTATATTGATCCCCAAACCATAGTCCTGGACAATTTCTACTTGACTTATTTTCTGAAAGTTTCTCTAAATTCATTGACAGCTTCTCTGATACATAATTAATCAAGAAGATATAATATTTTTTATAATCTTCAAAAATAAGTCTAGTTAATATTTCATTATATTAATGAATGAAATAATAATTGCAAGTTATATTTATAATGCAAAAAAAAATGCAGAACGAAAAAGTGAAAAATCATCATTATATCAAATTACAAGAGTACACACAAACAATAAAAACTTAACAAATATTATGTTCAATTTTTCTAAAAAATCAACTAAATTTCCAATAAATCGAATTAACTATAGCATCCACGAAAATAGCCCAATATTTACTTCAAAACAAGAGCGTCCGTGATTAGCCGTGAAAGCCGCATCCCAGGCGTGAGGAATTCGACTGCACGTGTCCTTGCAACCTTGAACGCCGGTCCGTTCCGAGTCACCCAGTATAATCGGCGCGTCCTTAGCAACACGCCCACCGCTCGCAGTCGCTCGGGCTGTGCTCGCCGCGCGCGCGGTGGGGGCGGCCAGTCAAGGATGGTCCAGCGCCGCCGCATCCGGGGGCCCCCGAAGAAAATGTCCCGAAATACGCCGATCGCGTCAGGACGAGCGGGCGTGGAAACGCGAGGCGACAGATGGGCGAGCGCGGAGAAACCGGAGACGCATGTGCACCGAGCGGCATCGGTCCGTTAGTCACGCCGATTTTTTTTTTTTCTCCGCTCGCTGCATGGGAAACCCGTTTCTCCCTTTCCCGCGTGGGAGCGACTCCACCTCCTCCGGCGCGCACGCGCAACGCACCCCGAAGAAATTTCGGTACTATCGCGCGAAAATCCGGGGGACGCGTGATTTAGGGTCCTTTGTCCGCTATAAAAGTTCCATCGGCGCGGAGCGTTTGATACACTCGCGGCGTACTTATTCGCGTCTCGTTTATGCGGAGCCGAGAGTAATGAACGATCAAGCTTATGGACTCCGCAATGGGAGAGATTACTGATAGTTTTACGTCCGCAATTTTCCCGTTCCCGTGTTATATACGAACGCGGAGGATTGATAATCATTCTTCGGGCATGATATATTTTCTTCATTAAATCAGCGCAATAATTTCCTTCATTAATGGGAGTTAACGAACTATCGTCATCGTACCGTAAGGGCACTCGCAATTTCGCCGAAAACTTGCGAGCGCGATAAAAAGTTCGAAAACAAAGTTGCTCGTTTGGGGCGGGAGAGCCTTTTCACATTGGACGAATCGCAGTAAAATTTTACAGCCCGGGCGCAAATGAGCCGGGGAGAGAAATGTCCAAAAAAGCGCAAAAATTTAATTCGACCTCACGCTGCGAGCCGAAAGGGGGGGAAATAAGCTCGTCCGGTGAAATTGCGAGAGAAAAAAAAAGTTCGCGCCGACGATGGCCCCGGCCAATTTCAGATCTCAGACACGTTACCGCGTAAATCATCGTGACAACTTCTTCGCTCTTTCGCTAAATAACTTTAAGGTTGATATATATTTTTCGTTACGGGGAAGTTAGGTCAATTGCTTCATTTACTTTAACGATTCAATTTCGATTCTTTTGGGGGTCGAGTGCGGCCAGAAGTCCAAAATTTTCAGTGAATATTATAATCTGTACGAATACGATGAACGATAAGTAAAAAATATGGTATATTTAAAATTAATTTTTAAAAACTCGTTATTAAATTTCAAAATGGTTGATGATTAAATAATTTGATGTGCATATTTTAGGAATCTGTTTCAAAGAAAATAAATTTATCGTGCAGTAAAGAATAAATTCACTAAGAAATTCCTTTAAAGAGTACCAATAAATTTAAATGTTTTGAATAATAAAGCAACAAATTTAAATATGTAAACCAGCGAAAGAAGGATAGTTTCATTTCGTCAATGCATTGATAAAGCCGATAAAACTTGGAAGGTTAAAGAATGTAATACTTGAAATGGAACGATACAGATAAAAATAAAGAGACGTAGCTCTTTGAAAAGCTCCCCTAAGCCGTGACTCTTACGATCGTCGAGCCCCATTCACGGCCACTTCGGCGACTTCCTGAAGAAAAACCTCACGGTCCGTTTGACCCCAGCATAACGCGTTCCCGATTTACAAAAATATCCAAAAAAAGGATCTGCGTCGAGTCTGTCGAACTCTCCGTCGCGTACCAAAAAAAAAAGAAAACAACGAGGTGCCAGACAAAGCGTCTAAAATCATCGCGGCCAGAAGTCGACGTCGCCGTCGTCGTCGTAGACGACCCGACCCTCCCCGCCGGTCCGTACTCATCAGCCATTTGTTCTCCTCCCGAAGCTTGCTTTGTCTCTCCCGCGGGGTGCGCGGCGCGCGCGCCCAGTCCGCAGTAATTTAGCGGGAGCCGACGAGATAGAGCCGAGTGTTTATGGGGGGGGACGGAGCGGACGGATCCGCGGCGCGTTACCCGCAGGAGGAGAGCCATCGGCGGTCGCCATGGTGATGGCATCGAGCGGGGCTTGGCGCGGGAAAACGCCCCGACGCCGACGTGGCGCCCTCTCGGCCCGACCGCGCCCGACTTCACGCCGATTCCCTTACGCCGCTTGAAATCAAACGCAACCGCAGAAATCCAGCACTTAATCGAATTGTTTTATTCTTTTAGCTTTTGAGAAGGATATTTTTTACTCTCGTTTTATTTTGAAAATTTATAATGGCGAGCATTGACCGTGCGATAACGTGGTAAATATTACTTTTAGTTAAGAGCAAGATATTTTTTTTATTATTTTGTAGACTTATAGTAGCTGCAGAAATCCAGTTCCTAATCGCATTGTTTCTTTTATATTTCAAGAAAGATATATTTTACTTTCGTTTTCTTTCGACTTATTTTGAAAATCTATTCTGGCTATCGCCAGATAACTGACCGTAAAATAAACTGTTAAAAATTATTTTTAATTAACGATTTTACATAACTTAGCCAATTTTCTTTTTAAATTTTGTTTCATTTAACAATTTCAATCACTTGATTGACGTTTGAGGCTATTTAAGTCACCCTTTTCCGAAACAGAGGAAAAAAAAGTATTGAAAACCAAGACTATTAATAATCACGTCATTAATATTCTAAAAAGAATTCATTGTATCTGGTATTTTGACAAACGTCAAGAATAACGAGCAGTTCGTAAAATAGTCCACTACATCATGTAGCCGAACGGACAAATTAGCTCCATCTCGTTCCCAAGCCAAAATTATTCAAGTTCTTCGACCTACTTGAAAACATCAACCCGAAAACGATCGGACGGCCCGGCACGCAGCGCTCAAAGTCAGGTGCAGCGAGCGCGCCACCCCCCCTAAAAATTTCAGGCATATCGGACGTAATCCGAATTTCGGGAGGGCCGCACCGTCTGCGCATTCCCTCCCACGGCCTCGAGATTCACGCGCGGACATGTCGAAAATCCCTCTCTCACCGGAGCGCGTTCTCCACCTACTCGCGGCGGGCGAGCGCGCGGCGATCGGAGCCGCAGATTAGGGAGCGCCACGCGGTCCCCCGGGCCGATTTCCCGACGCCCCCTCTTTCTCCACGGGCTCGCTCCGGGTTTTAACTTTTCTGACGGGACGCCGTCACGCCCATCACGCAGTCGATTTGAATTTCTCGGTGATCTTTTGTTTACTTTTCTCTGGAGAGCTTTGCGAATCCTCGGGCACAGGTATGGGCGTGAGCTTGTTTTTTTTCGGGAGGGTGAATGTACTCGTGTTTAAAATTGATGTATCGATTTCAAAGTCAAAGTGAATCGTGTATTTATGCTGAATTTATTTTAATTATGTACTTTAACTGCATGTTTTCAATGTTTGTTTTAATCAATGCCGTTTAACTGATTACTATTTGGGAATTTTAGTTTATAATTTTCTCGTATTTTCAGACTGACACTTCTGTTCGTTTGAAGCTTGTAATTTCCGTGCAGACAATAAAAGGAAATTCATATCGTTACATCTATATAGGTTTCTTTTATTTCAAACCACGCATTGAATTGTAGAATTCAAAAAAATTGTTATTAAAAAATATACTCATAACTTAAACTATATCAATTATTATTTTTAATACTGTACATAACAATAATTAAAAAATTATTTGAAAATTGTATTTAAATGTTCTAATAACACGTTACATACAATATAGCGCTCAAACGAAATTTAAATTTGAAATTTAAAAAAATGTACAAACTATTCTGAAAGAAAATCTCTCAAAGTAATAATAAAAAGAGCATTTAAATAGCCTCTTCCAAATCCCCGGTAGCAACTTCTGACGTGTCGTCAACTGTTCTGTCGGAGTAAGGCCGACGCGGCTACGTTGACGGGGCTGCAGAGGCAAGCGGCGCAGGAGAACATATCCTTAAGCCGTTAAGTCACCGGGAATTATCCACCACTTAGCGGAGCCTGCCTCTTTTCTCCTCCCCCGTTTCTTCCCTTTTTTTGCATATCCCTTGACTGATCCGTGAAAATCCTCGGACCACTTATCCGGTCTCTTCTGCATCTTCTAACGGCAACGCGGCCGCTCTTTCCTCGAGGGAGGAAAGGTCGAAATTTCCGCGAGAAGCCAAAAGTCGACGAAAATTTTTGAAGCTCCCAATGAAATTATCCGAGAAGCAAACGAACTCGAGCGAGGTAGCTCCTTTCGTGCGGCTCACGTTGGGGTAACCGTGCCTATGTGTTCTAAGACCATCGTGGAAGAAACGTAAAGTGCGAAGACATGTATTTTCACGGAATACTTGAATAGGAAGCTGCGTTCCTCTCGCCATTAAGTTTCAACTTCGCAGAAGCTTCATGAAGATCTTTAAAGGAAAGAGCGAAAAGTAAGGGTAGTAAAGGGGAGGCGACGCGGCTAGAGCAGCGAACAAAGGAGGCCTATAACGATCGGTCGGCTTTAATTGAAGCGACGCGCCGTAAAAGAGCGCCAAGTAAGCGTCTGCGCGCGCATCCCTCCGTACAGCGTGAATAACGGTGCGGCGCGCGTCTCTTTTTTCGCGCATCGCGACGATTAGGGCACTGTTTTAAATCTTCATTGCCAGGCATTACGAGACCCTGGGGAGGACTTCTACGAGGGGAGGTGGAAAAAAAATTTGCGCCCTCCGGAGGTGATGAAGGGACACACGGCGTGCTATTATGGGAAAATTTAATTTTAGTCATCGTTCGTTGGTTTTTTTATCATTCATTTTTATACTGACTGGAGTTGAAGGGCTTATTCTTTATTCTTCATTTATTTGATAGTGGAAGAATTTATTACTTAATTAATTTTTACTGTATCTATAGATATATAAATCTCACACTGTCGTGGCACTTGCTCTTTTCGTTCAATATTTTAGTCGATTCTGTTAGAAAAGAAAATTTTTTGTTTTCTTTCTGTATCCTCCTGAAGAATAATGCATGTTTTTGTTTTCTTTCTGTATCCTCCTGAGAATAATGTACATCTCATGATGCAGACTGCACCAATACACGCAATAAATTAAATATCTATTACACAGCCTTTTATTAATCAATTGAAGTGAAAGTGAAACAAATTCTACTACAAACTTAATCAATTTTAAACCATGAAATTAATTCCAGTATCGAAAACATTAATTCTATTTCATCTCAAAATCAAACGTACGTTAATGCCAAAAAAATAGCTCACAGGTACTTCGCGAAATTCACTAGCAATTGAATTGAACGAGGCGCAATCAGCCTCAAAAAGTGGTCAAAGGGAGTAGCGAGCAAAGTGGTACACAAGTACAGCGGCTCGGGTTGCGAGCTCTCGATTAGCGAGGCGCGGCGCGTGTGTACCTACGCGCGAGCTCGCCTCCCGGGTGTTTTGTTCCCCAGCGGAATCGCGGGGAGCCTCGTTACACGGGGCCGCCGCGGCGCGGAAGAGACAACGAACGCGCCGGCAGTATACACCTGTCGCGCCGCCGGCAACCGAACGAAAACAATGGCTGCGCCGAAATTTGATGGGGCCGGGGTCGCAAAATAACCGGTTCGATCGGTGCTACCCTCCGGTTTCGGGAGTAATTTTACTTTTGCAAAACGCGCACGTCTAGTCGAAAATTAAAAACATAAAGTTTTTATCTCACTTTCATTTTATTTTATAAAATTATGAGGAACGCTTCCTGATGTAAGAATGTACGATTACAATTTTTCTGATATTTTTCGCACGTTTTATGGTCAGTTTCAGAGGTCCCTATTAAATTAGCGAAAAATATTAGAATTG
>JAXIUT010001356.1:0-11796 GCA_035586675.1 Eurytoma californica | reverse complement strand
ATTCTAACGCTCGGAATTCGGAACATTTTAAGTATAAACACCACCGCGCCTCTAATACATCAAATGTTTGCCGTTCTTTCATCTGAGAAATTTTTCCAGGTAACGCACGGGAAAAAAGGAACGACGAATTTCGATGTAAATTCGCCTCTTTCATATCGGCCTGGTCTCTCGCGTCAACATTCCCATGGCTCCGTGCGTTTTCCTTCACGTGAAAAAAATACTAAATTATGCGGGCCTATGCATATTTTATTGAGATAAAAATTGATTCATAGAACTCCGTGCCTCTGCGGACACAAAAGCCACGTCCCGGCGTAAATCCATTATTTGCTCCGTGTCATTGATAACGCCACCCTCGAGAAAATTAGTCTCGCCATTTTTTCGAGACCGGAGGACGATAAAGGTATTTTAATTATTTATCGGAGCCGCCGAGACCCTCGTTCTCGCGGGCTCCTCGAATATTTACGAGAAACAACGAAAAAAAGAGGCGAAGACGCGCACATTCCTTCGGGAAAATTTAAAAATTTCATTCACGTACGTTAGCAAAAAAAGCGACTGAAATTTTAAGCGACCCAAGCCCAGCTCGCGTCTCGCTTAACATACACCCGTCGCTGTAATGTGCCTTGATTGCAAATACTTCACTTTACATGTTAACTTTTAACACTTAATAACTTTTCCGACGCTACTCCCATGTACCCTTCGACCGAAGAAAAAAAGAAACCCGTACAGGTAGACACAAGAGGCTCCGAGGCCATCGCTTGAACCCTGACTCTCGTGTATCTATTAAATTTTTTGCGCCGACCTCCTTTTTTCCTTGACAAATCGATGCAGCGATACTTTGCATCTCCGCGGACTTTCTCGCGGTCGAAGAAAAAAATGATCCTTTTCAATTTAAATTCCCGCCGCGAGAGCCGAGCGATCCGCCGCGATCCTTTGTTGGCCGGCCGCGCGCTCCTCGGCTAATGATGACATCAAAAAGTTAATGGCCGATGCTGGCGCTCGGGGAAAAAAAAGAGGATATAGCGGGCGCGTCTGACGAGCGAAAATTTACAGGCTCGAGGGGGGGGGGAGCGGACGGAGAGAGAGCCACGGGTGAAAGATGAGCGTCGGCCGGCGTGACCGGAATCCCCTTTCCTGCATTACAAATCGAGCCGGCGCGTGTACTTTGCGAAAAGCAAGCGCTACGGACGCTAGATAAAGCGGGAAAATTTTTTATTCGATCGGCGTACGCGGGCGACGCTCCCAGTCTATGGCGCTCTCCCCCGCGGCGGTAGGTTGGCCCAGATCGCGGAGCCGGCCCGAGGAGTCCACGTGTTGTACACTCCGGAAGTGACGTTAGAGAGGACCTTCGGGAGGTTGGCGTTAGAAGGATCGCGCGCAGAATCTAATTAATCGACCGGCACGAAAGCGGCGCGACGTGATTCTCGCCGGGCTGGCAAATTTTTTCTAATTGCCGATTCGATTTGGTAGGAATGGAATGGCGACGGTGTAGCGTTAAATTATTCCGGTTCTTCAGGGGTTTGAGGAACGTGAACATTCTTTTACGGTTGTTCATTTTTTCTGAGACGTAATGTCACTAAGTCGAGATGACTCGTTAAATAGTTGCTTATTTAATACAATGTAAATTACTTTTCAATTTAAATAATTTAATACTCTATTTATTTTGTACGAAAATTTTAATTTCACTTCAGATATGAAATGACCAAAAATTAATAATAATACAATTCTTAATAAAATTAATATCCCGGCTTGCATACGTAAGCATTTAATTAAAAAAATTATCTACTGACAAATATTATTTCAGTTCGAAATTACAATCACCGTTGGTGTCTTTAAATTACTTATCTTAGAAGAAATGCACTTATCGCTGGGAAAATCTAAATCAAGGTGGCTGTAGCGTGAAAAAGTGAGAAGTATTTCTGAAAAGAATGAGTGATTAAAAAGGCACCCTTCCATTTCGTGTTTATTTACCACGGAATTTGGGTATCGCAACTACTGATAAACGCGATAAAATGAGTGATAATTTTGGTTCTGAGGAAAACTGATGTTTGCAGAGGACGACGGCTATCGTAGGTCTTAATGATAAAATATCTAAATAATAAATCTTTATTCTTAGTAAATAGTAGAAAACAAAAATATTTAATTAAATGAAAATATTACAAATTAATTTCATTTAAATGGAAATGGAAATTTTTTGGCGAGAAATGATTTGAAATACTAAGTGCCTAACTAGTACAACATTCAAGACAATAAAACAATACTTCGAAAGTCCATCGTAAAGCCTCACCTTCGAACCTCGATTGCATCGTTACGAAAAACCTTGTATCTCAATCCCCGTGGAGCCACCCCACCGCGACGCCCATATCTCTCCTCTCGTCCGTCACAACAGCGCGCACACAATAGCCGTAATTGCACATTACGCCACAAAGCCGCCGTCGGCCAAAGCAGCACGTCCCATAAAAAAGGAGCAAATATAAGGATCATAGGGAACGAAATCGAAGGAGGAAAAGAGCCTAGTTAGACTCCAAAGCGCCGTGTCTTTAAAGGAGTGATTGATTACCCGAGCGGTGGTATCGGGGCTCTTTGCATTCAGCGGCGCGACTTCCCACATGAATCACGCGCGGATAGAATCCGCCGGTGCCGCGAGGGCCCCCCTTTTTTTTAGCACCGCGCGCCAGACGTCTGGTGACCGGAGGCGAGGAGCGCGCCCGCGGACCAATCTCGCGCCGTTACACTGCACGACGCGGCCATTAATCATCGCGCGCGAAGTGCTTCGCGCGAATTTCGGCTTATCATCTTTGAAACTCTCTCTCTCCCCTTCGTTCCTTCTCCCGCCGCTTCTCCCGTTGCGTTTCTATCGCTTTGTCGTCGCGGGAGCCGGCCTTGGCGGTAAATCGCGGCCCCCGAGACCTTCGACCGCAGGTAGACGCGCCGGCCCATTTCTCGATGCAGGTATAGGAGAGTCGGCCAGACAGGAAGCGACGAGAGATCCTCCGGGGGGTTCCCTTTCTTGCGCGCCTCCCGGTAGTGCCCAAGCGTCCCGCGCGAGAGAGGGAGAGAGAAAGAGAGAGGCAGGAAGGAGGGAAGGATGAACACGCGGACGAAGGTTATCTGCCGTTTGCTATCGCGCGCCGCCGGCCGATTAAATAGCGCCGACGTAGGTACCGGCCGTCCGCTCGCCGGTGCTACACTGCATTCGTTTCCTTATCGAGGCTTACGTTTGTGCATTCCTGCGTGAGCTTTTCTTACGACTGTCTCCCTCTTCTTTTCTCTCTCTTTATTGCCGCGTTATTTCTCACGCCGGTGAAGCGCTGGCTGTTGCTAGGCTATGTGGGTTTCGGCATTGTCGGGGGAGGAGGCGCGCTGAGAACGGTTTTTTAGTAGGCGGGGGTGCTCTTTTCGTGAGCGAAACTACCTGTGCTATCGAATTGAATGTCTGCGAGATACTCGCTCTTAGAGGAGTAGGATGTGATTCTCGGTAGTTGGTGGATTGCTTAGATCGGATTTCTGATGGGATCTAAACGTACGTCTTTAATTGAATGGATTAAGGTAGTTATATTAATGTTCGAGGAACTTTTAATTGTTTAATTCATTTTTATTATTAATAATGAAAAAAATATGTCCCTATATTATTATTTTGGCCTTATAAATTTAATAACAAGGAATTAACACAAAAATTTTTTTCTGATGTTCTGTTTGATGAGCTGGTTTTTTTTAGGATGCTTGCATACACTATCTTCAGATAATCAGTAAATGTTAAAGAACGCAATGTTATTTCCCTGAAAGGAATGCAGATAGTAAAAAAGTTAGTCTCTATTTGTACAAATTTGGTTATTTAAAAAAATAGGTCGCTCCCTAACCGACATTTTTCCATACAATGAAATACAATATCAACTGAAAATATTTAGATAATTTACATTGACATTCGTCAATAAAATAATTTGTTAAAAATTTTGGTCGTGTCTGGAAAAATCAATTTTCTTAATAAGTATATCAATAAGTAATAAGTAATATCAATAAATGAAATTTATTTTAACAATCGAGTATTCCGAGAAAGAATGGATGTAAGGGGTGATGAAGTGTAGCTTCAATATTGTAATAAAAGTAAAGAAGAAAAAAAAATAAATAAATAATAGTTAATCAGGACACAGCTACGATTCCAGAAACACCCTCAAAAGAAAGCTCTTGAAATCTGTCAAGGCGATTCCTTTTATGTAGTGCGAAATCCGCTACGGCAACTCGTGCCCAGGCACGTCTGTAGCCGCGGCTATTTGTTCAGCACGCCTTCAAAGTGGAAAAATCGCCGAATCACGGGAGATGCAAGGGCACTGCGTGTCTAAGCCCTTGCAGGCCGAAGGAGCGCGGGGGACTCAATTATCCGGCTGGCAGGAGGATATGTTGACATTCTGGTGCCGGGGCCTCGCGTGTTGCACTTCGGACCGGGTCATCAGTCATCTGCGGCCTGGTTGCACTCGGGATATTCGGGGAATAATGGATAATGACTGGCCGGACTTGATTTTCGATTGTGCCCAAGGTGCTCGAGGATAAAAGGATGAGCGGGGGATAAGGAAATGCGGCCGGCTTTCGCTCGTTTAGAAAAATTGTTAAGACCTCGGCAATGGACTTCTAAGAGTGGCATCTCCCCTTTTTTTTTGCTCAAATTTAACGGTAATAAGCGTGAATTTTTTCCGGTGCACCGGGGGTCGCGCGCTGACTTGCGTTTTGCACCTTTCTCTTTTGAAAGGCTTTGGTGATGAAAATTTTACACTTTTGAACGACGTGTCAATTTGAAAGACTACAATAATTGATCATTTCGTATCGAACTGGAGTATCAATTTTTTAAGAAACTATTCAAGTTTCAAGAAAATAACTATATAAAGATATTTTTTTTAATGAGCATAACTTTTGATTAGAGGTTTTTTATTTCATATTTATTATACAAGGCAAAAGATGATTTATAAGTATAACAAATCTCTTGGTCTCAAATAAAGAAAATAAAGATGCAGAATTATAAAGAAAATTAAAAAAAAATGATTTAACGTAATCTTTCTTTCTCAGATTAAAAAATCACTTATGCCTCGTATTACATACTTATTAAGGATATATTTCACAAAAGAAAAGCAAAGAATATCCCGTTTTAATATTAAGTTTATTTTAAACTTAATTTATCAAAGCAGCTATTAAATAAGTATTACAATAACCACAATTCTTAAAACTGCATTATAAATTCAATTATAATCCCACAATCTCCTTATAAGACGCTATCAGCCCTCAACAATGCCAATAATTAAAGGAAACTCGATTAAGCCTCTCCATAACAAGTGTAATCCACTTGTTCCTTTGTCAGCGTCCTGAGGGCTGAGACTCAATCTCGTCATCGCCTCGACGTTCGGCGGAGCTAATCATTTCCAGAAGCGGCGCACAACAGCGCGCCGTCGTCACAACAATATCGCCGCGAGTCGCTGATGCCGCAGACGAGCGAACGCCCCCTCCTCGTTTCCCAGCGTCTCCGCCGCGTCGGCAGTCGTTATACACCCGCGACAATTAAAGTCTGCTCGCGCGGCTTTGTACCGGGAAAAAAAGTAGTCCGCTCGCGGCTTATCTGGGCGCACGTGCGAGGCGGTCGGCTCGGGCCGAAAGGTTAACCTCGTGCGATCCCCCATGGCGCGGACCCGCGGCCGGACGATAAGACCGCGCGCTTCGAAACTCGACAGACGTTCAATTTCTTTTTCTTCTTCTCTTTTATTTATTTATTTTTTTTTTTTTTCATTTGGTGCGAGGCGGAGGCGCGCTTATCGGACTTCCGCGGCGCAAGAATGGAAGCGGAATTCTCAGGTGGTGCGCTCGATGTGTGGATTTATGCTCCGAAGCGCATCGCGCGGCGCCAGATGGGCGGGAGAAATAAAAAAAAACGGCTGCGAGTCGATGCACGCGCTTTTGAGCAGGTTGCTGCGGTTGCTTGATTTTTTTTTTTTTTTTTTTTTTTTTGTATTGTATGTGGAGTAATGAGTATGCGGTAACTTATTTTATTTGGGTACGTAAGTATTCAATTTCCTGTGTTTATACTTTATTTTGTGAATTTGCGTTATGACGTGAACCTGTGAAAGTGGGCCGAATTTTTAACACTTTAGATGCGAACGTTGTAGTGCAGAAGCAATAAATTAGTGGTGAATATATGGCAAAAGTAAACTTTTCTTGATACAATTATTAAAAAAGTAACAGAGGAAAGAAGTTTGATTTTCAAGCAATTCAAAAAAGAATCCCTAAAAGTTCAAATATATTTTAAATTTCATATAAATATTTTAAACTAACGTAGTAAGTTAAGAACTTTTCGAAAAATTTATCGTGAAAATTATTTTGTTTAGCTTAGAAATATTTCGAGGAGACGGTGCTTCCAGTTTTACCACTGAGCAGCACGTTAATGTCTTCTCCATGTGCGAGAGAATATGAAAATATGGGAATATGTTCGTAAAATAAATAACGTGAGAGTTAAAATTTAGTGTATTCGTGATATAAATCACTTATTTTAGCAATGCGCGACGAATCTCGGAAGCGCCCTTATCATCGGAGCTTTTAACGCTTCGAAGTCAACTTCTATCTCGTGGGAGTCTTGACACGCTGCGGAAGACAGCCCAGTTTGCTCTCTGATAGACCATTGATGTCCATTCAATCCAGTTGTCTCCTCTCGTTATAGCGTATCCGTGCCTCGGTGCTCCATGTTTTCCCGTAGTTCTGACTTTAGCTCCTCCGCTTTTGCCCTCGACAGTCTCCGCAACTGCGAATACTCCTCAACTCTATACGTTTCACTGGTGCTTGTAATTCCACTTCAAGAAAAAAAAACCGTCAAGTAGGTACAGGAGATCCAAGTTGAACTGACGAATTACTGATCAATAATGTGGATATAAGCTGCACGGTTACAGTGTCGAAGACGCCTCCAAACTGCGAACTTCCTTTGAGTGTCGCCTTACGCTTCGGTGGAGGATCACTCCCCCTTCCTCTTGCTAATTACTTCGATCGGGAAAGTTCGATGTGTTCCGCTGGCGTTTGTGGCGTTACCTGGTACAGATTGATTGATCTGACACATAAAAGGGATCGTTGCTTACCACTTAACTGAACTGCACATTTATGTTTACTTCCCGTGTTTAATCTACAGATATTGTAGTGATGAATTCGTAAAATCAATTACGTGAAAATTCACGTTGAAATAAGTTGTTATATATTGCAATTGCTCATTTTATCTACTAATAGACATTGTGTGACGAATCTCCGAACATCTTTTAACGTCGAAGGTTGTAACTTAAGTAAGTTAAGTTCTAAGCTACCATTAGCCTCCTGACGCAGAAACGGCTCATACATCAATAAAAGTTTCACTAGACGGCCCATATCATTTGCAGATAGAGCATGGATGTCGACACTGAGTTGGCTCAACTCTTCAGAAGACATTTCTTCCTCGAAATTCATGTTGTCCAGTAGTTATCACTGTACGGGGTTCTCTGTTTTTATCCACAAATATCGCAGCTGTGACTGCTCGATTGACCTTCGATTTTCACAAATCCTTATTGATTTTCAACAGCGGATCTTGCCAATTCGTTCACCTCACTTCTTAGCGATGTTTCTAATTACTCGACGTTAAAGGATCCGTTTGTAAAAACTACCACTGTGTAATTCTTTGTACCACTTATCACTGTACTTTCCAAATAAATATGAATTCAAATTGGCTATTTATCGATAAAGTAGATACAGGTTACACTTGGATCGATGTTAGCACTCTCGAGATAGTATCCAAAATGCGAAGTTGGACTTGTTGACACCTTGCGCATTACTGAGATGGAATGATGCAGTTCCCCCTATTTATATGCAAAAGGACTTCGGTCGAATGGCCTCAATGCGCTCAGCTGCAGGGTTTACGGTACTACTTGGTAATAGTTATTTGACCTGGCAAATGGAAATCTTTGAAGGGGGCGGGGACCTAAGCTACAAACTTAACTTACTCAAGCTTCAAACATTTTGGAAATAGGATCGTCAAATAAATAATTCGAAAATTCAAGTAATTGAATTGAGTTGTTATATATTCATCAGGCAATTGTCTATTATATAAAAATTACTTTTGCAATGTGAAACGAATCTTTTAAGCGCTCTTATCGTCCAATTTTTCATTACAAGGAAGTCCAATAATCTGCTATTTTTTATTACTCCTCCCCAAGCACACATGTCTGATTTACGAAACTACCTAATTAGACAATTACCTAGATTACCAGGAATCCTCTGAAACGATTCTCCGCAAGAGTGCGATAGTCTCAAAGTTTATTGTCACCTGGGCATCGGTGACCCTATGATATCTGACACCTGGTCGATTCGAGCCCAGGATGGATTTCCCAGAAAGCGCACTCAGCCTACAATTTATTTATTTATTTTGAATTACCCTTACAATTAATAATAAAAATAAACCTAGAATACAAAATTATTTAAATATAGTTAAATAATTTACAGTGGCTTTCGATATCAGTGTCATATTTCTTAAGGAACAGGTAATTAAATATAATTAAGTACCCTAGGCTGAAAACAACTACAGTGTTGCGGTTACGATAGCACACGTACTAGTGAAGCCGTGTTACTCCACAAGCGGAGTTTCCGGAGCGCTGCAGTGTTTTCACTATAGAGATAATTTTTCTTTACCGGCGGCAATAAACGTCCGTGTAAACACTTAATCTCACAGCTCAGCGCTGGATGGATGTGCGACTGCAGCGAGGTCTACATTGCATATCCTACGAGGCGTCAAGTGAAAAGAGCGTCTTTGCGCGTTTGCGCGCGTGTCGTGACGCTTATCAGGTCCTATTTGCATATCCACCGAGGAAGAGAGGGAGCTCCTTTTACGAAGGCAGAGCAGTCAACGAGCAACACTTTTAAAACACTCGAACGATGAAGTTACATTCACCTCCGAGCGTCGGTCGTTACTTAACGCTTAGAATCAATTTAGATTATTCGCGGAAGGAAATAAAAGAAATGAAAAAAAATTTATCATATGTAACGTTTTTCATACGGTGGAACTGGTTTGAAATTGAAGGATTCTGTTACATCACCGAAGCGTAATAATAAATAAACCGTTGACGATAATTCATTAAACTTTCTCACAGACTCTTTTTTCATTTCCCAAAGTACGGCGCGAAAAAATCAGCGAGACTTAATGCGGTGCTTAGCGTTCGATCGCGATTGCGTCTGTGAAACTCCTTTTGCAAAAACTTTCGGAAACTGATTCTGCCCGATAAGCATTGAAAAAGGATCGCAAGCATCCAGTCTTACTTTCGACTCCACGCCTCACTCCCCTCGAAAAAAAAATGAGAAAAATACCCCGATTAAAAAAAATCACATCACTCATTGTACCAGTATAGGTACGCGCCCGATACAAAGCTCACGAAATTCCAAAGGAAACGCATCATGGGAAAATCCCGAAACTCCCTTAACGTCGCGGGGTAATCCAATACTTTCCGCGATCCACGAAAGAAGCGTCTTGCGAAAAGCGGAAAAAGGGCGTTGAGATAGGGAGCGATATATATGGACCGAAGTACTCGCACGAAAAAAAAAAGAGAGCGAAGCGAGAAGTCGCGGGTAATTGGAGCGGACGCGGGGAGGGGGCACATGGTCTGGATTAATTTCGGCCGGAGGAAACTCTAGACCGGGGGACCAGGTGCGCGCGCGCACGTCTCGAGGGGAGATACGCCGCGGAGAAAGGGAACCAGTCTTGCGAGGCGCGGCTCGCGCTTTCGCGGGTACAAGCTCCGCTCGCCTGTACGTGTATACGTGTGTATGGGTACGTACACGTATACACGGGTAAGCGTGTGTATACGTATATGGGAAAAGCAAACGGTGCCGTATCGATCTCCTTTTTCCTCGAGGACCTTCTCCTTTCATTGGCGAAATTACCCTCCGCGTGCGTACGGGCGGTAGTGTACGCACGAATGTACGTCTGCCTCTTTGTTCGGGGGATTTTTTTTTTTTTGCGGCCGGACGGCTTTGTGCGCGCGACGCTGCGGGAATTTATTTCCGATGATTTTCGTATTGAACGCGCGGAGAGCAGAAATTATGGGAGAAGTTGAGGCCTGCGGGTATTATACGCGCGGATCTTGCGAGGTTTCGGCTGAATTTATGCGTTCGCGATAGTTTTTGGAAGGCGTGAGGGTGACGATTTTTTTTGTTTTTTTTTTTTTAATGCAAGGAAGCACAAAATGATTTGATACTTCCCACATGCATATGCCCGCAGCCGATCGGAAATATTTATGAGGATAATTACTCGCGTGCATAAAGTAACTTCCCTGTAGAGGTGAATCGGCTCTTTCTTTTATACATCGTGCCGACATTATTTTGCTTTTAATTTTAATCTCATCAATGTCGAGTTGAAAAGTTTCGTTTTTGTTATTTTTTTTATTTTTATTATTTTTTTGTTTTCATTTGTGAGACTTTTATATGAGGGCCGGTAACTATTCTGGAAACTACTGCTCCGATTAGACGGTAAAATTATATTTTTGAAAAAATATGTAATATATGTCTATTTTATATTTATTTCTATGCTGCGTTTCCAAAAATTAAAATTTGTGTACGGAACTAAAAGAGCAGTTAAAACATGTTTGGATATATTGGAATTTATTCTTTTGAATAGAGGCAATATACCTAAATTCTTATTTTCCCTCAATAATGTATTTATACAGTTTTATTTTGAACAAAATATACACTAAAAAAAAGCGGTACACCAGGTGTAAAATAAATATTAGCGTTTTTGTATTAATTGAACTTTGAAGAAAACTCTATTAAGATAATGAGCAAAGAAATTTTCTTAATAGCCCCCTAATACGCCGCTTACCTTAAGACCTCAATTTCCATCGAAATAAATAAAAAATCTTGAACGCAACCTGCACAAAAAAGGCCGCTCCTCTCACTCGAAGCAGCAGCGGGTAGCTCCTCTTCAAACACCAAGGCGCTAAATGCCCGACCAAAATTATACCTCGCCCTCTCTCGTAATTACCCCCTCAAATACCCGCTCGAAACACCTCGCGACGCGAGCCGAAAGCAGAAATTCAGGGCCGCCCGGTATAGATGCGCTATCGGTCCGATTGAGTCGTGTGCGCCGCTCGAAAATTGAAAAATAACGAAATTACAGAGGCGACCGGGTCCCGATAAGAATCGGCCGTCAGCCGGAGAAAACAATTTGCGCGGCTGTCCCTTCGTCGCGGCTCCCCTCCGTGGCGATTCTGGCCCCTTGCCTTTGCCGCGGACGGCAGAATCGCGTGTCGCGATGCCGACAGCGGACGCCGGCAGCAGGGGCTTATATA
This sequence comes from Eurytoma californica, assembly GCA_035586675.1. NCBI lineage: Eukaryota > Metazoa > Arthropoda > Insecta > Hymenoptera > Eurytomidae > Eurytoma > Eurytoma californica. The sequence continues at coordinate 475 of JAXIUT010001356.1, read as the reverse complement.
TACCAGGAATGCCCGGAATGAGCGGGTCCGGCCCCGAATTTCATATCTGCGGGTTTTCGCGATGGTCTTAGATTAAGGTATTTCGGTGCGATGAATCATGCCATGATTGTGAAATTTTCGTAATGATTTTACAGCTATTAATGAAGGATATTGTTTATAAAATTCATATGATAAAAAATGTTAAAATAATTAATCGAAAGAATGAAATGTAGGCTTCTTATTAAAATTTTGAGGCAATAGATTACTGATCGTACTGTAAATATCAAATTTTTAATTGTACATCCAATTGCACATAAAGTATTTAATGGGAATTCATCGATTTTTCGAAGAATAAAAACAAAATTTCAAGATTTTGTTATACATCACTGTTAATCTTTTTATTCTTCAAATAAATACTTCAATTAAGGGGCTATGGGACCTATAGCCTTTTTCTTCACTTTTTAACCTGCAAAAAAAAGTATTGAATTAAAAATTA
>JAXIUT010001327.1:0-24165 GCA_035586675.1 Eurytoma californica | reverse complement strand
GTGTATTACAGATTGCGTACATTTATCCGCAAATTATGAATCAATAACCAATAATTAATAGTGTACATAAAATTGATGAAATAATATTCAATTTACCTTCGTATGATATGTGTCGAAAGTCAGCCAAAATACCAGATAGATGAGCGACGAAGAGTACAACGTGAGCAAAGCGAAGTAAGCACAACGTGTTCATTGTGTAATTTTCTTTCCTGGAACTGAAGAAAAATGAGAAAAATTAATCAATTGAAGCTTTGATTAATCAGGGCAGATTGATAACTAATTTTTTCTTACATAGAAATTGCGTCATCTAATATAAAATATTCTACGCTCGAAAAAAATATTTTTGTGATAAATTAACTACGGTGGTTCTAGACAATAATTTCTAAATCAATTACAATTTCTTGCATATTCACAGACTATGAATTTCGGGTTTACATCTCATTTTAAAATTCAGTCAATATTGTGCATGAATTCGTTAATAATCACCGAATAATCCAATAATTGTAGTTGTTTCTAGATCAAATACCCTTCAGCATGCAATAACGCTAATAATACGAACAAAACTACATAAATTTACTTTGAAGTTAGATTAAGTTAAAAGCACCAAGTGAATTTAATATGGGAATTCCGTCAAAGTTTGAAGTCGTTGCAAAAGTATACAACTTTAGTAGTAATATTATCTATATATACCACGAATTTAATCGAATTATGAGGGGACCCTTAAACATTAAAATAATATCGAGTATGTTGTAACTACCCGATATAAAAACAGTAATCTCTGCAGCAGCCTGTCCTGAATGAATCTTTTTCTTTCTTATCCATCTTGAAAGATTCTTTTTGTCGCTCACTAATATACTACATAAAAATCACCACAGCTAATGTAATTCCGATAGTTCGCAATAAAAATAGCTAGTGATAAAATATAACCCATTCGAATGGTTCGAATTATCGATGCAGCGGATTTAGCATGATAATCTCCTGTAAATTTTGAATACCAAACTGATTGGTGGTAGGAAGCTTTCAATACAAAGAGGAGTCGAGGATGTCTCCTCACTATACATATATACGTATCCATGTAGACAGGTCGAGCTGCCTTTATGCACAACCAAGTTACAAGTTTTACGAGAACAGCACGCCATACATGGCAACGAGTCCCGTGTCTGTCGACTCCCGGAGTATACCCACACTGCGATCGTGGCTGGCGCGTGCATACCCACACTCACGCATCACATATATAAGCACGCGCGCACGCTATTGCCCCTCATGAACGCCACTCCACTACACGAGCGGAAGATGAACTGAAACGCGCGGGTATAATGTGATTAATATCGAAATTTCGGTAGCTTATTACCTTCTAATTAATTCTAGTTGGCGGAAAAATAGCTAAAAGCATCAACTGCGCGATATTGCTTCCGTAGGCAGCAGAGCTTTTACGCAAAAATCGTTCGAGTCTGTCAATTGAGTTTATTTAAAGTGAAAACAAAACCGTTGAAAAAACGTGACATATATTCACTTTTTAGAATCAATAAAGAGAGTATTATATCAAAGTTTAAAATGGTAAACACTAACGGTTTAATCCTTTTTAAATTCACTAAAAATAGATGATTGATGTCTACACTTTCTTTTTATATTGAAATGAATATTAAACACTTTTTCGTACTGTCTGTCCGTTCAAAAAACCATACGGAAATGCAGGAAAACGGGAACAGGGAACGAATTTTAAACAGTTCGTTAAAATCCAGTCACGATTAAAAAAAATGAAAAGATCAAAATCTTCGAAGTAGTAATAATAATCGTTTGTTATACGTTGCTTTAATACGTTAATGTAATAATATTTAAAATTTTGGACAAATTAAGGATGTCAAATAAATAAATGTAGTCAAATTTATAAATAAAACGAATCGTTACATATAGCTACGATGAAAATGACGTATGCAGGCAAGATCGGCGTACAAAAAAGTTTCGATCGATCACCTCGATTAGCGGGACAAGTTGTTTTGTAAGCCCGTTTATATATTAATACAAGGGTATCTCTATATTACGAAGATGTATTAGACGTTAAAAAATTTAACCAATGAATTATTTGTACTTCCACCTTCATTACAATTTTCTTTTTAAATTGACCTAAAGATTTTTAAAAGTTGAATTGAAAAATTATAAGGGGGAAAGAGGCAGGTCTTTTTTGGATAAATTATTACATTTGTTTAAAATAATTTTTTTTATAGAACTCCATGCGTAAAGCGCTGTTTCTCGTATGCAAGCGTCCACTAAATCAGCATTTTATGCGGTCGTTGCATAAAATATTATTTTATATACCTACGACTCGCTTCGCTCGTGCGCAAACGTAACACGCGGCTAAAAATCACTTTCTCGTACTTGTATCGAAAACTACTATTTTTTAATTTAATGACAATTCCGCTCGCATTACGCTCAAAGTAGTGCGATAAAGATTTCGATGAGGGGCAATCTGTACCGTTTGCAATTTCGCAAACTGTACAAACATGAAACATAGATATATAAGTGCGTAAAACTAATTATAACAAGACCGTGATAAAACAACAGCTTTAAAGGCGACGAGCAGTCTCGAGGAATCGTACGCGCGATTGTTGTTTTGCCACATTCCTACTATTTTTTAACTTGTTTTCTGATCGAATTTTTCCGCAGCTTCCTCCAACTTAATATAGATTTAATTTTTTTAATTTAATAATAAAATAATCTTTTTCATTGAAATTTCATTATATTCATTTCTAATGATAAAATGAAAAACCTCAGTTACGTAAAATTGTACCTTGCACACGTTGTACCGAAAAATTTTATGCTCTTTAAACTGCATTATTTGCGAAGTAATTTTAAGGACAATGTTGTTGAAAAAAAAAAGCAAAAAAGGAGGAAGCAAAACTTAAAAGTTACTTTAAAAAACATTATCAAACGAGCGTTCGGTCTTAAAAATCATATTATACGTTAGAGGGAATCGATCGTAGTGATAAGCAGATTGCAGATGGACTTCGTGTCTCTACTGTATAGGGCTCCCAAGTTTTTCCGGCATGACGGGGGAAGGGCGGACCACCGGAGGAGCGCACGCGCACGCAAACTAATCTCGAGTCAAGCCATTAGTCAACGGATCAGTCGTGCGCCTACAAGAATTAGAAGAATTAACAGTAAAGGGGACAATTAGAACTATTTCTGTACGGAGACCGGATTTCGCAACGCGGGAAGTGAACTCCAAAGGTTTCCCGCTGCGCGAGAAGTCGCATTTACAACTTGTCCCTCACTTTGACTTTTGTTCTTTACACGTTCGAGGGGAAGCTTTTCCGCGCGAAAAGTTTATTTTTCCTCTCGCACGGTTGCAAGTGTCGGTGCAGAGCACATAAGGGGAAGCAGGGGAAGGAGCATTATGCTTCTGGGCGTGGGTGAGGAGGTCCAGCGAGAACGAGGCAACTCTCGTACTCGCAGTCTTTCGCCCCGTAGAGAGCTTGAAGAACTGGTTTTTCCTCCTCATACGATAGCTGTCCGCTTCCCCTCCACCGCTCTCTCTCTCTCTCTCTCTCCCCTCTCTCTCTCTCTCTCTCTCTCTCGCTCTCTTAAAAAGGCCGCAAGAGATGGTTCGGTACATATACAGCCACTGAGAGTAGCAGGTAGCTCGGAAGGAGCAATACGCTCGACGTATCAACGATCTAACTAAATATCTAAATTTTTTTATTTTCTATGGATTTATTCGACGCTGCGTATCGTCTTAATGCTCAAGATAGGCAACCTGCGATAACTGCTATTCTCTGCATCTTGCAGGAGTCTTATCGATTATACTTATCAAATTTTCATTTAATTTTCCTTTTTTCCAAGTTCTATCATTCCGAGAAAACAGTTTACAAAACACTTTGATATTTATCAATCGATAGTAACAAAATGATAATAACACCTTGTTTGATTGATCGCACGGGGAAGATAGTATTTGAGGGGCCGCAAAGGTGGGGTAAATATAAGTGTAAGAGGAAAAAAAAAGGAGTGCATGAAACCCGAAGGCGGAGCAATGCAAGTAGGTGCTGGGCGAGGCAAAATATCCGAGACGTCTCAACAAGCATATTTCTTCACAAGGCTCCTATAATGGCGCGCTCGGAGCTCATAGCCGGTCCAACTTGTACTGCCTACCTGCGCGCACCTCCTGTATCCCGTGTCAACCTCTCTCTTTATCTTTTTCTTTGCGCGCCTTTTCTCGTTCCAAGAAACGGGCTCGTTTTCAATAGGGGACGTCTTTACTTCGCCTAATGAGTTACCGCAGGTTGCGTCTATTCTACGAGACAGATCTAGCTGTGTGGCAGTTTGAAGAGCATTTAAAGCTCGGCGGAGCGCCGTAATCTTCGATAAACGACGATAAGAGCGTTTGCGTAATTCAAATAAAAGATACGCGCGGCGTGAGTTTGACGCTCATGCGTAGTAGTAGGGCACGTTATGCTTGTGCACGTATACTCCACTCGAGAAAACGAAGGCGACACCGCGGAGATAACTTTGGCTTCGATGGAATATAATGCTTTTTGAAACGTTCAGATACGCTGCCATGCTTATAGTATATATCTAATCCCGATTTCTATTTTTTGTTTTCATCAAGACTGTTTTCTTTTATGCAGAGGCGATTGGCTAAAAATAATTCTGGCTCCGATATTTCTTTTTCGGAGCCTAAACTAAGAGAAAGACGAAGGAGAAGAGAAAGCGCGGAGAGGGCGAGACGTAGAAGGAAAATACTGTGCGACTATATACTTACTCGTAGAAAGTCGAGTCAATCGTGGCGTGAGCGAACGGGCGATCGTTCAGGAGGACTTGCTGGTCGTTGAAAAGTACAGCTGAAGTAGCTCAGCTGGTGGAAAAGCCCAGTCGCGCATAATTCGTGCGGGGAGTTACGCCGGAGGATCACTTTAAATCGTGTGTACGCGGCCGCAGCGTCTTGAACGCCGGAGCACTGGACTCTGGAGGCAGCGAGAGGCCGAGACTGAATTATCGGAGGGAAGGCGTTTGTTTACGGTCCGGCCGCGGACGCCGCTGCGGGGGCCCTGAGCTTAGGGAGACTGCGTGCGCGGTCGTGGCTTCGAGCGCGGAGGTGCTGCCAGCTAGAGCGGCCAAAAAATCGGCGCAATCGGCAAAATTGGTCGGCGAGGCGCGCGAGCACTGCGCGGAACGACACTGCACACTCGACGCCGCAAGTCGAACCGGCTTGATGCCAGCGACACACCAACACTCGTGAGCACTCGAACTGCGAAGACGGCTAGCGCAGCACCGAAGCGGAGGTTCTCCCGCTCTGCCAGTGCCGAGAGTCCGGGAACTCTGCAGGGACTCAACTCGTGCTCTCCACTATAACGAGAGGGAGAAGGGGAACGGAGAAGGAGGAGCTGGCTACAGGAGTGAGGAGTAAGAGTATAACGGTGTACCCTAGCTGCTTCCGCGTAACTCCGCTAGAACGGCGCTACCTGCGCGTCGCTTCCAGAGGAATACTAGTTTACAGGTATATACAGCTCAACATTTTCTAACACTAATACTTTACTTTTGTAGCAATGTTAACAATTTTTTATCAATTTTCCATAATTATTGAAATAGCGAATGAATATGCCTATCTACCGCAATTCGTCAGATTTCAAAGAACAATTTCCTTTTATTCGATCAGTTATGTTATTATTATAATAAACAATATGGAGCAATAAATAAATTTAATGCAATGTGGTTGTAAGTTTTTATTTACTGATAGATATTTTGTTCACAGTTTTACTTTAGATGGAAGATAAATTTGTCGAGAATCAAGATATTATAATAGCCGCAGGAGAACGACGTAGAAACTAGTTTTGCAATGGCCTTGCCAAAGTCACATAAGAGGCGAAGGAAAGAGAGTTGTACCTACGAGCTTGATATGCACCCTCATCTCGTACATTAATTTCAAAGAATGCGAATGTTTTCGTTTGTCTTACCTCATCGCAGCATTTATAATAATGATTGCTTTCTCATGAATGTAAGTTAACTATATATCTAATATGCTAAAGCACGAATTATGATAAAGATTTTAATACTTTAGCATTTGAAAACAGTAAAATTCTTAAAGATGAAAGTATGTTGAATTACAAAATATTTACAAGAAAAAAAAAATTATTTTTAGTTCTTATTTAAAATAGCAGTCAGTGTAAAAATGTTGCTGCTTTTCAACTGACATTTTATACGTAACGTAATTTTTATTTTGAATGGGCGGAAGAGTATTTAGCGGAAAAAATTGTTTTTACCCGCAACCCAATGCGTTACGCGCGAGAGTATATTATCGCCAGTTCCTACTGCATGTACATGCACACATACAGGAGGAAGTGTATCCAGAAACGCAGACGAACGCGCTCACGCTTTCTTCAGCTTACAATAAATTATACGTATGTATAACGATTGTAAAACGTGTAGGTACGAAGTAGAAAAGTATGTGTAACTGTCTGCCTTGTCGATTGAGTAAGCAACATCGTCATTTACTTAGTTAACTGTAGGCCACGCACCGAGCTGGACTCCGCAGCTTTTCTCTCTTTCATCCAATCTACCGCCACCGAAAATCTGACTTGTTACCGCCATTCTTTCTGAAAGATAAAGCTGTTTTATCGGACCGTAATTGCCTTTTTATAATCGTTTTACTGGAATCGTAAAATATGAACTGGGCAATGTCGCTGCTGCTTACCGCCTTTCTATTTGCGTAAGAATTTTAATACTTGTATTATTGCATGCTATCTCTCATACACATCATAAATGATTGAAAAAATAGTATATTCGCTTGAAAAGAAGTGAGTCATTGTTAACATCGATTGGCTCAGTTTTCAAACGCTTTGAGAGGAAACTCTCAATTCCAGTGACATTTCACTCTCTTCACTTGTTAAATTGAAGATATTTTCTTTCAAACTGTACACAACGTTTGAAAAACGTTTAAAAATTATTCAACACTTTTATAATTACATTTTTTAAGGTCGAACTTTTTAAAAGCATTCGAAAAATATTCTTTCAACTACATCTGGCTGGTGTCAATCATTATTCGATTACTACCAAATGCAAATTTATATAATTGCTTTTTGCTGATAACAAAAATAATTCATCTAATTCGTCTTATTGTAGTTCTTTTAGTGAAAGGAGCGTATTTGCCCAAGATTGGCTAAGCGATTTACTCTCTAATGTGAGTAAAATTAACGAGAGGGTCCAAAGTGACGTACGCAAAATAAACGAGCAGGTTCAAAGAGATGTAAGTAATGCAAACCAAAAAGTTCAAAATGAGGTAAGACTAACGAACGAAAGAATTCAAAACGACGTTAACCAGATTAAGGAAAATCTAAGCAGCGATCTGGGAAAAATCAACCAGCATGTCAGCGAACAAGTGTCAAGCGCAAATCAACAGGTCGCGGAAGCTATTAAACGAGGTACCCAGTTGTTTTAAATAAAGTCTTTTCAGCCGTAAAATTGCGCGCATAATTTATGAAAAATATTCGCTTTATTTTACGTCCCAGGTGAATCCGGACCGTCGTCGTCGCTCATCGTGAGTGGGAACGCCGCGAGTTCGCGCAGCTTCAGAACCGGCGTGGACGCCAACGGTAAACCCTACCAGATCGAGAGCGAGAACCTTGTCGTCGGCAAGACCCTTTTCCACACGGACCGCATCTACAACTATACAAGCAAGATCCTCGAGGAGCATCGCTACACCCTTGATTTGTCCGATTCCAACGCCAAGCCGGTCTACAGCAACGTCACTCGAACGCCCTTCAACGCCTAGCTATTTAAGCGTCTAATGCAACTTATAAAAGAATCATACGAATGAATAAAAGATCAAGCAGAATTTAATTAATGAGCGATTGAACTGATTCGAAACCTTTGTAGTGGTTGGGTCGAGTAAGTTGATCCGGTGCGCCTGCATTGGCTGTAACCAGCCGCACATTCCTGCGGTCTGGAAACGCGATGTTCCAGGCGCCAGTATATGTATATAAGCCAGCGCTGTCGAGTAGCTAGATCAGTCGGCCATCGCGAGCGAGTCCCTCGCAAACAAAGGCCCAACGATGTGTCGAACATCGTCCTTTTGTCGCGTCTCACTTACCCCCTTCCTCGGTCTCGCGCTCTTCCTCGCGCTTACCCTTAGCACTCAGGCAAACGGGCAACGTAAGTACTTTCCTCTCTCTCTCTCTCTATCTCTCTCTCTCTCTCTCTCTCTCTCTCTCTCTCTCTCTCTCTCTCTCTCTCTCATTCTATTAATTATATCCTCTTTTGCTTTGGCTACTGCCTTCAACGCCTTAACCTTCCTAAAAAAAAAAAATTAAAAAACTAAAACTTTCTCTCACGAGATTGAAAGAGAAAAATAACTCTAGGAAGGCCGTTTCAATCCTTCGCAGCTGCGTTTGATTTTTCATCTCGCCGCGCTGTAGCTCAACGTGACCGCGACTTCATCAATATGCTAATCTGGCTGGTTCTAACGCTTCTTCTCGCTTGCGTCTCTCATCCGTCTTGTATGGCGTTTCGTTTTTTTCTTGGGTTTTTATGTAATGACTCAAAATTCTATATAAACCATTTCAACACTTGGAATTTCATGCAAATTCATACCTTTCGATAAAGACCCGCATGAACGTTTGTACATGGCGTAGAAAAGTTTAGTGTTCTTAATATTTTTAGTAAAATTAGTAAATTTTATCACTGCGAAAGCTAACGAAAAAAAAAAGAGTTGTTCAGCATCCGGCTGATAGTTTCTATCTCTTCCTGACTTTATCTCATTCGGCTTATCGCTCATTTCAGAAAAGTACGGGCATGTTCGAGGTCGCCGGTACTCAATACCTGGAAAACCCTTGCTAGTGGTAATTATTGAATCTATTCATCAATAATTGGGGTGCGTTAGATAACGCCTCGAATCTTAATAATTAAAATATGAAATTTAAAAACTGAAATATCTAAGAAAATTAAGTGAGAGCAAATGAATTGAAACAATCAAATAAAAATTTGAGAGTCCGTCTAAATGCACCCTCGCGCGAAGGCTTAATTTGGCCCAAGATTATTTTTTAACTGCTTCAACTTGAACCTGCACAGCAAAGCAAGAAGTACCAGGCGTGCGTGGCGCCCGGGGGTAAACCCGGCCACTGCAAGCACCTCTCGAGCTGCAAGGATGAGAGTCTCCGCGCGAGCGTCCCCCAGCTGATGGAGTACATGTGCGTCATCGAGAAAGAGTAGGTGACCGCAGCCCCAACCGTCAGACCTTTACGCTTTGCAAAAGCGCGAGATCTTGATAAACATTTCACTCCTTTCCAAGGTTCGTCGGTGTTTGCTGTCCGGATGATGCTGACCAGGGCAACGGGGAGGAGGCCCTACCCGTCGGTGGCCTGGCCGGCTCGCTCCCGGCTATCGCAAGTAAGGAGAGGTGCGCTGTTTATTCTGCCAGAATGGATAGCGCGCGGGCGAAATCGTTCAAAGAGGAAATTGCCTAGTTTCAAGTAATTATGTCGGATTGAAATGCAAGTAATGAGGGAATTATTTTCTGATTGGAGAATTGTTCTGAGAAATAAATTATTAGCTTTAATTTAATGCTATTTGCGTTAATGCAATCACGTGCAGGCAGAAAGTTTATTGTTGAAATTCGTTGTGAATTATTTTCTCAAATTGTGAAATTAGATCTAGGCCGTTAATTTTCAATAAATTTTCACTAATTTTTCGGTGACCTAGCCGGGCATAATTAAATTTCGATCGTTCAATTTTGGAGTAAATGGACACTCAATCGCGTTAGTGAAAAATTACTTTATTGTATAATCATTAACAGTATAAAATAATTTACTACACCAAAAATTATTATGCAACGCAGTAATATTTAGCAGAATATTTTTCTCCGTGATACAAAATTTAAGAAAATTGCCTTTTTTTCAAAGAAAAAAAATTTACATTAACAACAATTCTCACTGCATTTATTTAACCGAAAGAATTTCTCGAAATTAGTGATCTCGTTAAACTGTCGAGGCTACAAAAAGTTTACGTAAATTGATTACGCATGCGTGCTTGCAGCGGAGGGTGAGGACGGGGTGGTCATGCCGGACGATGTGCCCACTGAGGACGAGGGAGAGGGGAGGCTGGTGCGAGGCGGCCGTGGATGCGGCTTAAGTAGCAGGGACCAGAGTCGCATCACCGGCGGCCGGCCGACGAGTACGCGCGAGTGGCCCTGGGTCGCGGCTCTCCTAAGAGATGGCTATCAGTTCTGCGGGGGCGTCCTTATCACCGATCGACACGTACTTACCGCCGCCCACTGCGTACACCGGTTCGTATTCTCGAATCGATCATTTTCAGGACTTTAACACCCTCGAGGTCTACAAACCTGCGATCGCGTGTTCACTGGGTATCAACTTTCTTTTTTTCCCTCCGATGTTCAATTAGCGAAAAATCATTTACAATGCGTTAACTAAGATCTTGCGCTAATTTTATTTTAGACGGTTTTTGGATACCGTTTCAGCGACAGATGCTGCAAAATTTCGGAACAACAGATTCAGCAATGACATTTTCTATTTTATTTTTTATAGGCAGATTGCATTAAAAAATGATAAAATAAAAATAAATAAATTAAGTTCTGTTAAAAAATATTTTTTTGTTTATGAGATACGATAGACGGTTATTAAAGTATTTATTTAAGAGAAAAGTATATACCCTTTAACTTTGGCATTTTGTACAAAGCGACTCTGAAACATTTTGTCTGAGTTTGACATAGCTTGCCGCGCATTTTGTGTTACGGAATACGAGGTTGAAAGCGATTCCATTATCATGGGTCCTTTTGTATTTTAGAGCAGATAAAAACAAACGTGCATTCATGCAGCTTCATGCGTTTGCTCGAGTACATAAATTAATGTAAATAACAGCTGAAATAACACAGAAAATTGAAATGCTATATTTTATTTAAAACTGACAAATGTAACTATAACATAACATAGTATTAATATTAATTTAGCGAAATTCGCTAATAAATGAAACTTTAGGCAGAATAATAATTTTTCGAGTCGATTTAGGAGGAAACCGCGGGAGTTATTGGTCAGGCTGGGTGAATATGACCTGCGCTATCCCAACGAGACGCGCGCTCTAGATTTCAAGGTCCTCGAGATTCGAATGCACGCGAAGTACGTGCAAACAACATACCGGCACGACATCGCCATCGTCAAGATCCACCGACCGACCATCTTTAACACCTACATCTGGCCGATCTGCCTGCCACCGCTCGGCGCAGTATATGAGAATTCACGTGCCACTGTGATCGGTGAGCTGATAATTAAATTTCTTTTTATTTCACGATTCAAACGCCAAATGCATTTTCAGGCTGGGGTACAACCTCCTTCGGTGGCGCCGGCAGCTACGTCCTCAAGGAAGTGACCGTGCCGATCTGGCCGCAGAGCACTTGCGCCAGCAAGTTCACCCAAGAAATTAGCGCGTACCAAATATGCGCCGGCGTATACGAAGGAAAGGGAGACGCGTGCCAGGGCGATTCAGGCGGGCCGTTGATGCACCAGCTTGGCAATGGCCGCTGGGTCACCATCGGCATCGTCTCCTGGGGCATAGGCTGCGGCAATCCTGAAAAACCTGGTATTTACACCAGAGTCAATGCATACCTCGACTGGATCTTTGCCAATGCGGTTTTCTGAAATAAATGTCTTTCGCCCGAGGAGTAATCAAAGGTTTTAAATAAAAGTTTCCACAAAGCATTTTTCAAAAACGTCGCAATTTTTTTATTTATTTCCATAATATCGATAGGCTTATACACAACGATTTCCGCCGGTTTATTTATTCTTCTTTTTCATCATTTTGAATTAACAATTTTTATTATATACTCGGATTTGGAACCCGCAATCACACAACAGTAATTACATTTAAACTTCCATACATTTGCATTTCCCAGTAACATGCGCACTCTTTGTCGAGCATTGTTGGTACATTTTTGTCGGTGAAAAAATTAAAGAACAAATTGAATGAATGGAAACAAATGATGAAATTTAAAAGTATAATTTGCTAAACACTTGGGGATATCTCAAAGGCCCAGCCTTTACATATTAACATCTACATCAATAATCTATACATCAATACTATCAATTTTTTATCTCTATCTTTTCCATGCTCTGCTTTAGTATCCTCTTTAATCATAGCATTTCTAAATATTAATTAATGATCCATATGTATTTATGTTGTATACTCATTTCGTTAGATACGTACAATCTTACCGCTATTTGATCTTAATGGTATATGGGTTTTGTGGCGCACAAAAGTTTCAACTTTGACATTACACGTTTACACTAGATTCATTACCAAAGATAGCACCATTTCCATTTTCAACTTGGAAAGTTGCCTTTTCAATATATATATTCAACGCCACACTCTCAAAGTATATTATTTTTGTAAAAGATTCCATTTTTTCTCGCTAAAAGATCTCATGCAAGAATAACTCAATAAATCCATTTAAAAATTCTTAACAGCGTATACGGAAGCACTACTTTTACATTCACACTGAATCCATTGCCACCGCTTCTTTTATAATAAAAAATCTTTATACAACAACGGTTGATACTTTTTAAATATTATGTAATTAATTTCTGACTTAAAGTCAATTTATCAATTGTGCAATTGATACTAAAAAAGATTTTTATGATAATATTTAATATATAATATTTTATGTTCAACTATTTTGCCCTTCAGTAGATCAGATCGATTACCCATATTGTAGAATAAATCTTAAAAAATTTGTTACTCTTTATCATAGTAGATCATCTACTTGTCAAAAAGATTGGTTCTTTTACTTCGTGCAGCAGCGAGAAAAGATCTGCCTTTCAGAAATAATGCAATAAAAGGTACGTTAAAAGTGAAAAAGTGTCTCTGATTCCTGTCGCACTTTGTACGACCTACTAGTATTTTTTTTATTTCGAACTTTATATTAAAAAACTTTCACGATTTTTTTGTACTACATTGCCCTTCGTTTTCCACGATTAAACAACTTTTCAATTACATTTTTTGCAAATACTTGTCTTGCGCGCAATATCGCATTTTGTGCAAATATAATTTTCTGTGCGACTGAAAAGTGAATCCGTAATATGCAAAATTTCGAATAAATGAAATGCATTTTTACAAAAGTTGAAAGAACTTCCCTTTTAATTCTTGTTTACTATTCTTTGTAATTATAGATATAAGTAACGAAAAAATTATTATCAATGTAAGTATCACAAAAGATCTTTGACTTATTATTGCTCATAAAATCTCCACGTTTCATTTAAAGCCATTAAAGAATCTAAGTTTACGGATTCTTTGAAATGTTAATAAGTTATATCATTTAAAAAAGTCATTAAATAAAAAGCCGTAAATCCAGAGTGAATTGGCGCGCATAAAAATTGACTTATCTTCATAATATCTACAAATTAAGCTATTAAAAAAAGAAAAAATTTAAATAGTGAGACGGGCGAAAAATGTAAAAAATTAAATATAAAAAAGCTAAAAGAGAGTCTACGTAGCGAGTAGGTGCAGATATTGTATAAAAGGAAGCATTATCTGGGTTTTTACGTCCAGCATAGCCCTTCCTTATTCATTAGCGCCTCTCTTTCTCACTGCCTTTCTCAATATCTCTCTCTCTCTCTCTCTCTCTCTCTCCCTCTGTCACACACACACACACACACACACACACACACACACACAGGCATTCTCTCTCTCACTCTCTCCCCAGTAAGTATAAGTTAGTGAAAGAAGAACAACAAAAATATATAGGTATTTTCACTTAGTTGGTCGGGTTGGTGATTTTGGCTGGCCTCAAGGGATGGACCCGACGGGTAACAGCAACGGCGCGTTAGCACTACTCTCGGTATTGTGATTGGGCAGACTCTCGGTGTTGCTCGTCGACTGCTGCTGGCGGTGGGATGGCGAGAGGGCGCCCGCTGCCCCGTTGCTGCCGGTGCTGGTCGCCACGTACACCGAGTGCGCCGAGTGACAGGACGTCGAAATCGGCGGCGCTGGTCCGCGCGCCTCCCCCAGCTCCCTCTTCTCCTTCTCGCCGATCAGCCAGTACGTCGTCATCTTCCCCTTGCCCTGCAACACCCACAGCCGCGTTTCACATCCCCCCGTCCGAGCTTGGCGAAAGTTCGCTTATCTAAATTAGCTTTACCTTTAGCGTCACCTCGCCCCTGCACTCCAAATTAAACGTCCCGAAGGTGTCGAGTATTTCCTTCGTCTTAGGACTGACGTGGATCTTGAGGGCTGGAAGAGAAGAACAAGAGAGCTCGGAATCGTTCATTTGTAAACCCCAAAGACGGAAAGTTAATGAACTTTAGCGCCCGCTTTTTTTTCTCAGCTCATCTATTCTTTTTTTCTTTCTTTTCCTTTTCACTAAACTTCCCTCTTTCGTTGGCAAAGCTATCGATCGCGAGGGGGCAATATCGCCCACATGCGCGCAAATCACTCGAGGGTGAAAGAAAAAGAAGAGGAAAAAAAGGGAGAGGAAAAGGATCTTTTTCATTATTTGCAAAATACTCCCGTAGGAAAAAGTTTTGCACACAAATAAATTTAAAACTTGTGCATACTTTTTTCCTACGTAATAGTAGGTTGTTAACGCTCACCTTCGCCATTGCTCTCCATTCGGGAAGCCGTATTGACCGTGTCCCCGAAGAGGCAGTATCTCGGCATCTTCAGTCCGACGACTCCCGCGACGCATGGACCTGAAAAAGTTCGAGGCGGAAAAAAAATGGAAAATTACGATTTTCACCGTTAACCCCCGCTGCGGAAGCTCGATTGACGTCGGAAACGAACCAGAATGCATGCCAATACGAAGTTTCAGTTGCCTGTTCGGCCTGTGGCGGATGCTGAAGGTCATGACCGTATCTCGAAGTGCCAGGCTCATCCTGGCTATTTCCCTAGCGTGATTCATGCCGTTCCTCATCGGCAGACCAGACACCACCATGTAAGCGTCTCCTATCGTTTCCACCTCAAAGTGCGATTCGGTTATACGAAAAATTACACATAATCCACCTTCGGTTTAAACGGCGCGACGAACATTCACGGGCTACTCACCTTGTAAACGTCGAAATTCTCGATGATCGAATCGAAGCAGGTGTAAAGATCGTTGAGGAAATCGACCACTTCGAGCGGCGTGCTCTCGGCGGAGAGGGTGGTGAAGCCGACGATGTCGCTGAAGTAAATGGTCACTTGATCGTACGTCTCGGCGATTACGCTCTTACCCAGGATCAGCTGCGACGCGACGGATCTGCACGATCAAACTCGATCAGCAACAACTTTTTTCTACGAGCAGTAAAAGAAATAGATTCCTGCGATCCAACGAATCAAAGTTTTACTTGCAAAGTTATTTTGCTGGCTATTCGGTGCTGTTTCTTACTATCCCCTTTAAGCCGCGAAGCTTGAGCGACAACAGAATTGCAAATTGAACACTTAATGTAGGTGACGTTTATTAAAAAATTAATAAATATTAATAATTACGATGTGAGACCTTCCAGACTTCTTAATGAAACAAGCTACAATATGGAACAGACTAAACTATGTGATATTAAAACCATTTAAGAACAAGATTAAAGTTTTATTATTAGGTTACTACTAGTATTTGCGATTATTGTTGTTATAGAATTCTCTCTTTTTTTTAAAAAAAATTAGGGGATAAGAACAATTCTTAATTATAATAATATGATGTCATGTATTCATGTGAACAGAATTATAATAAAGTTTTTAATTAGCTCTAACTAAAACTTTTTAAATGTGAACATTTGCTTACCCAATTCCAAATGTATTATTTCTAGGCTGCTTATTCTCCCAATGAAAAGGATAAAAAAAAACAGTCGAAATGCCACCAAATTTTTTTTTAAATTAAGATGTATTTGTAGGATCACCAGAATCTATTTTTTCATTCTCATGCAACCATTCAAAAAAATACCAGAATTTTTTTTCTTTTCTCCGTCAGCTTTATGTCTCCGCTTTATCAAACTTACTTAGGTAGCAGTTGGTAGAGTAGCTCCTCGCACTTTCGCTTCTCCTCCAAGTAATCCGCGGTTCGCTCGGCCACGAGGTTCTCTAAGTTGTCCGCGTAATGCTCCATGCGCGACAGCAAATTGTCCAGGAGATTATTGATGCAGCTGTCTCTGTGAGCACAAGTGAATTTCGAGTAAAAAATATAAAGCCGAGATACTCTGCGGCCCTTTTAAAAGCGCCTTTCCTGAACCTCAAGATTTTACGCAAAGACACGTGCTGTAGAAACCAGGTTGGCGTAAGTAGACAGTGGTGAACTTCGTAAACTTTGTTTTAGCCATTGTATAATGTCATGCTTTCCCTTCTTAATTATTAACGTAGAAAAGTTTGTATTAAAAAAATACTTTGCTCCATTCGAGAAAAAGTTTCTAAACAGCTACCGGCTTAAATAAATAAATAAATAATTTCAATGAAGCTTGTAAACCATACCGTAAACTTTCTAACGTGATTCTACCTGCGTACTTATAAAACTTGCAAGGGCTCGTTAATAACGAAGTAAATCCAACCCACCGTCGCTTTCTCGTTACTAAAGAACACGTCTATAGAAAGAATAATGAAAATTAAGCGAATGCCGTTTTTATTCAGCAAGTTTTCGTGTTATTATCGCAAATCAGAAATCATGAAAGTCACAAAAGTCATGAAATGCAACGAAGAGCGTTGCGAGTATATGCTGAGCGGTGTCAAACAAGAGCGAGTATGAAAAATTCACGATCGAGAGGGGAATAAAACCGTGAAAATAATACCGACTCGAAAATAAATATCCGCTGTTAAAGTTTTAAAGCGAGAGGCGATCCGAGTACGTCGCACACAATCGGTGGCTATAAAAATTGAAAAGTACGCTCTATTTTCATCGTTTCGCGGGATCCTCTCGTCCGGCCGAAAAAGGACTTACTTGTTGATTTTGCGCACCGTGTCTTTAAGGTTGGTGAAATCCGGACGGCCGGCCGGATCCTCGGTCCAACACCGATCCATCAACGTTGCGACCTGAGAGAGACAGAATAATAACGATGAATAAGTTATATCGTCTATCGCTACATATACTCTCTGCTACATACTTCTTCACCGACGGAAGCCTCATCGACGTAGGGTCTTAAAGGAGACCCGCCACCCCTCCGGACGTTTACAATAATTTCTGGAACAAAAATTAAGCCATAAAATTTATATTGACGATACGAAAAATGAGTAATTGATCACTCTTCGCCCAGGATATAAAAGTATTCAATAATAAAAAAACGATGCTAGCTGCTTTAGCACTATAAGCTTTCGGAAGAATATCACGACTGGAGATTTTATTGAAAAATTAAACTTCGTCTTAAATATTTGAAAAATTATAACATTTAAAAAAAACAATCAAATATAATCCACAAATACCTTTGAAAATTTTAAGCGTAATCGCGATAATTCGTTGACGTTCTTGTGTTTTGAAGTATTCGAATTTTTAATTTCGTGCCCCTTTGGAAACAATTCATTTATGCTTTTTTATCGATAACATTGTATTCATGCCTTTTTGTACATAACTGCAGGCATTTCTTTTATAGGGGACAGCGGGCATCGCGGGCCACCCCAATAAATATGTTGCATTTGGTGTAAAAAATATTTATTAACAAGTTTCATTCAAATTAAAGCATTTTGAAAGATTATCATTATTACATTGCAATATTGCTATATACAAAAATTATATATAGTAATACTGCAACGTAATAATAACAATCTTTCAAAATGCTTTAATTTGAATGAAACTTGTTAATAAATGTTTTTCACACCAAACGTAACATATTGAATTGGGTAGCCCACTATGCCCCAAAGGTTCACATTGCTCCATGGCCCACTATGCCCCGCTTTCCCCTAAGCGTTTTTGGAATACGCTTCCGTTTTCACTGCGCTCACACAGTTTCTTTCCAAGTAATTACTCAGTAACTTAGTTTATAGTTTAAGAATTTATCATGGTAACTATTGAAATACATTTATACTGAAACTTTTATGTGTTATAATTCGTTTTCTTTTGTATTAGCCCGTTTGATGCTAAATAAATAAGCTTTTGGTCAATTTTTGCAGTAAATTAAATTTCACCCTTTTATCTGGAATTAAATCTACTTTTACGAAACAAAACATTCTCTAAAAGAAAAAAAAAAAAATAAAAACAAAAAAGTATAAGCCGGTTTGAACGGATTAATGTAGCGCTCGCTCGTTGAGCCCTCATTGACGTCAATCAGCCAACCACTGCGGAGTACGTTCTGCATTTTTCGATCCATAATTCATTTACAAAGCGTCATAATTCATTTACGAAGCGTCGGACGTATTTCACGTCACATTTCCATATTAAACGACTTTTTAACCGACTCGTTAATCGCGTTGGCAAGTGCTTTTGCTGCCTCCTCGGGGCTGTTCGCAATCCACCCAATCCGCACGCATTAGCCGCCGAGGCAGCGCGACACTCGATAATATGCTCCTGACACGCATTGTTCAACCCGCGCGCGTCCCCTGCATATAGGAACCATTATGCACATATAAAGCGAGCATTGTCTGTTATCGACATCGGCGTGTCCAGCTCATCTTTTAAATGCTCGACACCGTCACCCGGTGGGCGGGGGGACGCCCGGTGTCTTACACCGGCGGGAAAATTGGTCCGGCGCGCGCTCGCGTCGGCGCCCCGGCAACGAGGTGGCTGACCGCAACCCAGGCGATACTACTGATTCACGGGCGAGGGGGAGGCGAGACGTACTAGTCTGCTTGTACAGGTCCTCGAGGTGGCTGCTGCAGTAGTCGCAGTTCAGGGTGCAGTGAGGCCGGCGGACCTCGAGGAGCGGGCTGACCGCGCGTCGCGGACTCGCGCCTCCCTCGGGACTCGTGCCCGAGATCGAAGGCAGTGCCAGACTGCTCGTACTCGAAGTACTGCTCTTGTCCCCCATTGCTGCTATCCTCTTCCTCGTTCCTCTTCGTGGTAAGTCGCTCCCTTGTATCCTCGGCCCCGACTCGGTGCTCAGTCACGCGCGATCCTCTGAGATTTTCGAATCATTCCCCATCAACCGTCAGATACTCTGATACGCTTGTTTTTTATTTGATCTACTTTGTCTTTTTATCTATTTTTTTTTTTTCTTTTTTAAGCCTTCCGTGATTTAATCGAGGGCAGCCTATTTTCGCTCGTCAGCGACGTTAAATATCAAGTATTGGAGTGTCGATCAGATAGATCGGCAGCTTCGCTTGACAAGCGAATAAAGTTTGAAATGGGATGTCCGATTGCATTATGCCGAGTTTTAGACGAGCAGGTAATTTATTACAAGCTAATCATTGACCTCCGAGGCGAGAGCTGATAAATTTGTTTTTTTCGATCCAATTATTTAGCTCCCCAAGGGCCCAAGGGAGCGGGGTTCAAAGAAACGCGAGGAGAGAAATTGCCCGATGTTTCATTATCGTCGCCGGCTATAAATAACATTAACGATCCCCGATTGCGCATGTTGAAGTTGCTTCGAATTCGAGCGAGTTAAAGGAGAAAGGTCGAGCGAGCGGCAACTAGCCACAGGTATACGAAAACGTAGAGCGGGAGAAAAATAAGGGAAGGAGCGAGGGGTACATAAACGAACAGATAGAGAGTGAAAGGGGGGGGGAGAAAGACAGAGAGAGACAGAGAGAGAGAGAGAGAGAGAGAGAGAGAGAGAGAGAGAGAGAGAGAGAGAATACAAAATACAGACAGGCAAAGAAGAGGCGCGAGTGCGCGTTAGGCCTAGTATATAGCTGACACTCGGGCGGTCGCGTGCAGCAGAGTGCTGGCATGGCCACCCCTTTGTGACGCGACCCACATTGCGTAAGCGAGAAAAATGTGTTTCCTCTCGCGCGCACACATCCCTACCTCCAGCCGTTCACCAAATCGATACACGCGTAAGAAATACCATCTTTTGGCCGGCCACTTTTCCCTTTTCGAGCGTCCCAGGTGCAAGCTCGCCGAAGCGAGCATCGTGCTGTTTATTGGATTGACCGCCGTTGCAACGCTTGGTCGGCTCCGTCCGTCAACAGTACGATCCCGACCGTCCGACTGCACCAGCAACCGCGATAAATGAGTCTATTTTGAAAGAGGAAAGTAAGAGCAAATTCCCGAAGTCGATCCGGATCTTTTTCCGGAAGAAGTCGGCGAGAACTCCTCGCGAGAAGCAGGTCGATGAACCGATGCACCCACCTACTTCGAGTATCACGGCTTATTTACATCCGAAAAACTCCCTCTCCTATTTCTTTGTATTGCCGCGGATCGATAGCCTCTACGATTACAGTTACGTTAAAGCCGGCGCTCTACCCTCAACTGACGGCAAATAAAACCCTCAAGTGCCGTCAGTCGCGTGCCACTACTCTACCGCAATAAATTCCTTCGTACAGATACTTAACTCACATCAATAATCAGTAAATCTGTATTTTTTTATTTATCGTTTGTTTATCGACTTATTTAAATATTAATGTATACATCGTCGTTCAATCGAGTAGACATCAACCCTCTTAAATTCGCAAAGAAAAAGTAAGCTGACAGTTACGACTGTTTATCAGAGTACTGGCTGTTGGTGCGGAATGTGTGTAAAAGTTCAGAACGCGACGAGTTTTGGAGCACTACTAGAGTTAGCCGCACTTCTGACGCGTCGTGTTCACGTGCACCAAAACGAAAGCGGTGCGGACGCAACGCTCCCGGCCTCTCCGTCCCGTTAAGCGTGAAAGCTTTCACTGAGCTTTCCGAACTTTCGCAGCCGCTTTTCTCCCCCCTAGCGAGAGCGGCTACCTTTTGCACCCCCGCGTTTCCCTCGACGCGCACAATCGATTCTCCGCAGTGGCTTTTACCCCTGACTATTTCGAATTCGACCGCTCACTTGGTCCGCGGCGTTTCTTCCATCGGTTCGGCAGAAAACTACAGCTCTGACGAATATGATTGTCATGCCTCTTTTACCAGCAGTTGGGAGACGTCGGTATTAGAACGGCGGCGCAATTCCTCTATCGATTTGTAGCCGTCGATACGACAGAATTTGATACCGCTTAAGCTGCACCTGACACTTTCCCACAAGTACATCACTTCGTTTAATCGTTGGATTTATCTGCATTCTGTGAATTTGTGAATTACACTGTTCCCAATAATTCATTGCATTGATTTCAACAATAAATTATAAAAGTCCAAGTTGCTTAAAGATTTATTTCCTTAATAGCGCTTTAAGTTTTCGCGGTGACAATTTATTAGAAGAAAGTTAGATTTATTTAGGTCATAGGGAAGTTTATTATAATGAAAACTTTTGTAGAAGAAAATAAGTTGCAATTTACGATCGTGCAAAGAGTTCATCGAAGACGAACTTTTGCAGGGCACTAAAGGTACGTAGCAAGAATGGCATTTTATCATCGTAATAAAGATTTTATGTATTGTTAAGTGAAACTTATTCGGCAGTGTGTAGAAGAATGTCTAAAAGCAATGAACGAGCTGCGCAGCTGGCAGAGAGATGAGAGCAATTTAAGGGTATTTTTTTAAAGGGGATAAGAGAAGTGCAAGAGAGATTTTTAGTAAAAATTTAGGATGGAGAGTTTAGATAGGGGGAGGAAGGATTCAAAGCGTATGCTCAAGAGAAGTTGGCCCGAGGCACTCTAGCATATCGGCGGGCTGCCTTTCCCCCGGGAGGATGGAATTTTTCATCAGAACAGTGACGGCGGCAGCGCAAGCGGCCTAGTGTAGCTTCGAGACACTCACCCTTGGGGGCGAGATCGCTGGAGCTACCCAAATAGAAGGGCCCCTGCCGCATCTCAATCTCGTGGACAATTATGGCGAAACTGTAAACGTCAGCCTTCTGTGTGCCTTCGGCTGGTCGGCGCTCCATCCGCAGGAGCTCCGGGGCCGTCCACAGCTGCTCTAAAAATCGAACGTAGAAAAAATTCCATTATATCACCTGAGAAAGAAAGCCGCCAGTGGAAGCTTCAATCGCACTTTTCTCAAACTTACTTCGCCAGTAGGCGTAGCTGTTCTTGTCCTCGTCGGGATCGAGCGGGTGCGGCTTCCTCAGAACGTGCAGCCCGAAGTCCGCAATCTTCAGGACGAAGCGCGAGTCGACGAGGCAGTTGGTCGACTTTAAATTTCCGTGGCTGCGAATCTCCGAAGCGTGAAGGTAGCCCATTCCGCGTACGATGTCGTGGATCAAGGAACCACGAAAAACTCGGTCGAGCTTCATCTGCTCGTTCTCCAGGATGTCCTGCAAGAGAAAGTCAATCGATCACATGTCTCTGAGCGGCTTTTTCCCCAATTGCGAATGCAAACCTGCAACGAGCCTCTGGGGCAATACTCAGTGAGCAGACAGCAATGCGGCGGCTCCACGCAGGCTCCGTAAAACCGCACCAAGTGATCGTGCTGGAGGTCCTTCATCTACGACATTCATTATGATTAGTCTATCTTGTTAGCTAAATTATTTATGAGGAAGAATTTTCTTACCCTTTTCAGCTCCAGCAGTAACGGGCGCGATATTTCTACCTTGTTACGGGGAATGGGCCTAATGGCGACCTTCGAGTTCTGTAAAAGAGCAGATGATGCTAGAAGGGAATCTTAAATATTATTTATTAATTAATAAATACCTTGTATATTCCCGTGGGGACGTAGGAGCGCCTATCCACTCCACCGGGTAGGCTCATGTTGTCTTCCGAGTATATAGTCTAGTAAAAAGATAAAAATTTCATGAGAAGGAACAAAAGTTCACGTTTTCTTATAATAATAATAATTACAAGTAGTTGATTTGATTTACCAATTGACTTCCACGCTGCTTATTCGCTGCCAGGGAATACAAGGAGCCAGCCTTAAACTTTTCGCTTGGCATGACGATCACGTCTTCCCAGTAAACTTTCCACGTCATTGAGGCAATTTCGGCCTCGAGTTTATAGTGTCTGAAAGGGGTAAATCCTCGTTTAAGCAAAAGAAAAAGGGACCGCGATCTTTTTCTGCCGCGAACGCAACAGCGTTTAATTATTCCTCCATTACCATGACTTTACATAATCCCCACCCTCCCAGAGGATGGCGGGACAAAAAGCGAGAAAGACCCTGAAAAGTAATACCACTGTCGAAAACTTCGCAGCGACGCCTGGAAATTCATCGAGCTAATTCCCGGAAAAGAGCGCTCAATTATTAATAAGATTTTAGTCTTTTGACGCAGAGAAGCAGAGGCGCCGGTCCCCTGGCTTCTAATTAACGGAGCGTGAAACGGAGCCATCTCGCGCGAGAAGCTAGCGGAGCAATTTCACCGCGTTTGTCCGTGCACCCTAGAGGCGCGAAAAAGTGAATAAAAAAAAGAAAAAAAAAAAAGAAAAAGAAACCGCTAAGCAAATAAGACGTAATTGAGTAGGCGGTGGAGCGCGCGCCAAACTACCGGTTTCCGGCAAAGTTAGCCCGTAAATTCCGGCCGCCGGATCGTAAAAAGCTTCACGCGGTCCAAGCTGGAAGTGCTCTAACCATCCTGGCGGGGGTCGGCCGAGGGGACAAGAAAAATTGGAAAAAAGAATGTGTTAAGACGAGCCAGGCGTTTTATCGCCGCGGGCCCCGCAAGACGGACGGACTCACCTGTATATGAAAACGGAGGCCACGACGAGAAAAACGACGATGGAGCTGAGCACGATCGAGAGTATCGCGTAGCCCGGTAATGCTGAAACACGAAGCAAAGGGCGCCTGATGTGATGAGAGTGCCTCATTAGAGCCGCTTGGGGCCGTGTCGGGCACAATTAGCCCACGGCCCCATCTCTGAACTTTAAAAGCGGCTTTAAATTGAAGTAAAAGCAGAGATAATGGAATACAGTGATAAGCCAGTCGTACAGTTGTCGGGGCAGAGGGATCCGTCGAAGCCGCAGGTGGGCGTATCCGGCGGCGGATCGAGCCGATCGCCCGACCAATGTATCCTCTTCCCCGGTATGTACTCGAGCGATTTATTCGCCCCGTAGTAGTTGGCCACTATCTGAAAGAGCAAAAGCAAAATAAGACACTGATGCGAAATAAAAACCGCTGCCAATAGATTGACACGTAGCTTCCTCCAACTTAATTATAGATTTCTAATGATAAAATAAAAAACCTCAGTTACGTAAAATTGTTCCTTGCACACGTTCTACCGAAAAATTTTTATCGACACTGGTGCCAGAAGTGATTCTCGAAATCGCGTGATAACCTTTCTCGCACATTTCTCGCGC
>JAXIUT010001246.1:0-37011 GCA_035586675.1 Eurytoma californica | reverse complement strand
TGAAATGTTAGAAACATACTCTTGAGATTGGCAACTAAAAATCACGAGATTTCATCGTACGGAGCAGTAAATTCGAGGCTTAGTATAATTACAGTGATTTGAATTCAACCTGTTAAAATATTTACAAATTTTTCTGCATAATGAGCTACGAACTCATTAGATTTATCTCTATGCAGACTTTGCGGAGTAGAAAAACATTCAAAACACGAAAACTCACTCAGACTTTCCCAATTTCGTCTACTTCATAATTACTCCACCCGCGTGAACTTTAATTGCTTTCGCACATTGTACCCCTATATAATTATAGCTCCTATACATTATACCCCTTTCCTCCACAAAAATATACTTTGTCATTTGTAATTCTTAAAAAATTATTCAAGATAATTATTTATTGTTTTACGCAGTCTTCTTTTATTATTTTTCTATTGACCGACTACAAATTTATAGTTTTAATATTTTCAAATGTCGTACCAATAAATGAAAACCATCAGTATACATTACGCAGTCGCTCGCGGACTTACCGAATGTTCGCGCGGTATTAGCACGCGGTGCTGCTTCCTCTATACGTCGTTTCCTTGTGTTTCGACTCGGCGGCGCGTCGACAAGCTCCTCCGTTGCTACACCGAACAATAAAAGACACCGCTATTCTCTCCCGAGTGTTTTCTATGCCCATTGATATCAGGCGCGAGCCGTGTTATGAGTCCCCGAGGCATAAATTATTAATCGCCGGGCTCGCTCTAGCGCGGATCCCTTTTTTTCTAAAAACGGACGAGAAGGAATTTTCTTTATTGACTAATTGAATTTCCCCGCCAATCGCATTAATCCCGCTCGGGTTTGCGTGTCTCTCGGCGAAGGAATTCACGGCGCCGCTGCCTATTGCGTCGAAAATAAAAGCGCCGCTGTCTCTCTCGAAGAAAAAAATGCGCGCGCGTTACATAAAGCAATAAAAAGTTTTCGCAACGACTCCCAACCTCGCCCATAAATCATCGTCTCTTCAATAAAATCCACTCGTAATGAGCCGTAATATCGCCTTAAGTAAGTGCCCGGCGAGTCCTAAAAATAACACTCGCAGCGGCGCCGATGAGCGCGTTCGAAAAATCCGCGGCAAAGGGGAGAGAGAGAGAGAGGGTAAATAGAGAAAAAGGGACCGAGCGGACGGCTGATGGATCGGGCGCGCGCGCGCGAGCTGTTGGCCAATGGAGCGGCGTATAAATTGCGCGAAATGCTCGCGCGATGGTGATTACGGATTGAAGTTAATCGCCGCGGCGCGCCGGTGATTTACAAGTGCTAACGCGTTACGGGGGCTCGGGCGCACGCGCGCGCGCCGAGAAAGTTTTCTGCCCGACGGAGACTTTCCGACGTGCGCACGCGCCCGGCTCGTACTTCGAATGGGAGCGAAAACGAGAGCTCGCGCTTGCGTAAGCGCCGAAGCGGGATAATGAAATCGGGAGGAGCGAGTTTCCTTGCGGGCCGACATCACGGTTAATTGCGTGCGGATAGGATTTTTCGATAAACTTGGCGAGGAAGGACGAAAATTGAGAGATGAACCCTTGTCATCCGAGTTGTCATCTCTTCGAGGACGTCAAAATGCGGAGAAGCACCGTAAAAATTACGATCATGTGCAAGAGCTGAGTTGGCTGCGATCATTCGATTGACGGCGGTTTTTAATTTAACAGAGGAGGTGGGGTATAGTAGTGCATAATAATACTTAACGAAGTGATTTATTATCAAAAAATTTCGCATCGTAAAACAACAGCAATATCATATTTTTCTGTATTGCATAGTTGAAATTACCACATTTTCATTTTTGCGCCGGGAGGCAAAGAAATATTTTACGCGAGGGTGTGGTGAAAATTTAATTTTGATTGAAACAAGTTAAATTAAATTAAATATCTATTTGTCTAATCCAACTTTTTTTTTAAGAATTGATAAATATCATTTTGTAAAGTTACAAAAATATTAAATGTTTTTTCAGTTCTCGAAATATTTCCCTTGTGCTCGTTTTTTTATTGTTTGAACAAATGTAAAAAAGAAGTACTGCTTTTTTTTATTTGATTACTTCTTTCAAGTCTTTCAGCACCTGGTTTTATTTTTTAAAATACACTAAGTGATTATGTTATCTCTTTAGAAAAAAGTGCTTTTATTTTGTCACAACTTGGGTTCTACACATTTATTTACTTTAGCTGAGATGCACAAAAAATAAAAAATTCGTTTGTGATGTTTGAAATGTTTAAATATCCTAGTATTTTGTATGACAACGCACGCAGCTATTCATACTTTATTTAATTTAATAACATTTTTTTAAACTTTTCCTTATCTTTTTTTCTTAACAAAGATGTATGTACAATCTAAGGCAAATGTCAATGCCTTACCAATCATGACTGTTTCTACTTAAATTTCAATTTCAATGATCAGAAAAAGCAGTAATAAGGAATAAAACAGAAAGGGGCCTTCTATTTTTTCTGATAAAATGACAAGAGTACTTTTATCACTGAAAAAAAACTATAATTAAAAACGCTTTTCTGCCAAATTTACTGTCTTGCCGATCTTGACTGTAACTACTTAATGGCAAATTCATAGTGACTATGTACTTAAATTTAAATTTCACTATCAGTGATTGTAATTAGAAGGAATAAAACAGGAAAGGATCTTGGATTTTTCTAACCAAATGACATAAAAACTTTTTTTTACCGAAAAATATTATAATTAAAAAAAACGCTTTTCTGCCAGATTCCCTGTCTTGCCGACCGCGACTGTTACTACTTAATGGAAAATTCATAGTGACTATCTAGTTTAATTTAAATTTCACTATCAGTAATAGTAATTAGAAGGAATAAAACATGAAAGGATCTTGGGGTTTTCTAACCAAATGACATAAAAACATTTTTTTTACCAAAAAATATTATAATTAAAAACGTTTTTCTGCCAAATTCCCTGTCTTGCCGATCGTGACTGTTACTACTTAATGGAAAATTCACAATGACTGCGTCTACTTAAATTTAAATTTCATGACCAGAACTAGCAATTAGAAGGAATAAAACGGAAGAGGGCTATTCCCTCCAAGTAGAAACTCATGTTAACGAATCGGCGAAACAAACGAACCGGCAGCCTCGCCGGCGCCAAAAAGTGCGATCCCCCGTTAAACGCTTCTCCCCATCAGTCAGCGGCCGTACGTATACTTGCGCTCTCTCTCTCTCTCTCTCTCTCTCTCTCTCTCGCTCTCTCGCTCTAATCTCCCGCGGAATCGCGAAAAACGACCCCTCGGCGCTTCCTCGAAAAGCGCCGAGAGCCTCCGTCGTGTCTGGCGCGCGGCAGCGCGGGAACCGAGAAAATTGCGCGGCCATATAAGCTCGCGCGCGCATGCGCGCCCGGCCGATCGCCGCGCCGATATCCGCCGTTGTTGTACCTACTCGCGGATTTTCCCCGCGACGTGGGGCTCCCGCATGACGCGTCGCTTTGCATGCGTTTTGCATAAATGATGAGAGCCTCGAGGATATGAGTCGAGAGATGCGCGGGCAGAGTTAAAGGGATGCGCTGGCTTTGACGAAGGTCAAGTGCTCTCGGCGCTAGGATTTTGGAAAATTTAATTTACCGATTTTGCGATGGTGCTTTTCTAATTTATGTATTATTATTTTTCGTTTAGATGATTTATCTTTAAGTTTCTCTTTTCTTCTTTTGTTTCAGGTGAGTCTTTCAAGCAACAGATACTAAATGTCCGGTTGATATACATGTAAGTCATAATACAGTAATAATTTATGTTTTGTGTTTAATTGTTAATTGAATGCATTTAATTTAAGAAAGTAATGTCGGAACAATTACAATTGCACGATCTTGAGTCGATGCCATTTTCATCTTCCCTATTTCATGCCAATTGTTTTTTTTTTTTTTTAAATTCCTGAAATTTGATTCTCTTCATGGGTGTTTGAGATCAGTTAAACAATCGAGATGGATATTTCGTGAAAATTTACCGAGAAATCAATAGCATTATTTTTCAATTCGTCTCTTATACCGAAGAATTTCAATTCGGATTGGAATTGCAAAAGGGGCAGTATATAATCCGACTCAAAGTGCGCATGAACATCTATTTCTGGAGAAAAGTGTTAATAGCCAGGTGAAATTTTAATTTATGCAAACTGTTTGACGCAATTGGCATCGAAGCGATGTGGCTCTTTTTTAACTGTACTTTGAGACACCTGATCAATTATCATAAACTTATATGTAGCTAAAGTCTTTCACTTTTGACTTCCATAAACTTTATTGAGATATAATTATATGATATAACTTTATTGAGGTATAACGTTGATTAAATTTTTCTCAAAAGAAAATAAAATGTTAGCATTAGTGCACTAATAAACCAGTAAAGTAGAATAAAACCATCGCCACAGTAAGTAAGAAGTTAATCGTTTGAAAAAGTTAGTCAAACTAGCAATCGCGAAATATTATGCTAAATAATATTATTCATTGAACACATTCAAAGTTCACCGCACACTAAAAATCTAATCTCACTAAAACCGCTAGAAAATTCTGCCCTTAAAGGAAATCGCAGTTAAAAAAAAGTCAACGTGAAATCCCAAATTGCGAGAAAAAGTAAAGGACCCGAAAGAAAGTGTACACAAAAGGAGAAGACGAACAAAGTGGCCTAGTCCTCGTAACTCATCCGGGGCGGCACTTCCGAGCGGAGCAGCGGGCAACTCCTCTCTCTCTCTCTCTCTCTCTCTCTCTCTCTCTCTCTCTCTCTCTCTCTCTCTCTCTCTCTCTCTCTCTCTCTCTCCAATCAATTTCCATCCGGTGCACCGTTAGTTGCTCGCTCACTCGCACGCGCGCAGATTTACGCGAAGCGAGGCCGCGCCTGGGAACCGCCGGACGTGTCGAGCTCTCCGCGCGTCCATCAGCTGAGTCGAAGGCCCCGGGTACCAGCAAAAACGCCGGGAAAACAAGGGATCGCTCTGTGAGGCAAGTGCGATGAACGAACGATGTATGGGGTGGGAGAGCCGAGCTTCTAATCTTCCAGATTGCGAATTATCGACGTCTTGTATATGTGTCCAAGTATACATTTTTTTATGCTGTCTATGAATGCATAATATTGTTAATGATTAAATTTAATGAGGGATATATTTTCCGTATTTTTAGTAGTAGCATTTTTTTGACTCGGTATCTATACGTATTGATGTGAATAAAATTATCAAAAAAAACGTAAGCAATATAAAATATTATATTTCAAAATGTAAAAAAGATTTTTTTGCGGTTGTTTTTGAGGCAAATTGTAAATTACTATAAGTATTTCTAATCAGCAACTTGATATGTTTAAGAAAACATTGATTTTTTTCTTATTTATTCTTATCAGAGTGAATAAAATAAGAACTACATTTATCCCACGTTTTGAAACGTCTCTATCCAAAAACTTTAAAGGCACCGTCTGGTAACAGCTAAAAAAATCTCCCCTTACGACAGCATCCCTTAAGAAAAAAAACGCCACTGCACGAAAGGAAAATTCTCCCATGGTTGGTACAAGAGTTAGGTGGGAAGGCGGCTCTTAAAGGAAAGGCGTATTATTATTTCGTTATTAATCAAGTTTTCTTGTCTGGACGCCGTGCGCAAACAGCGGCCGGCGAAATTATCGGCACGGCCTCACACGCGTACACTTACACACTCACGCGCGTACACACATAGACTCAGCGGAGAGAAAAAGAAAGAGACAGAGTGCGGGAGGGATAGACAGTGAGAGAGAGAGAGAAATAGAGAGAGAGAGAGAGAGAGAGAGAGAGAGAGAGAGGAAGAGAGATTATGTGATGCACAGGGCGCCGTATGGTCCGGAAAAAAAGCCGGCGCGCCGCGCTTACTTGCGGCGAGGGCGAGCGCGCGGGAGTTTTTCGCGCCATTCCGCGCACCCGGTCGTCGCCTTCTACGGACGATCGTTTTCGTCCTGAATTTACGACAACGATCTCGCCTATTCCGCGCGGAGGCGCTCGCCCCCCTTTTTTCTCGGTGCTGAGCCTCGGTGTCTGAACCTTGCTGATTATTTTACGCGTTTTTGCCGAGCTCGTGGTATACTGGCACCGGCGCTCGCCCGAGCTGCGCGACGTTTTTCGATTGTTAGGAATTAATCTAATGTCTTGTTTACGGCCGCTTAGTTCTAGGCGGCAGGAGTGGATTTATGAATTCTCGGCATTTCGCGTTTACTACGGTTTTATTTGTGCATGAAGAACTTGCAGCTCTTTTTTTTGTTTCTTTCATTTGTTGAAAAGGACGGATTGTCGGTTCTGATAAAAAATTTTAGGTTTATAATGAATTTGTGTAACACATGGTACAAAAAAATATATCGTAAACCACCAATTTTTTGACATTCTACCAATGGAAACGTATCCTTAGAATGGCATCGAGTATCGCTTTTATATTTTTAATGCAATTAAAATTTATCAACGTGCAAAACCCATACATACCTTATCTATTGCCTTGTAAGAAAATAATTTTTGACCAGAACCCATAAGGTTAATGCAAGATCTTAATTGCTCTGATTATTTATACCAACAATTCTTCCGCTTATAATGGTTCAACAAGTATTCAAATCTATTTTCTGAATCAAATGTTAGATTATTTCTCGCTTCAAACCGTTTTGTTTCTATTATATTTCTTGCAAGGAAATTAATCTTTTTCTGGCAATAAAGCAATAAATTCTGACAAAGACCACAAAAACTGGTCGGTTTTTCTTATAAGACCCTTAATTACTAATTATTTAATTACAACAACCGACTGTAATATTTTGATTACTTGTCCAACCAGCATTTAAATGGCTTATATCCCACTCTAAAAGCCTTAATAGCCAAACCCTACAGTCAATGAACAACATATCTTGCGCCCTAAATCACAAATTCTTTTTATATGCGGCTTGCCACGCCCTTAATACATATAAAAGACAGAGAGCGTCGAATTTCCATAAAAGCGCGCGCGGCTTGCAATAAAATTTTCGCTCGACGGGAGGCCAATTACACAGACGCAACGGTAATGGCGGCTATGAAAATCTAATGACATCGCTTGTCAGCGGCGCTACCGCTCGTAAAGTTCGGCCTCTCGCGCCGGATAAAATGCCTCTCCTGCTGGACGGGAAAGTCGCTCGAACGCGTAACTTCGCCACGGTGCTCGGGCTACTTATAATTCTCCCAAGTTCTGCAAGTTTGTATCGCTGTTTGCTTTATAAGAAGGGAAATGATAGTGAAAGTGTTTGTTTTTCGTTAGGTGTAAAAATTAGATGATCCAGCAAATCTTGCATTAGATTTGTTACGGTTCGTAATTTGTTGCTGTTGTTATTTTTTAATGCTTTTGAAAATTACACGTACAATTCCGTAATTAATCACTTCATTATACGTATGTACTTTTGAAAAGGGTCCGACTGCTTTTTCAAAGATGAAACAGAAGATAATAATCATAATTTTCTTTTAAAGTAATTATATAGTCTCCACCTCACAAATTACTGTAATTTTTAGACTTGTATTAATTAGCCTTACGAAATAATTGTAATTTTCCATTTAAAATTTACAAAAATAAGTGCCTCGAAATAAAAGAAGAAACTTCGCAATTTAAACATTTAAATTCCGCATCCCTTCAGCATTTAAAAAAAGATACAAAAATTAAAGGAACAATTATCGAAAGCCCACGACTCAAGTTCCCACGAGCAAAATCGCTTGATCGACGCGTCGAGACGCACAAAGCGCTCTATATCGCGGGGGAAAAAAGGAAGAATAATCGCGAGAAACTCATTACGCCGGAGTTCGAGAAAGGAGCACCGCAATGAGGGATGCCGCTTCCTTGAAGCGAGCGAGACGCGCACCCCCTGTAATTTTTCAATTCGACGCCGCGCAAATTCCGCGCGCTAAACGTCGCGCCCGCGGCTCGCGCGGTGCAATTATGAAAAATGCCTTCGCACGCGCTCCTTATTAAAGGATCCGCCGGAGACGAAAGGGGGTATCTCGCGGCTCCCGCGACTTCGGCCGCGCCGACGTTTACGACGGGACCGTCGCGGCGCGCGCTGCATTCCGGAAGAAAACTTGCGGGATGTGACCAAGCTTTTAGCGGTACCGTGGTGAAAATTATTTAAAATGTTTCTCTTATCTTTGAGGAGCTGACAAAATCCATCGCGCTGCGAGCGCTCAATTTTTTCAATAATCTTTCAGCAATGCAGAAAAATTTTAATAAATTTGTTCTACTTCACGGGGTATTTATGACGATAACTTCTTTTTAATTTATATTATTACTTATAAAGCGTACGTTTTGAACGAAATGTGATGCATTCCAATTTTTGAAGTGAGAACTTAAATCAGAATGAGATTTAAAAAAGAAACTTGATAATTATTTAGCAGCTAATATGTTAGCAAAAATTTCTTGATGATTTTTGTTCGCTCTTTAATTTTAAATCGTAAATGTTACATGTAGCATCCAGCATTCTAAATTTTATATTATATGATATAATTTATTCTCTTTGAATTCACGTAATTTTCGCGCTAAACTTATATTTAAATGTAAAATAAAAGAAATTCTTCATGCGTGGCTGTAAGTGCATTAATTCATCATTAAAAATTCTTTTACGATACTCAAGTCTTAACCCCGAATGCGCGGCGTACATCAATGCTGAGCATCCTCCCGTATATGAAACCCCAGGAGCGTGCAGTGCAATTTTCTCGCAACATGTGCGCGCGAGAAAGAGCGAGGAGGACAGAGCCCGAGCCCCCTCCTCGTAAGTCATTCTAGGTGTTCGTCGGTAATGACCCCCACGGCTTCTTGTTTTACACACGTTGCGCACTGCGCGCTCGCCCGCGGGGACGATGACTTTGAATACGCACTCGCAACACGCGCCCGTACATCGCTCCTCTTTTTTTATTTATTTATTTTTTTTTTAATTAACTAATCTCGCTGACGCGATTACCGTCGGCATAGATTCCATTCTGAGCCATTCCGTAGATTGTTCAATCCATCTTTTGGCTACAGTTAAGTGAAATGGATGAGGCTGAACTGAAGTCACAGTCTGAATTGATCTACGTCGATTAAATTGATTGTTTATTTTATGTGGGTGGTCTATTTTTTGCTTCCGTCGATGTTAAGTAAGCGCTGAAATTAAGTGCTACGGAGTTGCGTGAGAAGGAACTTTTTCGGGGCGAACAGCGCAATTTTACCGGTTTTCGCGATCGGAGGCGAGAAATGTGTTGGTCCTTGTTAGGGAACCGTTATATAGACTTGAAAAGTTCATGACTGGTTTGTAAAGTGGACACTTTATTTTCTAAATAACAGAGAATAATACTTATTAAGTACTCGCTGTTTCTGTAAAATTTATTAACATAATTATCCATTTTTCCTTCGTAAAATATTATCCGATAATAGAAAACGTTTCAGAGGCACAGGTGGTACTGTAATATGCCCTGGAGTGAACGCACAAAAAGATAAATAAGGATAGGTGCAAATAGGCTTGCAGAGGCATCCTCCATTCACGTGGTTTCAATCGCTCGTATATAAATAATACCATTGCACAGCCATCGACGACGCTGGCATTAGCTTGCAGCAATGACCCGGACAACCTGAACCGAAGGCCATTCTAAAGGTTTTTTATTGTACCTGGATTTTCAATGCACTGACTCTCTCCGGTACAAAATTAAAATAAAGATTGGCACCATAATGATGGCTCAAAGAAAATCGTAATAGTAATTATCAGTGAAAATATTCGTAGAAATATGCGTGACTTTCTATACAGCTGTCTTGATTAAAAACACCAGGTGTGTAAAAATTTTTAAATTGAGTTTTTTTATTAACCCGATGAATAAGGCAGTATAATAAATAAACGTAAAGAAATATCTATAACTACGAAATTAATTAAATCATGCAAATGCTGAAAACTAAGAACGATCTGTGCCCGATCTACGAAAAATCAGGAATATTCTTTAATTCAGGCGTGATTTCCTGCTGATCTGCTAGATTAGACTTCGTAATCA
The DNA here is from genome assembly GCA_035586675.1 of Eurytoma californica. Taxonomy (NCBI): domain Eukaryota; kingdom Metazoa; phylum Arthropoda; class Insecta; order Hymenoptera; family Eurytomidae; genus Eurytoma; species Eurytoma californica. The sequence goes on along the minus strand of JAXIUT010001246.1, from coordinate 27,037 downwards.
AGAAATCATGTTTTTTTATTCAAAATCGATAAAGCTTCCTCAAACACCAATACAGTTAGCGAAAAATATTAGCAAGTTCATAAAGAGTGTTCGAATTAGTTTAGAAAGACAGACATAATTAAATATTTTGATTAATTCACTGGATTTCTCATTAATTTTGAATATACTGCAGGTTGCAGATGCGATCTTATTAATCAGATCGACAGTATAGATACAGTATTTTCATTAATTTTACACATCGCTAAAAAATTTACTTTTAATTTACGAGCTGTACGCATCAATTTAATTGTCGCTGTACGTTCAGCCTTCAATTTCCTTAAAAAAGCGTAAAAGAAAAGTAAAAACAGTTCGTCCAATAAAACATCGTTATTTTCACAAGAGGTTTCCTTCCCCATGCCCATCCATACCAAGCAAACGCATCAATACCGCCTTATCCGCGATCGTGTAAACGGCGAGAAAAAAGCTCGGCTAACAAATTAAGCCGGACGGCGAACAATGAAGCGCGAATAAATGGAAACGGCCGCGCGGGGACGGCGACAAAGGAAAAAACAAAGTAGATAAAGAGAGAAGGAAGCGCCTGCGCGCAGTGAAATAAGAAGGCGCGCGAGGAGGAGACTTCCCCATTCGCGGCAAACCTCGCGAGACTCCGCGCGAATGCGTATATCTGATCGGTTTGAATTACGCGCGGCTGCGTCGAGGCCCGCCGGGGCCGGCCGCTGGAGTTTGGTTTACGCGCGAACGTGGCGCGACTTATGCGACTCCGGCAGCAGTGCATCATCGGACCAGCGCCGCCGCCGCGGCTGCTGCTGCCGCCAGTCGTTCAAAAAGTCACCTGGCATCCGCGAGACGACGCTGCGCGTAATTTTATCGCGCTGGACGGCGGGATGATTAGGGGCCCCTGTAATTTTATTTGTATTTTTTTCCCGAGGAAAACGGTTGTTCGGATTAGAATTTAAATTATGCAATTCGCAGGATGGTAATATTTTTTTATCGAAATTCGAAACAGGACCAGGTTTTTTACGTCTTGTTATCAATTATGAATGTGAATCTTAGAAATTGATATGTCTTAATCAGTTCACCACGAGAAACCTATAGTCGTTCTCATACCTACTAACTGTAAAGCTACAAGTCCCAAAGTTTTCAATATCTAAATAACCAAACCTATAGACCTACTGTGATCCCTGAGACAATCACAGGTTCATCAACTACATTCCTCCCCAACCTTACTTTCAATCATACCAGCAATAATTACTAACCCACCCCACCCACCTCAAATCTATAGGAATTGCAAATTTATTTACAACGCCCCATTGCTTTCATTTAATTAGTTTAATTAACTTTTTAATTTTTGTGTAATCAAATCCTCGTCTAGTGTCGAATTTCAATAAATAAAATGTTATCATCTTAATTACAATAAAATAGAGTAAAAGCTCCGAAACATGCCTCTGTTTCACCTGTGCTTTTATCTGAAACTCTAAAACATGGTACAGTAATTGAATAATAGTGATTGTAAGTCACGTAAAATTTTTTTCATCATTATAATATGAAAGAGACAGAGAAATTAAATTATCATCAAAAATATAAAAGCAAATAAGATACAATTACTACAGGATTTTGCGTTGATTCAAATTTAATTAAATTCTTCAAATAAAAAGAAAATTACTTTTACAAAATTTTCTGTATACAGATTTAAATAAGTCTTAACTATTATTGAAAAAGAAATGCAAAGCACGTGATGAGGCGATCCCTTTCTACACGTATAAGCGAACGCGCGGGGACCCAATCAGCGAGACCGGCTGGTGAAACTTCGGTCGCCGGATTCACCTGCCCACACTTGATTCGCGATCCCCTCTCTCCCAGGATAGTCTAGAGAAAGGGGAGAACAAGATTTTTACAGCTCTCCTAATTACCGATGCAAATGTCGATACGACGGTTCTGCTTTCAAGCTATTCGCGTTCAAGTAAATATACCGTGCTCCTTTTTTTAAATTCACTCGAGAAAGAAAAATAATTTTTATTCATTTTCGAACTAATAAAAATGTTTAAATACGGTATAGACGGTTTAAATTTAAATAATGAAAATTTCGCAGCAAGATGTGAAGTTACAACTTTCTCTTCGAATACATTGAAATTGGAAACTTTCTTCTTACAGTTCGTATCAGTGGTTAAACTCGAAAGAATTTCATAAAATTTAATCGATCGAATTTAGGCGTATTCCAAAATTCTGTAAGCAAACTAAAAATCCATTCGACCTATTCTCAAGTTTGAGCGCAATCCACCCACTCGGCAAAACCAGCGCAACCCATCTGTTGTAATATTTATCGACTCGAGTCAAAATTCAAAAGTCGCGTTCTCGTATCCCCTTCAGCCTGTGCAGCCTACGGTCACATCTCCGCCGGTGCCCCGGCGAAAAAAAGCGCAGTTCTCTTCGGCAGTGGTACAAGTCGGAGAGGGGGGGAAACGGGATAGAAAGAGCGAGAGAGAAAGAAAGAAGGTGCTCGTGTACCGCTAGTCCAAGGCGAGCTGGGATGACCCAGTTAGGCCGCGCTCTTAGGCTCCTCCTGACGCGCTCGGCCGGGGTGGGAGAGGTGGCATCCGCCTTCGCCGACTTTTCTCGATCGGAAAAGTGCGCCGCTCGACCAACCGCCGCGCGCCTCCCCGCCCTCCTCCCCCCCTGACGAAATAGCGCCGGGGACGCGCCTATTAGCCTCGGGCCGCTTTTAAATAATGCAAAAGAGACGAGCCGAAGGCGGGGGCCGAGCTCCCCCACCTTCTCCTCGAGTGTACCGCTGCCAACTACTTTTTTTGCGCAATGCGTTTCGTTTTTTTTTTTTTTTTTTTTGTAGGAAATGAGGTCCGCATGCAGCTGTTTTTTTTTTTAAATGTCTTTTTATTTTTTACTCCGTGCACTTCGTGTTTCTATCCAAAGTTTATATTTGATTGTGCACTTTTTACTTTCATCAGTTAAGTTGATTTTTGCTTTCTCATACTTGCAGAAAGGTTTGGATTTCTAAAAAAACTTTTGTATTTCGTTTTTGGGTGCAAAAGTGAGCATTTAGTGTACAGAGTTGAAAAAATTACTTTTTAAACATTTTTAAACACTCGAAAACAAGATAGACAGGACTTAGAAAATATCAGTCGTACAGTCAAGACAAATCTAAATATAAACCGATACTACTGAATTAGTTCAAATGTGTGAACTAATTCAATGTTTATTATTTTGTAGTATGGGTACTCTTGATGGGTACTATAATAGTATCGGCGGTACATCTGAATACTATGGGTAATATTTCCTCAAGTATCTTATCAATTTATATAAAATGCGTATTTCAAAGTGACATTTTTTTCTTACTGAAAAAATGAAAGCGTTTTCTAATTCAGATCAAACTGTATTAACAGCCTACATTTTGCAAATTTGCATTTAAATGCTACTCACAGAATGATCATATGTCTACGTAATACACGTGTACTAACAATTCGGGATTGATGACGTTGACAGAGGCTTGCTTTATCCAAACATTGACTGAAAAGCAAAGTTTTTTAAAATAGCCCACTTACAGCTATGTGCTCATACTAAATAGAAGTTAATTTTATATCGATTTTGCGAAAAATCATATTCTTTAATGAAAAGTGAACAATTTTATTGCGCGCACATCGCTTCAATTTCCATCACCGAAAGAAGAAAAAGTATCAATGTCTCCAGAACACCTGCCTGCGTCGTCTCCAAATAAGAAGAGCGCGTCAATCCACTCGCCCCGGGCATCATCGCAATCCTCGTCGCGTCGCGCATCTCCCGCGCATCGCGGAACATTACGCGCCTGCGCGAGTAATTAAAAAGTCCCCGAGGGCAGCGTTAGGTGCTCGGGCATGCCGCGCGCTCGCTTTTTCAATCGAGCCGTGGCCGTCGTTGTTCTTCGCTCGCCTCCGTCTCGCTCCCTCGCGTCTGGGAACCGTATAGAGCGGCGAGGCCCGTGGGAAAAGGCTGGGCGCATCCTCGTCGTTAAAGACGCGTCATTAGGGCCGAGCGCGAAACTGCCCGAGTCGTTCAACGGAGATGATCGCCGCCGCCGCCGCCGCCGTCGCGGCGAGAGCACGCTTTTGGTGTCGCTCCTTGATTAAAGACACGGCGCGATCATCGTCCCGCCACGGCTCTCTCTCTCTTTCTCTCTCTTTCTCTCCCTCCTGCCTACGACCCGTCCGCTGGAGCTTTTAACGCGGGCTCGTATAAAGTTATATCGTTGTTTTGCGGGAGAGATCTTTGCATATAGTCGGGCTCGAGATGACTGTATGCAAAATTTTCATTTGCAAAAGAATTCGTGAGGCGCGATGTTACGCTTTTAAGGAAGGTAAAAATGAAATGGTGTATGTTCGCTTTAGTTATGTAAAGAGGATGTAGCTTTTGGTATACAGTAAATTTATCATGCCTCTTTACTTTTTCTAATGTTACATGAGAATTTTTTTTTTTTTTAAATCATCATCGGTAATTTCTACGAACACTCCAAAATCAATAATCTCTTCTTCGCTGCGGATTTGAATCGATATCGGTGATTTTGCAATCGCAGATGTAAAACGCCGTGCCACGATTCTGTCGCAATGAGACGTTGAATCCTCGAAAATTGCGATTCGCAAACTCATCTATGGTCCCGTTCTCTTTATCCTAAAAATGAGCTCAATTTAGGTTGATCTGGAATTGAACAAAGGCACTGGAATTATATCTATTATTATGCTCAAAATATTTAGTAATCCACTGATCAAAATAGTTTAGGAAAAATTACTTTTTCTCTAGCAACAGGGCAATCCACTGAAAGTAGGTGGTAATAATTTTTAATAAACTAGTAGCAATTTTTACTAATCTTTTGTAGTATTTCAAAACAGCATAACAATAATTATTAAAGAGTGTATTAATTTTCTTAACCCATTTTCTCAGTGTCGTGACTATAAATGATTATTAAAAAAATACTGCAAGAATTATATTATATTCTATCATATACATTTTTGTCATTTCTTTCAAAATATCCTAACATCGCACAATTTTAAGACCGCTGTTTTGAAAAAGCATTCAGAAATTTACGGTTTTTTTACAGCTATTTTTATAAAAAGGATATAATTTTGTACAAAAATCAACGTTAAATCATTATTAAAATTCGTAGAGCGAGATTTTTTCCAAGTGAGAAGTAAGTGAAAAGAAACGTCTCAGACATATCGAGCGAAAGTACCAATCAAAGCCAGCCAGTCTATCATGATTTATTATTTCTAGCCGGCAGTCAAATTTCGATCCTTGCATAACCTTGGTACCCGAGCCCGCGAAAAAAAAGCGGGTCGGGCGAGACCTTCGGCGGGCTGGGAATGCGCCGGCCCCGAACCTCCCAGATCCGTGATTCGCCCGGCGTCGCGGACGTCGTCGCGCCGTCGACGCCGCGTCGCTCGCCCCGGCGATATACGGCAGAAGCATTGTCCCGGTCGGCGCCCCGCGTGCGCGCACCTACATATATACACACACGGCCCGACGGATCGCGCAACTCCCGCGAGGCTCACGACTCGTCGAGTCCGAGCGCCACCGGGGATTGCATTACCGAAGGACGTGGCTCGCCCTTCCCTCCCTCGCCACTGCCTATTTGCTTACGGGGCCTCGGAATTTGTTGTCGACTCGTTTCTTCATTTTTTTTTAACTTTGCTACGGCGAGCTACACGTCGTTTGCCGGATCCGCGTCTGCCTTGTTTCGGTCAGTACACGCGAGTTTTCCAATGTTCCGTTCAGAGTGCGGGTGTTGTTTTAAATTAAATTCGAAATAAAAAAAATTATTGCAAAAAAGTGCAGAAATTGTATATGCTATTTATAGTTTATTTATATAATAATGATTTTAATGTTCTTGATTAAAAGATACAAAACTTCACTAGTCATCAGGTTGCTATTTTTGTCCGTAGAGTTTTAAATTCTGAAATATGAAAGAATTAAATATTGAAGATTATTTGATAAATGTAAATGAACATCTGAATTGTAGGATGGCAATTAAAATTTTGCAATTAAACATTTTTCATCATTAAGAACCATTTGAATCAAATCGATTATTTTACACAATCGAGTAATTGCAAGTACGGCAAACTATCTAAATTTCATAATTTTTTTTCGCAGTCATTAGGTTATTTCTCTGGCACGACAATTTTTATTCCGTCGGCAGGCCAATCTTACCGAGATCGAAGATCGAGCGAGATACCCGTGGCATTCCTTCCAAGTGCAAAAATGCCCCGCATAAGGTCGTGCATTTTTCTCGGGCCTTTGTCTCCGGTTCCCAAGGCGTTTCTGAAATCGTTCGACATTAGGAAAATTTATGGAGCTTCGTCATCGACTATTCCGACGGCGTGACACTGTTTGATTTGTACCTCTTTAAAGCGCGACTGTCCCGTACGTTTTCGCCGCTCTCGATGTTAGTCTCATTGAGTAATTTGTTACACTTTTAACTTTCTTGCCTTGAGTTCCCAAGAATTTTTTTTCGAGCGGCGTCGCGGACATTTCGCGGCGGGAAAGTGGAGCGATTTGTCACTCGAGCCGCACGAGTACGGCGCAGAAATGGTTCTGTCGGTCGTAAAAATCTTTTACTTACTTTTGGTATTTTTTTTAGAAATGTTACACCGCGCCTCGGCATCCCTTTTGATTTCAATGGACTCGCTGAAAACAGCTCATGCTCGCTCACGACTTAAACAATTTATTGTCGAGCCGTAAAATTCGTAATAGTATATTTAAATGAAAATTTAAAAATTTTTAAAAAATACGTTAGTTATTTAAATATACTATTGACAAAAATACTCCGAATTACCTAGAATATTTAATGTTCAGAACCGAAGTACATGCGCAAGTTCTTTTTAATTTGTAAATAGAATAAAAAGGTTAATAAATTAAAACATTTAAATTAAATTTAAAATTGTAGTAGGAATGGATATTGTTGTTTACATTAGTTAATATGTTCTCAGCTAAGAAAATACTATGTCTATAAATGACGTTCAATGTGTATAGCACGAGTAAACATCAGAGTTATATACCAAAGCCTCGAGGTGACAAGCTCGTTTAGCAATAGCTACGATAAGCCTAAACTACTTTTCATCTTGTAGCTCCACTGTAACCTATGTTTGTAGACTGCTCGGGCTGCTTTTCCCGTTCAATCTCAATTCAATTCACAGTAAAGATGTAAGAGATAAATACTACTTTATAACGATTAAATGAAAATACTTACTTTATTTTATATAAAAAAACTATGAAATGAATAGATACTACTCTGTAAGATCAAAATTGACGTATTATAACCTTTCAAAAAATCTGATAAACTTATACATACCCTACATCTAATGTCTGTAAAAAAAATAAAATAGTAAGTAGAGCTAAATCAAAGAATCTTTTGCACCTCAACCAAAATCGATGTTACACCGTTGTTAGATAAAAAAATTGTAGGATACAAAACGGGGCATCGTGGGAACGCTCGGCTCTCGGGCAAAAACGCTAATGATATCTGATTGCTCGGCATTCACGATGTGATACCCGCGCGATTGGCGCTCGTTATCGGGTCTTATCATCGACGCCGGGGTCTTCATCTTCGGCCGACTCCGCGACTCGCTAGCAAGAATAATAATCGTACGGTGTTCGAGATGCAGATACCGTCTCAGATGCTAAACTACACGAGCTTTAATGTGATAACTCGTTAGCGCTCGTCGTCAACGGCTATCTTACACCAGGACGAATTTGCCTCTCACTTGAGCGCAAAAGAAATTCAATCATCAACGAAGTCCGAGAAAAATAGCCTCTAATGTGGAATTTTTTTTAGATATCTATGTGCAATGAAAATTAACCAAAAGTACTTCCTTTATTAGTAACTAGTGGAGTACTTTTCACTATTTAGAGACTTTTTATGAATTGAAATTTAGAGGGTATAGAATTTACCACACGTTGATGTGCACAAAATGAATCAATCGACATACCGTCTAATTATAAATATGAGTATAATTTTATATTGAATAAAAGGCTCGAACGTTATGTGCAGTCCTGATGAAAGCATTAATAATTAAGTGAAACGTCACTTACAAAACGTAAATTACGTACTTATTATATAAATGAAAACTTGAAACAAAAAGGCTTATTTCACTTCTTCATATTTGTATAGTACAAATCAGAAACATTTTTATTCTGAAAAAAATTTGACGAATAACGGCCTACAACGGTTACATTTAGATTCAATGAGAAAACGCTCACTCGCTTATAATAAACAAATATAGTTCACACAGCTCGGCGTGTAGTACACGGGTGCACGCGCATCGTGATCGCGACCACTTCTTTCCTCCGGCCGATTAGAAAGGACTACCGGTAGAGCCATTCAATCATCTTCCATTCCGCAAAACAATGGCTCCCCTCGTGTTTCCTTCTTTTCGTCGCTACTCGCCTTTTTTTCGGAGGCGCGACTCGCGAAATGCCACACGCGGGCAGGACAATGAAATTTACGAGCTCACGACGGGTAACGAGACTGCATCTGAGAAAATTTGTTCCACGATGTTCAGCTGCATCATGCGGCTTCTTATTCCTAATTTCAAATTTTCTTTTTTATTTAAGTTGATTTAGAGACGTAAAGAATTAATTGATTGCTTTTGCTAACACGATTTATTTGTAGTTATCAAAATTGACATAATTAAAAAACTCGGATTGAGAAAAGAAGTCTGCAGATGTTTCTTCAAAAATTGTGCAAAAATGCCAGCAAGATAAAAATATGTTTTCATAAATAATATATGCGTAGGATTTTTTGTAGAATCTTCAGCATTTTTTAAATGTGAAATAGTGTCATTTTACTGAAAATCAATGTAAATCAGATAAAGATTACTAATTGTTAGTGAATTTTAACAATATTTCAGTGGTGCCATCAATAATTCAGTTTTAGAGAAAAGACTTTTTCTTACTCCCTTAATTTTTGCGAAGACTCTGATAACTGAAAGGACCCATCACACAAAAAATAGAAATCGGTATTTGATCGAATCTACGAAATATGCTGCAATTCTAGAGCTTCAGATGGAATGGCCTAAAAGTGGCTAGTTATTCGATTGCTTGTCGATTTCCATTCACTGTGTGCATGAATCTTTCACGGTACAAACATCTTCATTTCCATTACTGAAAGAAATTAAGTGAATAAAAAAGAAGCACGGATACGCGGAATTAAAATTAAAATCTATTAAAAGGCTCTAGCACATTCCATATGCTAAAAAATTGAAAAAAAAACGATATTCTCACACACTCATCAACAGGCCGGTGACGCCAGACCGTAAGCCACCTCCATAGGTACGGAAATCGGTCTGATCCTCATTAATTCTTAATTCCGGACTCGCGCTTTTCCCGCCGATGCCCGCTTCGGAGTCGCGTGCTACCGCTCGTTTAATGCTTCCCCCGTGCGCCGCCGCGAGGCATTAAATTAGCGTTCGGCGCTTAATTGAGGCCATTAAATGAGCCGAAGCCGCGCGGGCGCGCGTTGACGTTTGCCCGCTTAATTAATGTCGAGCGGTCGCCTGCGTCGCCGATTGGTTTATGACGCGCGGCAGCCGCCGCGGGATGCGCACCCTCCCCGACTTTTGCCGAGACCGATTCACACCTACGTGAATCGCGCCGGGGATCTATACGCGCCTCAGCGGGTTTATCGATAGGTGATAACTCAGCGGGGGAGCTTCTTTTTTTCTGGCGATTAGGCTGTTCTTAATTGCAACTTCTGCGCGTATTTATTGTGCTTGCGTTTTAATTGTAAAGGAGTTTGGTATTTACTGGCTTGCTGGAGGTCGAGGTATTGTTAATTAAATAACCGCTGAATTTCTGATGATCGTGTGATAAGAGGATCGTTTGTTTTTCTTGCATTTAATTGTTTCTCGTTGAGATTACACAAGGTGATGTTGCAAATAATAAAGCACATTTGAGCATGGAGTGAATTTTTTAGTATAAATGACTGTATAGTTGATAATTTTGAGAAATAATCACATAGTTACTGTATCAATTGTTCAGAAAAGTTGTAACTTTACAAATTTTTTAAATAGATCACTTGTTTCCAGGATGAGCAACCGCCTAGTATATAAACTTTTGCAAACAAGTTTGTAACATAATCCAATCCTCCCTATAGAGGTTTAAATCAACGAAACAATATCCTTGCATGAATTTATAGTATCTCGTAAAAACTGAAACAAGTGAAAAACCACTCGATTTGAGTAAAAACTTAACCAATTAAGTTTTGAGCGGCTCAGTTTTTTTTTATTTTTCAATCGAATAGAGTGATTTTTTGAGTTTTTTATACTTTTACATTATGAGAAGTTTTTTTTAATGACGACAGAAGTATCATCAATTATTCTAACTGAAAATTCCGCTACAATAAATTTATCGTAGAAATCACAGTCTTACTAAATTTCACTTCAGCAAATACCAGTCAAACAATCAAGATTTTGTGTACACACATTCACCGACATTTTTCATAAGAAAATTCAATTGACTTCGTTACGATAACACCGCACGCTCCATCCCGCAAATCCTATTCCAAAGGAATGGCCTTCTCTAAGCCTAGTCAAAAATTAATCAAAGGAGCCTCAACGGCAAAAAATCCACCTTATCACGGACACCATGTGATTACCGCGTGAAATATGGCCGGCGGTGTAGCCTCGGCCCGGCGAAGGAATCGGAGACACCTCGGCGCGCGCGAAGATATAAAAAGTCCACCGCCGCGCGCTAATGCGAAATCCAAATGAGCACATTTGTCGATGTGCAAATTGAGCGCGGGCTCGCCGTTTCCAGCGTCGTTAATAATTAGCGGCGGCCGAGCTCAAGCGCACGCTGATAAGGGCGAGAGAGAGGGAGAGGCGTATGTGCACGCAACGCGAGCATTACGCAAAGTGCGATTTCCTCCCCCCCCTCCGCGCGGGCGCCGTAGTAATTGAGTCGTTGATTCGTCGATTAATCATCGCCGCGCGACGATGATTTGTTGCGGCGATGATGCGCCCGATACTCGGGCCGCGCGAGACGCTCGAAAATCGGCGCTGGATTTCGCCGGCCTCGAAAATTGGATTGTGGAAGTTGGAGAAACGCTCGATTTGCTGGCAGTGTCAGGGATTTAATTGATGATGGGGCCCCTCTCGCGCGGCGAAGTTTATCTTCTTGTTTGTCTTGAGTTCCTCGTTGAGCAGATTGAAATGGTTAATTGAGCGTACGACTTTCGAGTCTTGTGCCTAATTTCTTCGAGAATTTTATTTGCTAATTTAGTTATTTCATACCTAATTATAGTATTAAATCATGTACGCAGTGTAAAAAAGATTTAGTATTATCTTGTTAGTTCGAAATTTGCTGGCTTGGTATTTTGATTTGATGGAGTACGAATCTTAATGGATATACCTTGGGGTTATTCATTCCATGTGATTACGTACCGCTTTTAACTAAGTAACTTTGCAATCAATTTTTAATCAATGTTAAATCAATTCGTAGTTTCTTAATTATTATTTCAATAATTGATTTTATCAAATCCAATTAAGAAAAATTAGTAAAGCTTGATTATAAATCAAAAATCATGATACCAACTTCAACAATGTAATCTCAATAAATTATTAAATAATAATCAGTTGTAATCAGTATAGGGAGTAATAAATAATTTAGATACTCCAGGATTTTTATTAATGACGTTTTAAAGTTTTCAATTCGTACTGCATAAACTCAACACTTGGTCTAAAAAATTTGCATTGTACGCTCTAAATAAAGAATTTACTATTTGAATCAATTCCAAAAAAATGACTGTCAAAAAGTATAGCAGTCCGCAGACTTAGCTCCGCTGAGTTTTCCTCCCCTCGAAGAGGAGCGTCGGTCGCAGCTAATGTGTGCTTCTCGCGTCACGTAGTAGCTCACCGCGGCATTAATTGCCGGGGAAGGAGCGCAGGATCTCCATTAGGGGCTCGCGCATCGCGAGGCGACCGTATTAAAGGGACGGCGCGCGTTACGCGGGGACGGGCCCACGCGCAAATTGTTATTTACGCCGCGAATGACTTCATGCGCCATTTAATTGCCCGGCGTAGGGCTGCCGCGCTCCGCCTTGTCGTCCCTTTCCACGTTCCCACGATGCCCCGGCCACGAGCTAGGCGCCGTCGCGAGAATGTCCCGCGCTAATGCACCGTAGGATGAAAGGGAATCGGGTGAAAGAAGTGGAATCTCGGTGATTGTTTTATTACCTTTTTTGGATTGGAAGGAATTTTAATAAATTTGAAGAGGGGTAGGATTATAGTGTAATTATTGGAATTAATTTTGTTGTACACGTGGAAAAGGTAATTGAAAATCAAAACTGTTAATTAGTTATGCATTACCCTCGAAAGATGAATAAGTGAAATTCACTTGAATAACACTTCAGTTAAATAAGTGAATATTCACTTATTCTAAATCAAAAGTCTTCCACGTTGGAAGATATTTAACGTTAAATAAGTGACTATTCACTTATTTAAGTGAAATTTTACCTGTTCAACTTTAGAGGGTATGTCTATAGTTTATGGGTTGTTCTCAAAATTTCTGTATTTGTGTAAAATTTGTTGCTTCTTATATTATGCTAAACTTTTATTTAATCTGATCTAATACTTATTATTCAATCTGATATCGTCATTTCACTGTTTGTAACATATTCAGAATTGATAAAAAGTCTATAAAACAAGAGAAAATTGTCTTTAATATGCAATTTTTTTCATTAAAAAATCTTTTTTCTCAAATAACTGTCGACAATTAGAGGTGCTGAAAAGTGTATGACTTATAGCACTCTCAGTTTTTTAATAACATTAACTTGAACAAGGAATTGAAAAAATATCAATGATGGAACAAATGAATAAAATAAATAAAACTTTGATTACTCATTTATCTGTAAGTTGATCTGGGATTTTTACAGATTTATAGAAAAACATACTTTATTAGACTTTCAGACAATTAAAACGGCTTATATTTTATATTTATTTGCATCTAGATTCTAATAAAGTGTAGTTTTTATTTAACTTTCTTTTGTGATTTGAGTAGATGTTATAAATGACATTTAAATTTTTTCAAATTATTAATTTAACTTTACAATTAATTGAACTGTGTAATATTAATTGCACTTACACTATATATATTTCCTTTATCGAAGCACATTACTCTGTGAGTAAATCTCTTAATAAAACGGAGAACCAAAGGTAGCTGGCACACAATTTGAAAAGCAAACAAAAATTTTGAAAACCCAGCAAAAAGTTAAAATGCGACGGCCGAGACGCGAGGAGCGTCTGGCTTCGCTTATCTTAAGTGAGATTCCATGCAATTTAAGTCCGGACTATGTGGGGGTCGAGTTAAAATAGTTACTTTTCATCCTGGAAATTACAAGGTGCGCTCTGTTATTACGCCGGAGTTTGTTTCAAGATCTCGGTAATCTCAGTAATTTTGTCTATCTCGCATTTTAATTGTTTTACTTCATTATTGCTGGAAAAATGGAAATTTTTGTCAACTGATAATTTTCATGCTCGTTTTGAAATTTTCTCCTCTCGGTAACTCCTAACGAAAATTTTAACCACATAATCCGTACAGTGTACAAACTACCTCACTTTAAATCATTTAAAAGTGTATCAATGTTATAAGGACTGTTATTACTCGATTTTGCTGCTTAACGAATTTTAATTAAATATTTTAAAATACACGTGGTAAAACCTGTTTTAACATTTTAAAATCGAAAAAGTTATGTTTTCTCCGGCTTATCTTTTATAACACTGGGTTCACGAATCTCGCGTTGATCGAGCGCCGATCTCATCTAAATCCGCGGCGAGAGTCCGGCCGAGTCTTGAATAATGCATAAGCACGTATACGCGCCAACTCGCGAGCATTTTCAGGGAGAAAAGGGGACTCCCCTGGAAAAAAGGAACGTCGAATCACGTCGATGTCGCGATTTCGCCCGCACTTCTTTGCAAATATATGTATCTACAAGAATAATGGAGTACCGCTACTAGTAGATTTAGTCTTTACGGACACCCAGCAAACCACCTACATCTTCTCTGTAAAGTATTTTCACCTAAATTCATTGTGATTGATAATCAAAATATATAAAAGTGATTAATTTCGATTAACTTGTAAAATCCGACGCATTTCACGCGCTAAGATATCTCCCATACGAAAAATTTATAAATACAAAAACTTTTTGAAGTTTAGCGGTATTCAGCCAGATCCTGCCATCGTTTTTTTTTTTCAGAAAGGATCACATTTATATCATCTGATTCAATGCATTAACTGGTGAATATTTCTCATTACCCAAAAAGTAAGGTGATCGTTCCTCTCATCTAGAACTCCTATTATCCAGAACAGCGAAAGTCAAAGAATTAGTGTATTTATCGTTGATTTATTTATTTTCTCGCTCTTTAAACAAGTGGAAATACTTTACGTCTTTCAAGATCAAAACACTTCCAAACAACTTCCCCGTAAAAATCCATCGCCAGTAGAAAATCTCTGATTGCAAGCATTCAGCGAAACCCTCAGTTGTGCGTTTAACGAAACCTTCAATTAGAAAACACTTACCGCCCATCGCAGCATCCCCAAACTGCGCCGCCGACTCCACTTATCTCTCGTTAGGTTCGCCGGTCTAGCGGGCGATTCCGGTTCCCACGTTGAACATTTCGTGCATGCGCGACGGGACGTCGGCGCTGTGTACGCGCGCGGCGAGCTCGTTAAGCCGCGTAACGGTAGGTCGGGGATCCCGGGGGTGGCTGCGCGCGGCAAGTGTCGTGCCGAAGATGCGCGTCTCCCTCGCGGGGCCGCCGTCGTTATGCGCTCGGCCGAGATCGCCGGCGTCGCGTGTCGCCGCCGACGCCGGGGCCGACGCTCGCCCGGCGGCCGACGAGCTTTCAGGTGTCGAAGATAAGGCGACGTTGCACTGCGCGAGGAGGTTTTCGTGTTTCGGATAAAAAAAAGGCGGTTCGGTTCTTTATGAGGATATTGTTTTCTGATTGATCCGCGTGAGTTATTGAAGTGAATTGTCGAAATCTATTTACAGAATTTAATGCTCTTGATTAAAAGATTCGAATGATACTACAAAACTTCACTACTCATCAGGTTGCTATTTTTGTCCGTAGAGTTTTAAATTCTGAAATATGAAAGAATTAAATATTGAAGATTATTTGATAAATGTAAATGAACATCTGAATTGTAGGATGGCAATTAAAATTTTGCAGTTAAACATTTTTCATCATTAAGAACGAGCTTTCAGGTCTCGAAGATAAGGCGACGTTGCGCTTCGCGAGGTTTTCGTATTTCGGATAAAAAAAAGGCGGTTCGGTTCTTTATGAGGATATTGTTTTCTGATTGATCCGCATGAGTTATTGAAGTGAATTGTCGAAATCTATTTACAAAATTCAAGGAAGCAAATGCTTCAAAATTTTAAGATTCGTTGCTTACAAGGAGAGTTTAAAGGTTAAAATGGTCGGGGATTGGAATAAAAATGCGTGAGCACGTTATTACATCATCATCATTTTTACCAAATTAGATTCCTACGGTTTAGCTTTTCCCAAACTTCATATTTCATTATTTCCATCTCCTGTAAATACCAGAGATAAAAAAAAAAAAACAGACAAAAGAGAAAAAGATCTACAATTTGACATAGAAAATGAAAAGTTGTACATTAGTATTTTTGTATAGCTATTAAAATAATAACAATTTTTTAATGAATGCATAATTTCTTAAAATATTAATTTTTGTTTTTTCTTTCGTCTACTTTTGTAGAGAAATCTCTAGGTATTATAGGAGTTAAGTTAGCATCAAATAATCAATTACCAAAAATTAACAAAAATAACTTTAAAGACTTACTACTTTGCAAATTTGACAAAAATAAATTTAAAGACTTATTACTTTGCGTATTTTGAGCGATAGATCCTAACATCTTGGCCTTTTTTATTTTTTGACTTAAAAAACATTATATCCAAGATTAAATTCGAATCCTCTACCATACCTCACTTTTCACTCTCCTTGTTAGTGATGAATGTTTATTATTTATCAATGTTTGTTTATGAAGTTATTTAATTATTTTAAGAAATATATTTTTTATTCAACGTTTGATTGTTAATTAATTGCATTTATGAATTGAATATACTAGCATTATTAATTACATATGAAATATTCTTTACAAAATAATTTCCAAAAGCGTGTGAAACTAATTAGATTCCCCACCTTATTACATAATATCTGTAATTACAATCCTAATTACGCAAAACAATTAATTAGCCAAACTTTTAGCATATCCCACTATATAATTTCCTCTATTTTAAGCACTACTACTTAACTTAATCACATCGACTCCTATTTTCCTAAAAAAAACAATGATCCTAAAAAATTTAGAACCTTGAACGCAAGATATGATAATTGGATCTCGGTAAAAGTAAATTCTCCCGAAACGGTATCCCCTGTTCGTTATTAGGCATAAATGTAAATTAGATTACAAGTTAATCCAGCTCGTGTTTCCACGCGAAATACGAATCTCTAACGTAAAATTAACGTTTTTGTTTCAGGTGAGTTTCCTGCGAATATAGCCTCTCGGAAATATGCTTACGCACACTTATGCCGACAGGTAAGAGATACACCGCGCGGCGAAGGCCAGATAGGCTTATTACTTTCGCGTGTGTGCACTCGTAAAAGCGGAAGTAACGCAGCTTTCTAATCACTTTTGTGGATGATTAATTATACCGGGGTTACCGAGATCCTTTCCAGGCTTATAGGATCCTTTATACCTTCACCTCTCGAACGCACGGAGTCGACGCAGCGAACTTTTACAACAGCGTCTCCAATTTAAACCACAGCTTACTCCTTCGCCGCTGTATATACCTAAAATATCGTGTCGATTTATACAACATCGTTCACGGCTTGACGAAGTCGGCGCTATTGCTGTATCGTTGCACCTCCGCGGTTCACGGTTTGACGAAGTCGACGCTATTATTGTATCGTTGTACCTCGCGCGAGGGGGAAAAAAAGCGCCGCTTCGCGCGGATAATTTCGCGTCGTGATTTCGTACGTATCGGGTTGCTCGGCGCCGATAAACGACCCGATCGTCGCCCCGGCGCATATTAAACACGTGGGAAACTCCTATAAATCAGCGAGTCGCTTTTTTTCCCCGGCGACGCTTTCGTAAGCGGGCGAGGCGTTTGTCGCGCCCGGTGATTACGGTTGACGCGATCCCCCGCCGATAATTCGATGATTTATCGGTTTATAAAGTCGCGATTTCCATCCTCGCCCAACTACTATTGATTCTGCGCGGGAGGCAGGGAAGGGGGGGGGGGCTCCTTAACGGAATACTTTGTCCGCTGTAATTTGAGCGGGACTCGCGCGCGAGGCGCTCGATTAACTCCTGAGAGCCGGCGAGTCTGCGGCAACTTGTAATTTTCCCCTCGGCTAAATGATTAGGAGGGAGGTTAACTGACAATGCGCCGGGTTTTAATAACGTCTATGATGTCTGGCATCGATGGCTGTACCGGCTGGTTTAGAGAAATCGCCTTTTTGTCGTGCGATCGGCGGTCGCGAGGTATAACTGCGATTGACTCGAGTGGCGGAATGTTACTGTCTTTTTCATTTTAAATCAGCGCCGGAGTTTATGTTGCAAAACGACATAGAAAATACATTGCAATTCTAGAAAACATACAAAAAAAATTTTATGTAAATTTTACGTAATTTAAATGATGACGAAATGTTTACAAAAGTTACTTTATATTCTGCATAATTTTTTGAAAACTGATATAATGAAGATAGTAAATTATTTCTATTCAAGACTGCTGTTCCAGGCAAAAACATAAGATAACTTGGTAAATATAAAAACGAGAAAACCGACAATAATTTGCTCATAAAATCAAGCTAACAAAATAAATAAAATAATTAACAGAAATTTTCTCTAGAGTAAAGGGGGTATAATCGTTTCATTTTTTAATAAAAAAACAATAATTTTAACAGTAACCATGACAAATGTACTCATAGGGTTATGACTCGACCTAAAATACTTCGTAAAAAATCGCGTAAAGGCACTTACGGTCTTTTTCTGTTAGTTTCTTTATTATAAGTATTACTATAACAGCGGTTTGTAGAAATTTGCAAATTTATTAAACAACTAATTTTTGAATCAGATTAGAATTTCTTAAGAAATCGATTGATTAACAAAAACAAATCAATTTCGAAAGAATTTGACTAGCGGTCTTTTTATCTGGAACGGTAGAACAAGCTATTGCATTTACAGCATTAAAAGTTTATAAAAATTAGTTACCAAATGTCGAAGGTAAATTTTTTTTTAAATGAATATATTAGGAATGATTTTAAAATGCATTTATACGAATAAAAGATAACTTAGCTTCATCATTCCAAATTAACGTCAGCGAAGATAAATTTCCGCGCCCGTTTTGGTATTCCGCGCTCCTGCGCCCGGCGTTCCAGCTGCTACAAAAATGGAAGTTTCAATCTATCCAGGCAAAAATAAAATAACACGTAACAAAACCCTTCGATCGCATCGATATCCTTGTACCCATACAAATTCTGTAAATGGCTCCAACCCACCGGGCGATAATAATCGGCAGCCCCGCTTCTTTTCTTACACGTCGACGTAGAGCCGCGGACTTTTCCCCGCGCCGCGGCCATTATCCTTCGCTCCCCATGAATAGCGCAATAAATCCTTCTTTTCGTCGATATACACCCGCCTCTAAGTAGGTCTAGGCGAAAAAAACCGCCTCCCTCCTTCCCCGTCGAAAAAAAAAATCCCGCGGCGCTTCTTCTGCAACCCGCCAAGGCGAATCGAAATTGCCCTCCTCTCATTTCGCCGGCGTACGAGCCGCGATCGATTTTTTTTGTTTTGGGCGCGATCGACGATTCGCCGCGATCGTGTCGGCGATTATTATTAAAGCGGCGCAAGAAAAGGGGCACTCCGGTTTCCCAGTCTAATGTCGCAATAACTCATACGGCCCGCCGAGGGACGATGCGCCGCGCGTACGCGAGGAGCAGCCGCGGGGGGAGAGGGGGTGGTCGTGCCTGATCTGCACGGCCGACGCGTAGCGATCACGACATTTTTACTGCGGCTACGACGAGCAGTCGTAATATCTTCGCCGGGGCAGGTTTATGGGAGTCGCTTTACATTCGAGTTTTTCGGCGGTTTACTTTCCTTCTTTATTAGATGCGAGCGGGGCATGGCCTGGATTTCTTGAAAAGTGTATTAATGTGGTTTTAATTTACCCCGATTTTTTCCTACGAATCAACGGGAGAGTTATTTGTTATCCGACAGTTATACTGCTGGTTTCTTGTGCCCGACGCGATGGTTCGAGATATTCGTGTCTGGCTTGTCGCATTTAAAAAGGATTATTTATAGATCGTGGCTATTTAGTTGGCGAGTTATAAATAGTTAAGATTGCTCTGGGAAATAAGTCGTCGATTGTTCTATTAGTAATATCATAGTCCTTTATACTTCACTGTGAATTAATGGTGCCATTTATTTAAGTAATTTATGTTTGCTGTTATACAATGCAAGTTTATTTTCCTTGATCAAATGTCATATCTTATTTCATTAATATAATAATGAAATTTGTTTCTAATGAATGAATTCAACATCGATGATTTTCCTTCCAGTTTAAAGAACTCAAAATGAATGCGGAGAATATTATGTTATTACTTTTCATAAAACAAAAATGTTTTATCTTAGACCACTCAAGTGAACTCTTCAGAAAGACTCAACAGGTTCTATATTAAATGCCTATTATCTTGTACCTTTTTAAGTCAAGCAATCATTTTATAATAAATCAAAATTTAAATTTACGATATTTTTTTTATAAATTGGATATTAAAAAAAATGCATGTCAATTATTTTTCGATACTTCGTCTTGATGATCCAGTAAGAGTAGTCCATTATTATATCTTTAATTTAGTACATATGGTCCAGCATTTAAAAATAAACTTATAAAGGATTTCATCAATGTTTTATTTCAGAGTATTGACCAAGCACAGTGGATAAAATTGTTTCTAATATTTTTAAAATTGATGTCGAATCGACGAGTCAACCTGCATTTTTGCGTACCCAAACAGACCCTCGATATTTTTGACACGACTTTAAAATCACTTCGCGCCTCCTGATCAATGAGCCCGCAAAGCTGTTAAGCACAATAAATCACGAAGAGCTCGACCCCGTTTCAGAAGTGTAACGCGCGCGTGTCAAAAGTTCAGCGCGCATCCGCGTGAGCCCCGACGAAAAGAAAAGAAAAAAAGCCAGGAGGAGCACGTTTGCGAAACTTTCCTCGCGCACGCGCACAATAACCGGCACATCTCCTTAAGCTCGCTCGCTTATTAACGAGCCGTTCGCGCGTAATAATTTAAGGCCCCGGCTTAAAAGCGGCCCCGAAGAGTGTCAATGCGACATTTCGCCGCGTCTACCTTGCGTCACGATGATGTACGAGTCGGCGCGAATTAGGCCCGGAGGATGATTTCGTCTCCTCTCGTCACGTTTTCTCCTCTTCCCCGTGGCACCGTCCTTTTTTTTCGGCTATCTCTGTCCCTCGTTGTCTACCGCGTCTTGGCGCACACGTCCGTCTTTCCTCTAGCCGCGAGTTGGCACGAGACAAGGGAAGAGACGGCTCGCTGCGGTAGGTCCGAGGTGAGTTTCTTTTTCGAACGCAAGAAAAGAGGGAAGAGTGCGTCGTCTTTCCGCAGGGCTGACTTACGATCGCTACTTGCAGATTTCTCAAATTATCTTACTCGATTCTACAAGTCAATTTCCTTCTAACTGCGTTTCTTTGTTTGCTATTACGCTGAATTTTAAGACTGAAAGCGCACGCTGATGTAAAAAAAATTTACGGTCAACTTTACAAATGCATACTAACTACAGAATCGTAAATCATCTACCCTAAGCTGCTCAAACTGCGTGCACAAATAAATCTGCCGGTAACCGAGAGGACGCGAAAACAGCAGTACCCCCGAATCGCGCGATCGGCGCGAATTAAACCTGACCCGCGGCCGAAGAAAGCCGCGGAATCCCGGCGAGCCGCCGCGAAAGAAAGCGGGAATGCAGCCATAACTCATTGCCCGGGTTAAGCGTTTACGCATTCGGCGATTTTCCGGACTCGTGGGAGCTGCTGCCCCTCTCCTTCAAAAGCGCCTGACAAGATCGCGCGCGCGAACTAATGAATTACCGCTATCTGAGGAATTTCGCGTTTGCAGAACGAGCGCCGCTCTCCGGATTCAACGCACGCGCGCGTGTACCTACGAGCGTATCGGCGCTGTATCGGGGACGCGCCGCTATCAAGTCCGCTCGATCCGCGCTCGACACCTTTTCGGCGGATCCTCCGGGATTGCACTTGGTCGTTGATTTGCCGGATGAGGCTTGATGCAATACTGCAGTTGAGCTACTTTAGATACATTTTTATCGAGTTTAAGACATTTTTTAAAGGCACAAGTAACGAAATATACTATATTTCGACGCTGGGAGGAAGAAAGACCTAAGTCCGAAAGCGGCTTCAAGAAAGTTTTAAGTCCAAAGCGATTTAAAAAAAGAGTTCTAGATCCAAAGTGATTTAAAAAAAGTTCTCAACGAACGGTTTTTAAGGTAGTACCTTTTTGGATTGCAGTGGAGTTGCAAATGTATACAGCCTGTATTTTTTTGGGGAGCTCTGTTGAATAGGAGAATTATTATAATAAAATAAAAAATGTAGTGTTTCGGTCTAGATAAATGGGTTGCACTTTTCAATGAGGCTTCATTGGTCTTGCCTTAGACGTCATCGGTCCTAAAATTTTCTGATAATAAATACCTTCTTTTCGATCATTAAAGTTTTTATTTACATTTTAATTTATTACCAATTTCTTTATATAATAATTTGTATAAATAAAAATTTGTATACCTATGTCATATTTACAAAACGAGAGAAACGCCAATTAATGCCTCATCTTAATTTTATTCACAGCAGTGCTGTAAACTTTTAGTTTTACAGGACGAGGTCTTTTTAATATGTTATAAATGTTGAAAATCGGAAGCTGCATTTCCTTGCAACAGGTAGCATCGCCCCTCATTTTTTTATCCGTTTAATCGATCCCCTATGGCGTCTTACGCTGCGGCAATTGCCACCAGCTGCACTACAACCAGCGGATTCATCCGACGCGAAGATTTACAAGACACCCCTACCTCTCTTCGCGCGCGGAAACGCAGATAAGCCCGCGCGCGAAATAAGGATAACCCGAGTGGGAGAGAGAGAGAGAGCCTCTCCCGGCGCCATGAATTATGGCACACGCGCCGTGGACCGATTGCCATCAGGTTGCCGCGGTGCCGCCCGATGACGATGAAGAAACGTCGACCGATCCTCTTCTTCGCCTTCGTGCCCGAAGGGTTGCCTTTAACGGCGCGCGAGATCGGCCGATATCCACGCGTTTTCGGAGCGCATCGCCGCCGGGGGGCCGATAAACTTTCGGCTGTACATGCAAATGCAAATTTGCAAATTGCGTGCAACCCGCGGATATTGCGTCTAACGCGGGAATGGAAATTTCGCTGGATCGCGTGAGATGTGGATTAAAATTTTGCGTTTTTTAGACACCGCGGTGTCGAAAATTTAATTGTATATTTACGCAGGCGTAAATTATCTGTAATTACAAATTTGCGCGGTACACCTACGGGCAAACATCCAAGCCGTCGGCAGTCAATGCTCCATACCCGTACACGCGCATTCGAGTACGTCAAACATCTTCTAAGCCGGCAAAGGCGAGTAATAAGCATATGCAAATCCGAAAAATTAAAAGACCCCCGAGTTTTCGAGGAGGATAAGTCCGGCAAGAAAAAAAACGGCGGTAGTTTGCATGCGGAATGTCTCGCGTCGGGCATTCTTGCGTTTCGCGGAAAGAGACGCGCGACAAAAAAAAGGGGAAAATTGCGCGGGGTCTCCCGTAACTCTGCTGCGTCGACGACGACGCCGCGGCTGTCTCCGCGCCGCCGCAAATGCCGAGGAGCCCAGAATGCACGCGCGCGATCTCAGAATTAGAAAAGCCCATTTAACCCTTTACCCCCTCAGCGGGGCCTGAAAAAGTTTTCGAAATCCTGTGTTAGATTTATTTCCAGTCGAGTCTTTGCTTAGGACAGAATTAAAAGCCAATTGTATTAAAATGCCATTTAAATATAAATAAAATTATCTTATATATACAACTTTAACAAATAAGTTTTAAGTCAAAAATTCAGCTTGAATTTAAAGCTCATTATTACAATAAAAAAGAATAGTTTTCAGAGCAGGCCTCGTACAAACTTTATAAATATAAAATCCTGTTTTTTTGTTGTTGTTATTCCTGTAGTCTATATTATGAGCATTAGTCTACTCCATAGATAAGAAATCCGAAAATGAACTGATTATTACGAAATCTTTTTATCCGAGGGCTCAATTGATGAACAGTGACAACGTATGCTTTAATATTACAAGTAGGTACGTCTGGTACACTTAATTATGGTTAAAAGGGTTAATGAAATCTATTATACATTGTACATGGTTACCCACAATAATTTATAATTTTTCGATTTATTGATTCAATTTTTAAATAACATCCTTCTAGCTGCAGAGGCACATTCTTTAAAGACTAGAGCATTAATATCGAGTCGAAATTCGTTGATTTCAAAATTTATTGAACGAAACGAAGCACCGCAGGTGAACACTTACACACGTCTCGACTTAGGGTAAAAAGAAAAATATTAATTTTTGATCTACATCGTTGCTCTTGTTTCTACATTTCAACTCGCTCGTTTCCCCGCCGCATTTCGAATCCCCCGCGTCTAAGACAATCACAAGGTAGATTCAAAGCTGAAACGTCGAGACCGCAACCGCTAAAGAGGTAAATAGGCAGCGACCGCAAGGGAAATATTTCGCGACCTGCGACCCCTCGCGCGCCCTTGCCTCCCCCTCCCCTCCGACTTTGCAGGGACGAGCAAAAGGAAGGCGAGGAGGGCCGCTCTGGGTCCGGTGTGTTTGCCCGGTGTATTACGGTAATTGCCGCGGGTCGAACATCGCGCGGTGCCTCCCCCCCGCTACCGGCGGCGCTAATGCCGCGCCGAGAGGCCCCGCGCGTGGGAGCTCCAGCCCCCGGAGCGTCCCTGGGAAAGCGGCGCGCGCCCGCGTAATGAAGGGGAGCACCGGCGGCTAATGGAAAAAGCCCGGATGGATGGACGTGACGACGGCGAGGACGACGACGTCGGCGAGGAAACAATAAATACGCCGCCGCTCGTTGCGCCGCTGCTGGATGCTTCTCTCGGCTTATCTGCTCTACTTGCCTGCGGTCGTTTCGAGTCCATGCGAAGAGAATCGGATTGGGCTTTCGCGTTTGATTTCGTATTTTATGCTTATACGATCATTTGGGTGAGAGTAGCAGTGGTTTTTATGCAGTCTTAATAAAAAGTTTGAGGGAACATTTTGCATAATGTTAAATTTGTCCTTATAACAATTAAAGAGCTTAATTGTATTTTTTATATTTTCAAGAAATTTTAGAACTTTTTTTTGTTGATGGAAGCTCTAGATTATCCACCATGTATGTCAGAGAGTGAGCAAATTTTTTGCAATCATTTTAATGTTATAAATGAATAACTCCTCAATTTAAATTTGTCAACATCCTGTTTTATTTATTAATTTTGTGATTAATTCAGGATATCTCAATTTTGACAAGATTACTTTCTAGCTTACCCTATAGACATATAATCCATATAATTTCTTTTGCACGTAATTAAATGACGAACAAATTTAATTAAATTGCGGCTACGAGATACGGATTTTAACCGTCGATTCCGTCATCAAAGGTGATTAATCAATCGCTCGTCGAATCTCCGAAGAACACGGAAAAAAATCTCAAGTAGTGAATGAAAAGGAGAGACCGCATTGCGGTTCACCTTATACACGGCCATTTGTTCCTCTCGTTATGTAGGGCTACATGTTACTCAGTATCGTTAAGTAATCGAGCCTGACTAGCGCTTTTCACGGCAAGCACGGAAAAGAGTTGCTGCTCGAGCCGCGTTCGATCTTGATCGCTCGCTTCGTTTCTGCTCCCCGCGTTTCCCCGTTTCTACTCCCCCCCCCTCCCCCCTCTTCTCTCTTTATCCCCCTCTCCCTCCCTCTCTCTCTCTCTCTTACTCTCGAATCCAGACCAACAACCCTTTATTCATTGCGCGCGGCGCGATCGCTTCGTCCGTCAACGCGTCGGTGCGGAAAGAGTCGCGCGAGCAAGTGTAAAGTCGCGCCGATCGACACACCGAGAGGTGCGCGCGTCTCCTATGCGGCCGCGTGGCACGGATATCGGGCCAGCGGGATCTGTATGGGCCTCGGATTATCGGGACGCGGATCTCGCGACGCGATGGCCCATTGTGCCGCGCGGCTATGCGTCGAGCACGCGCAATATGGCGATCGACGGTTTATCCGGATTTTTTTCGCGACTTGTAATTGGATTTATTTATAGGCGCATTAAAGTGGTCGCGATCGCCGGGTCAATTGCGCGTCCGGAAGAGAGAGCCCGTGTCATCGCAGTCGACGACTCGAGCGCTCGAGAGATTGCGCACGAGATTCTAGCGTTTTTTTTTTTTTTTTTTTTTTTTTTTTTTTTTTTTTTTTTTTTTTTTTTTTTTTTTGACGGGGAATTATCTCGGTACTGGTGATCAAGCTTTTCTATTTTTTGTTGTTGTCTAAGTGTGTTTTGTAAGATAGTCGTACATATAGAGACTTAGGGGTTTAATAAAAGAAACTTAAAAGTGCGCAAATTATATGCGAATCCGATGATCTTATAGTGCTACTCGAAGGGAAGTGATCTTTTATCTGAATCGAGTAATTCGTTACTCTTTGATATAATTCTTAGAGGATTTATCGAAAATTTTGAGTTTGCATCATCGATAAATAAAATCGATAAATTTATTTCTATCTCCTGAATATCTCCTTTCTTCTGATAAATCAAAACCCATATTGACCTTTTAATCACCCGGGTTTCATATAAGTAACATTTCAAAAAATGATGTTTCTCGAGTTTTTAATGAAAAAAATTTGTAATTGTATAATATAGATTTATGAATATTAAATTCTTGATTTATTTAGATTACGTTTGCAGTCAATTTAATAGTAAAATATTTAAGACAATCGAGAAAGCAAAGAACATCTCAAATTTCTGAATAATAAAGAAAAAAGCGTTTTGAGTGGCCAATAGTTGACAGGATTTTAAGACGGTCATTAAAATGAATGACAAACCACCCTAATCCGGATAAAAACTCGAAATCCTCTCCACAACATTTAAAGCGAAGGCACAAAGTGAAACAGAAATCAAAGTAACAACGCGAGCGATGCGCTAAACGGCATCGAGCGTAAGCCCGGAGGTCAGCGCGGCAGTCCGTCCGGACTCGTCCATCTCGGCCTGCCCCCTTCTCCGCGGACGCAACGAGGGGAGGCTGTGGAGAGGCCGCCGCGCGGCATAATCGACACGGTGCTCCGCGGCGTCGAGTTTATGGGAGCCGCGGCTACCTCAGCAGCAGCGCCGGCGATCGCTCGCGCCGCCGCTGCGGGCCGTGAAGCATCGGACCGATGAATAGTGGGCTGCGGCCGAGCCGCCAAGAAGGGGCTCATGAGACGGCCGCCAGTCCGCCGAGGCGCTATCTCGGCCAGCTCCCCTGTATCATGGTCACTCGAATTTTTTACTTTCTTGGATGTGCGGAAATTTAGCTTTGCGAAAAAAGAGACGGGGATTCATGTACAACGAGTTGAAGTACAGAATAGTTATTATTTAAGTTGGTGGCGCGTTAGCTGTAATGAAGGTCAAATTTAAAATTGATCGATAGAAAATATGCGAGAGGAGGAGTAAAGTAGGGATGGGCGATACCTTAAAAAAGTATCGAGTACTTAGTATCGAAAAAAGAAAAGTATCGAGGTATCGATTGTATCGAAAAATTAAATTTATAAATAAAATAAAAACTGGTTTATGTAAAAAAATTAATTTATTATTTAATTTAGAGAAATTGGATGGTAGTGTACATCGTCTATTGACCGGTACAATTTTGTTATTTTTACAT
>JAXIUT010001227.1:0-37049 GCA_035586675.1 Eurytoma californica | reverse complement strand
TTGAAGAGATTGTTGCTTCGGAGATGTCACATGCCGTCTCCTGGTGTGATCAAAGTTTGAACAACGAATAAAGTTGCAGATCTTTTCAATGGCACTGCTTCGCTCAAAGTGGCCATCAGACCCTGGCATTGTGAGTACTTTTTATCGGCGGTGAAAGGAAGCTTGTGTGAAAATTTCAGACAAATCTGTGACCCGGAGGTGAGAGACTCTCCTAGAGAATAAAGATAAAAGTTCATCCAACATTTACTTACAAAAAGATCTAGTTGAAAAATGGTTCATCAGCAAGTATACTAGCCTGTAACAAAAAAAACGAATAATGTTATTTGAGTAATATATAGATAAATTCTACTATAATCTCAGTAATCTTGGGATCAAGCTGCCTGTTTTATTAAAAATTACTCAGAACTTGGTAAAAATTGCTACAAACATTGCTTGATTAAGATTACTTAGGGAAAAGCCCGGCATAGCGGGCCATGGGGCATTATAATTTTATTATATAGTAATACTACAGTGTAATCTTTCAAATTGCTTTAATTCAAATGAAACTTGTTAGTAAATATTTTTCACACCAAAAGAAACATATTTAATGGGGTGGCCCACTATGCCCCAAAGGCTCACAATGCCCCATGACCCACTATGCTCCGCTTTCCCCTACTAATAATATAGTTATTTTATTTTTATTTTATAAAAATTTCAATGTTATTTAAACTTTATATGCTTAAAATTGATTGTATACAAAATTTTAAACATTGAAATTTTTTATAATGGCAATTAAGTTATAATACATATGAATATTAGGCTATAAGATTTTTTATGAAAATAATGCATTAGTTTGAATTTTTTATTATCTCATGTAAAAAATATTTCTAGAATCCCTAATTTATAATATATATTCTTTTGCTTCATGAATCGAAATAAATACCTGTACAATTTAAATTGTGACCTAAAAACAATCGATATAGAGATAAGCAACAAAGGGATTTAATAAAAGCGCTTACAAAAATAAACTCACACCTTTTTTCATCGGGTTTCATCGAATACTAGGGTATAATATTCACAAACACGACGATGCATCAAATTCCAATCAGCGCCGACACCCGTCATACCAAAGCGACTAAACGTCGATCGCGCAAAACAATACCCACTTGACAAAACATTTTCTCTCTTCAAAAAACAATAAAAAAAAGAAAACAAAATGTGAAAGAAGGAAGAATTCCGACATTTGTCTATTGTGGCTTAAGCTGTCACAGCTGTTGATGTATAGAGGTTCATTAAAAATGTAGACAAAAACAATATAGACCTTGCGGTCATCGCTCTAAATGTGATTCACTGTCTGGTATGTTGACAAATATAAGTATTGCGACTTATTCCAATTGTTATAACATCAGAAGGCCTTGATTGAGATAATATATTTAACACAAGGCTTAGCGGAAATTGCGCATTCATTTGTTATAATAAACAATATTCTTATATAATTTTTTATTATATTAATATTATCACTAGTAGTCATTAAAACATTTGAAATGCTAATGACTAGGTCAAATGGCTGGTTTTTGCGCATCGATGAAACGCTACTTTGAATATAATTTATTCATTTACCAGAATGGAAAGTGTCAAAATAATTATTATTTCCTTAATGTTATTAGAATATTAATATTTTATTGTCAGTAACATGTGTATTTAATCGATTCAATTTCCAATTCCTGCCAAGGATAATGCAATGAATTTAAAGACTTTAATTAACTTTTTGTACGGATTTTACTTGCAATATTCAAGTCAAAGATTTATGTCAAATTTAAAACATTTACCGGCCTTTATCGTGTATTTTAGTAAACGACCGAATTTCACGCTTAGTTTTACGACCAATCAAATCGACCGAAAATCGTGCAAACAAGATGGTTATAAACTCATCCTTGGCGAAAAAGATGATGACGCCATCCCGACAACATGGGCGTAAAATTTTGCATATCCATGAAACACGGAGGAAGCATCAAAGAACCCACGTCATTTTAGTATCATGATTCACAACTTCGCAATTGGTTAACCTGTATACCATTTCAATATTTAATATTTCTTTAAAATCGGATTAATTCGAATAATTATTTATACATCGATAAACAAGTGCAAATTAATCTCCGCGTATTCCGCTTTTCCGATAATCGATATTTCCCACTTCCACCATCCCAAACGGCACCATTAATTTTCCCCAACAAAGTGGATCTCCCAAGGGTTACACGGGCTGTGATATCGCGATGCGACGAAAAGATTTAACTCCGCCGCGGTAACGCGAGCCGTGAATTTACATTTGGCCACCGCGTCACCAAAGTTCGACATGTTTATAAGGTCAACGGGGCTGGGGCGGGGAAGCATTCAGGAACTAGCTGATAACGATTTCGTGCAATCGACGGGGCCTCGGCCAACGGCTGCCGCCGCATCGTACGTGCCATTATTGGGATTTTGGCACGCTGCCACGTCGCGCCGAGAGAAGCGGCGGCGCTCTTTCTTTCCCGCGGCACTGCTTCTTTATCCGGAGAAGAGGACGCTCTCCTGCCACCCCCGCGCGATAAATGCACACACAAGGTCTCGCGCGCGCCCCGCCTCTTTGTGATGCCGAGCCCGACGCGAAATTACACGCGATTCCCATGAGTGCATTAAGTTTAGGCCCCGAAGAGGAGGGACCAGAGGGGGGGAAAAGGCGAGGGATGAGGGGATAAGATTAAGGAGGCTCGGCTGAGAGGGCGGATAAAGGAGAGAGCGACAAAAAGGGAGGCAGCCGTGGAATTCGAAGAATTCCTTTTCGCCGCGGGTGACATTGTTTTTATCGGCGCGCGGAACGTTACGTTGAGCTGCCTTGGCGGCAGGAGTGGTGAGTGTAAGTTCAAGTGGTAAAATATTCTGGATGTAAACCAAAATTTATTTTTTCATAGGAACATGTACGCTGCGAGGTTTATTGCTGAAATTATTAAATAATTAGTGTAAGCTAAAAATTAATGATACTGCGTAAGGATATTTTTTTTTAAAATGTGTACCACGCACGTATGAATTACAGTATAATTAATGCTTGATTTAAAAATTCGTTAATTTAAAAATGATTTATAAAGTTTTTAGCATAAAATTTAATGGGCTGTATTTACAATTTCACATTGAACAGTTAAAAGAACGCATCGATATTGGCCTGATAAATATGCGCAGGCATGCTCGTTGTATATATGTAAAAATTACACGAGTTCGATTTTAATTTAATTCAAAATGTTACCCATAAAACACCAGAACTTGACTGCGGAATTCGGAAGTATTTAACTGTATGATTTCAACAAATTTTTACTTTAAATATTTCCAATAACAATTTATTGAAGAGTTTAATAAAAAAACTGCTTTTAACAATAACAATATTTCTTTACCTTATAAAGAAAAGCTATAAGAAACAAAGGTGAGCAATAAACTCCTAAGGAAATAATTCCAGAGCACCGCGGTACTACAAAAACACCCTAGGTCAGCCAGGTTAGTTTGCTCAATTGCGTGCACGACCGGCGGCTCTGAATCGTTAGCCTTAATTTCGCTGTGAGCTAACGAGAAGCGCAAAGTTACGCGTATATTGATTATTCCGGTGGGTGCACGGACGAAAATTTAAGCCGTGGCGCTCCGCTCTGTCTCTCTCCCTCTCTCCTCTCTGTATACCTTGGGACGCGGAAATGAACGGTCAGTCAACCGTTCTTCCTGGGCTTGCGGGCTCAAATGCCGAGGAGTCAAGGGGGCTAAACTTTATCCCAACGAGCCCTCGAAAAACTTGCCGCTTTGAGAAAGGGGCGATAGAGAAGGAGAGAGAGAAAAAAAAGAGAGAAAACGGGATGCAAACAAATAGGACACGTTATGTGTTTCAATGGTTTAATTTGAGGAATTTCTTTTTGAGGAGACGCTCTGCAGGACTCTAAAATGAAAAGCGAGGTCGAAAATTTCTCGGGGAGAAAATTCAGAAATAAAGATGTATGTGACCCTGTGAAGCGCGTGCGATGCGCTTTTTTATGGTACGTTGTTTACATTATTGCGCGTGGACGAAATGTACATTCCACATTTTGCAATGTAAAATTAAACTTCCTCGAATTTATTTTCATGGATCTTTATACGTTTTAGTGCGTTGCAACGCAGTTTTGCTTTTCAAGAAAAGTTATGAAATCTCATTCACGTGAACGTTTGAAAACTGCTGTTAAAAAAATACATTACTTCAAAGTAGCGAAGAGTAATAAAAATTAGTAATATGATAGGTATAAAAATAATTACAATTTAAATTAAGTAGGACGAGTTTGCTCGTTTGTAATAAACACGTCTGCATTTATTGTGTTGTATCAATTGTTATCTACTTATAATTTGTAAAAAACCGAATAAATTTTAATTAATTAAAATGCGCGATAAAAGTTACCTGCGCAAACGCAACGCAGAATATTTTTCTAGAATTTAATTTTAATTCCGTATAACTTATGATCCTTCAATAATCATTCACCAAAG
Source organism: Eurytoma californica (assembly GCA_035586675.1). NCBI lineage: Eukaryota > Metazoa > Arthropoda > Insecta > Hymenoptera > Eurytomidae > Eurytoma > Eurytoma californica. The sequence goes on along the minus strand of JAXIUT010001227.1, from coordinate 32,546 downwards.
GAGACTTAAAAAATAAATAATTTTCAAAATAATAATTAAGAAGTCCTCGTAAGATAATGTGACGTCATCCGGAGGGTCGTAAAATTCAATTTACTCTTTATTGCGAGCGCAAACTATGAAGAATACTTCATCTTGAAACTCCGTCGTGAAAATTCCCGCTCACATATACCGTGCGCAATTCCGAAAACATTCAATAACCATTTACATTCAGATTTTATTAGACTCCTCTTCATTCCGCTATTGAGAGTTTGCCAATTTCTCGGGAAATAAAGTTGCAATGCAAGTCGAGTCGATGATAAAAATTCTTCAGTTGCATCTTGAGGCGGCGTCCGCGCACAAAACTGACCATCCGTTAGACGCTGCCGCCGACGCCCAGGCAAATGTAAAGGCCTCCAAGGTACAATCAAGGTCAGATCGAATTTGAATTATGCATCCAACGTCCTGCGCCCTAAAAGCATTCGTATTCGGCTGCCGAATGTGCCGAACTCTCGGGCTCTGATCACTTACTTACGTAATTTCGTCAAGGATACTACGCCGTGCCAACTGCTTCGATATCAAATTTTTCACTGCTTTTATTTAATTGCGCCGCGCGGTGTTCGATTCGTTATTGTTAGGCGAGGCTCACTTTTTCCTCGGGATCGATGCAGTTTTAGTCCGGATTAAAAATACATTTGAGACGTGGCGACGTCCTTTTTCTCCTACAGTGTTTCTAATGGCTTTTTCTCGTGCGTTTATTAGTTGTAATGGTAGAACAGGTTTTATTAATTACAATGTTTTTTATAAGACAAAACCGACGTAATAATGTGTTTAACAAAAAAACCTGTTTTATAATTATTTTTAACTTTCTTTACGAGAATTTATTTATTCTTATTTATCCGATATGTATATTAAAGAATTACGAGTTGAACAATTTCCAAACAATTTCTACTTCTAGACCTGATAGGAATGTTTGCTTTTTCCATTTTATAATTGTAAATATAATAATAACACTCATTGTTAAAATTACTTTAAAACGTACTTATATAGACATCAATGAAAGTAAATAAATCATCGACAGAAGCAAATAACAACAACTTATCTATAACTTAATATTATATTTGTTATAGATTTTCAGACAGGTATTTTCAGTTTAAACACATTGCTGATACCCACCACATAATATAGATTATCGACTAATTGTTTAGAAAAAATGTGGTACTGACTGTGGTACTGACCAATACATGGAAGAAAGAATATACAACTAGTTTTTTTTAATCTTAATTGAAGACACGATAACGGAGATTTACCGTAATTAAAAAGATAAGATGCCAAACGTTTATTATATTAAAATTAAAAAAAAATAATAAACGAAGTAGACAGAAAAAAATGTCTCGTTAGTCATTATTTCAATTAAATTATTTTAAAATAATTAATAAATTTCGTTATTCACTTTAAACGTAAAATTCGTTATTCGTGAAATGTAAAATGAATATTCATCATATTATTTATTCATTTTTACATTTATTTCTTTACTTATTTTTTGAAGTATTCATTAAGAAGAGATATAAAAATTGATATCTCTTAAAAAGAAATAAAATTTATAAAAAAGAATCATTAATAAATCATAAAAAAAAATAATAAATGTAAACAAATTTCCAATATCCGCTGGATCTACACGTAGACGTCTTACCGATCTAGCGCATCGGTGCATTTTTCAATAACTAAACAAAAAGCGCAGCAAATTCCCATCAACGGATGTCGCGCAGCGTGCGCGCGGGCGACAATCAACAAGTCGAGCAAACAAACGGCGCGCGTCGCCGCAAACCGAGAAATAATTTCCCCGGGGTTTATCTCGGGCCCGCGTGTACACGAGAGCCGCGAGGATAAGCCCGCCCCGATGAATTTAATCTTCATACAAGGAAAATTGGAATCGATAAATCCAAGTCGGCGATAAGGCCGGGCGCGCGCACGCCGCTCGACCCGCGGCTGTGAAAAGATAGCAGCACGAAAGGCGAGCCGCGAATTCTAATTTCGAAGGGGCTGCCGTGCGGCCGGGCCGCGAATTTTGACGGTCACGTTAGAGGCTAATTAAAGATAAAAGCACTCGATCTTATCGGCTGACCCCCTCGGTGCCTTTTTATTCGCGGGGAGCGAGTGCAGCTGCACGACCGACGAATGACACGGAAAGTAGGAAGCAGCCGGGGCCGTCGCGATCGACTGCAGGCTGCTGGATGATCGCGTTATAAAATTAAACTGGCGGTTGCGCAGTCCTCCGGATTCAATGAAACTTTTTAAGCGAATTGCGTCGATTACTACTAAAAAAAGGGAGCGAAATCCAGTTGGGGATATTGATCCGGCTCATTTTAAAGTCGTGCAGGCATATTTTACGCCGCTCGTTTTTTTCCAGCAAATTTGTGAATATATAAAAAAAATTGAAAATGATTTATATAGTGTGAAAATAAAGCAATTGTGGGCTAAAAATAAATCGCTCGACTAAATTTAGAAAGTAATAAATATTTTTTGGCCGATTCATTCGGGTTGCTTCATTAAAAACTAAATGAGTTATCAAACTAATAAAAATATTTTTAAGACGAACAATCGCGCGGTTAATAATAAAAACGCCGTTTCAGATTATGTTGTCAACCCCCCTGAATATGTTATTGTGCACCTGTTGAACTTTACGCTTGTTTCAGCTGACGCGTGTCTATTAATAAGCTCCGTTTCCACGCATATTTTATTGGAAAAGGATATTGTTTGAAATATTACACGGGGAGCTTTTTTTCTATAACGGGCACCCAGCTGAGGCACTCGTTTGGACTAAGTTTAAATCTTTCGTAATGTTTAAATAAAACATAACTACCGGTACAACGTGCAAATACATAAATAAAAGAATCAAAACATTAACTAACATGTTTTAAAATATTTCTATAAAAAAAAAATAAATTTTCAACAAGTCAACAAATATTTTGTCAAAACATCGTTACATTAAGAATAAAATCTAAGATTAAAGTAATATCTCTTATTTTCGTTTTCGTTTTCTTTTTAAACAAGTTAAACACTTGTTTCATTCTGCGTAGCCTAAACCGCTAACAAAACGATCGAATACACCACATTACACTAACAGTTTGATTTCCCGATAATTTGTTACCATCAAACACACTGGCAGTAGACCAAGGATGTGTCTAAAATTAGAGGACGGCTAATTGATTGACAATATTCAAACATTCATTGTCAGTTTCATCTGCTTAGGTTATTTCCCCATTCGAGATTCGGCCGCTTTTACTCATAGCTTCGCCAGTCCAATTGAATTTCTCCACAAAGTGCAACGATCTATAATTCAATTAAATTTCGACATCCGGAAAATTGAGACATTCGGAGGCTAAATACGATCATAAAATAAGACTACTGTACCATTAAAACTAGTGCTTAGCTGAAAATGAAAATCAATTCAACGCAAAAACTGACAGTTTATTTACTTAACTGACAATTAGACTTTAATAATAAATAGAAAAAATCCTTTTTAAAGACCACTCGAGGACGTAGCAATTACGGCGCGACATTCTGTGCTTTTTAGCGCTGGGTAAACAGCATAAAGTCTGCTTGCTTTTAAAATTGCCGTGAAAGGCTCGATATATCGACTGGCGACAATAATCACCGGGCAATAATCAGCCGGTATCGGGTCAACTGCCAAAGCTCTAGTTTCACTTAAATTGAAAGGGCTGCTTTTGCCGACGTGTAAAAGCCTGTAATTAAATGGCGAGCTCGCGCGAGGGTCATTATGGCGCGAAAGAAAGTAGCGAACGAATATTTAGCGGAGTATCTGCGTCTGTTTTTAGCCTGACAAAACAAGGAGACACAAATACTCGGGCGCTAGCGTCATCCGTCACATGCGCTTGCGTCCTAAGACTCGACGGAGCGCGTCCCCGCAATGTCGCCCAGATACGCAATCTGATAAATTCGTATAAACAGCCAAATTTCATTGGGGGATCAAATTATCGTTTTGTGTTACGCTTGCTTGGAGGAAGAAGCTTCGAAGTGTACATTCACTTTTCAATTCTTATGAAAATTGTTATAATTTTTATAATATTTATAATTAAAAAAGTGGCGGGATATTTAATTACGCGTTGAGTGGTTGTTAAATGTAAATTAATTATATATTAATTAATTTGTGTTGAATTAAAAAATTCTTTTTTAAATTAATGTAAATTAATTAATCAAAGTAAACTGAAACTTACTTAAAGATCTACTTTGCAATGACGCTTAATTACAGCTGAATTATTTATAAATAAAGCATTCTTCTAAACACTTTATTAAGCGAACATATGCGGGTTAAAATTGAAAACTTTAAGTAGAGTAGAGATATGCTCGACACTCCCTAACAAGGTTTCAGCATTAATAATATAACAATTTTTCTATACATTATTCATTTTATTTTTGATACATTCTTTTTGAAAAATGTAGGAATTTATGAAAGCATTTTTGTAATTTATTGCTTATGCCCTACACCTTTCTTTACTCTGTTATTTTATTTTATTACTTGTAACTTTTGTATTAAAATCAGTTTTTTAAATACAAATTCAATTTACAAAACATGTTAACTAATAATTGCTAAATTGTTATAAACACATTCATTTAAAATATTGATTTTCTTTCAAATTCTAATTAGAACTTAAGAATGAATTCGTGTTTTAATTCTCTTGAATGTGATAAATCTATAAAAGTTTCGCAATGAAACTTTATACACATTTTTACAAGGCATGTCTAAATAAACAGTGGAACGACATATCTGAAAAACTTAGTTTTCTCGTAGATCTCGAACCAAGTTAAAACTGTAATTTAAACAAAGCACATCAATTTTCTCATAAAATTTATATAAAGAAAAAACTATCGTGTGACGGTTTACCTGCTGGAAATGTTTGCAAAAAAATTACTGTAATTTTTATACAAAACTATTGCAATTTTTATGAGATTTAATGAATGACCAGTGCTTGATCATCCCACGTTTATATTTTTTCCCGTACTATAGTGAATAAATTCTTGTAAGTTTTCAAAAAAAGATAAATTCTGGATTTAATATAAAGTACTGATTATGTTAAAAATCGGCAAGCTCATCTAAATGCTAAATAAAAGTACATTCACTTAAAATGAAACACGCAGCATAAAAGGTACCAACAAATTTGCCGCACCAACCCAATCATCGCATCGCGCAACTGCATCTCGTGCGTCGCCTCAAAGCGAGCTTGCAAGCTCGCGGTTGCCCGTAAAGGTTAAGGTCGCCCTTTCCGCCGCGTCGCGGCTTATTAGAGCTCCGCTCCCCCGTGGGTCGTCCCGATAAATTCACGGCGGCCGCTCGCGACGCGGGCGTCACAATGACTAATTGCAAGCTCGCCGGCGGCGCGTGATTTCCCGGCGACTTGCGAAAAGTCTGCGCTGAAATAGAATCAGAGAAAATCGTAAATCGAACGGATTCGGGCACCGCCCGTGTCATCCGTGTATAATTAAAACTTTCGGTCGGTGGCGCATTGTTTGCCTCCGATTTGCGCGCCTGCGTAAATTTAAACGCGGACACTTGCAATTGGCCGGAGTGAAAAAAAAGTGCAGTGTCGGATTTTCCGCGCGGAAGCTGCACTTCAACGCTCACTTGAATAATATATTGTTCGAGTCAATGGCGTCTTTCTTCGAGGGTCGGCGCGCGGTTCGTCAGAAATTCGCAGACTAAACGTTTAGCGGTATTAATTTCATTGCGAAACTGAAGATGCAGCTTCGAGCTCTGGATTAATTTATATTTGACCCACCACATTTCCATTTTGATCTTAATTCGAAATTTTGTTTGACAAGTACACATTTTGAGATTAAAATTTGCATTTTACTTTTCCGCTGTACAATCTATTTGCATACATCTAAAAATAATAATTTACATTATAAAGATTCATTTTTTACGCGAACTCGATTTTTTTTTTGTTTTTGTTTTTATAAAATAAATAATTTCTCTAAATCTCTAAAACATGACTCATTTTTACAAATTGTGGTTTCGATTCATCCGATAAAAATACGTAATGTCGAGCTCTGTTGAGTTATTTTTGAAGTATTGACAGCATAAAAATAGTTAACTTTTCTCGCTACGTAAAAAGCCTGAGATCCAGGATCCGCATAGGTTTTTTACAAGAGAGTGTACAAGAGGCTTTTGAAAAAAATCATTGAGGAAAATTGCGTTGTTTCATATCATTGATAAAACATTTTTTTTTTTTTTTATTTATTGATAACTCCATAAATTCTTTTTAATATAGGCCATGGAATGGCGGATAAAAGAGATTAGCGTAAAATTGAAGAATAGTTTGCTGATAACTCACTCAGAAAAAAATTTACGTAAATAAAACATTAAAAATATAAAATTACTATAAAGGAAAAAAGGCTTTCTTGATCAATGAAGCAGAATCTGGTGGGCGGTAAGGTTGATAATTTGAATAATGGGTAATAAAAATAACAGGTTTACTTTATGCGTTATTTGTGAGACCCGTTAATAAAATTTGAAAATTATACAAAATGAAAATCTAAGAATATTTAAATTTTATTCAAAGTAATATTTTTCACAGATTTTTAATATTAATAATTTTAAAAACTTTTACTAGAATCGACTGTTAATTGATAATCAATTTTTATTTTACATTCTGCAATCGTATTATCGTTAAATTTCAATCTGTATCGGGAAAAATTACACCTACGGAATAAGTAAGTGATCTTTAAATGTGCAGCGGCAATGGAAAATTGGAAAAAAGTTTTATGAAACTCCTCTCAACAATGCTTACTGTCGCGACGTTTTATTCTATTCAATATTTGTTACATTGTGCTGGCAGTTTATTATGCTATGCCAAGAGATAGTTTATTACCACATCGTAAAAAACGTACTTGTAGAATTGTAGAATTGATAACAATAATACAACACTAAAAAATATTAAATATAAAGCAATAGATAAAAAATGTGTTTTTGTATCAATAATTATCTATTATTACATCAATATTACAAATTAAATGTACTAGCAAGAAAAAAGTAACACCTGCCGATTGCACTTTGTTCGAATTGCAGAATGTTTTACGAATTTTTTTACGAAAATAAACCAACCCCCACTATAAAAAAATAAACCCATAAATTGACCAGTATATGAATTTTCTGGCCAATTAATGGTTAATTTTTTTTACAGAGATGTCTTGAGGATTTTGTTAAAATGGGAATAGTAATAATACGGGAGCTTTTTTTATAAATCTAGGGTCAATATAATTGACGAAATTGTTAATCAGATACTAAAAGTCGTGAAAAAGACTTATAAAAAATGAAAATAAAATAAAACATAAAAGCTATAATTTAAATTTTATCAGGTTGAAAAATCTTTATTGATTTAAAAGTCCTGGTATAAATGAAAAATTCGTTAAAAATTGAGCAACATTTCTTCACTTCTTTTAATGAAACTAAACTTTTGAATCGATAAAACTCTATAGACTCATCGAGATAAGTTTCAAATTGTAATTTTTATGTTTTTCATTATCATCATTTTTATAGGTATATATTTGCAAGATTTCGAAGTTTCCGATGAATTGTCATTTTTATAATGGGATTCTATTTTCCCTAGATTTTCAAAAAAAGCCTCCATTTTTTGTTACTAGGATCAGTGGGATAAGATCCCGAGACGCATTCTCATTATTCTCGATCAATCAAAGCATCATTTTTCAGAGTTTGAGCCTATTCTAGGACCCACAGATTACGTCCAATCATTCTAAGTCGGGCTTCACAATGAATAGATCAATTAATTAAAATAAATATAAATAATACAACATAAATAAACACATATAAGTGAACATTTTTACATGCTAAATTTAAGATTTTTAACTTATAAAAATCTGACATACATAAGTAATAATTTTATCGCAATCATAGTATAATTCTATATTTCACAAAATGGGTACACTTGAAAATAAAAAATGTCCTAAGCCCTCAGCGCGACCTCTGAACGACATTTCGCGCACTCAACGAGGCCGACAGCCCTGCCCCGAATCCAAAGTGGACGCGTTATCGCGCGCGAAAATAAGAAGGCGAAGGCGTATATATTTTAGCGGCGCGCTCACCTTCGCTATCTCGGTCGCACGCGTCTCCCGGTTACCTCGCGGACTCGGCCGGCGTATCAATTACGAGGAGTACACGGCCGGATGACACTTTCCCCGGAGATAATTACCTGGCGAGCCCCGGCGCCTTTTCTTGTATAAATAATATCGCGACGCGGGGCTGGACGCGAACAAAAAAATACGCGCGACGCACGCCATGCGCGCGCCCGTTTTATTACACCCTCCCCGCACCCTGACTATAAAACTTGACGAGCGGGCGCGCTTCGTTAATTAAAAAACTTTCCGAATTTATTTTTTTTATTCGTTGTACCGAGGGGTTTGCACGACTTTAAATTACCTTTTTGATCCCGACGTTGAGGCTAATTATTGGCTGTTTAGGAGCCCGTCGTTATTATGATAAGTGACGGCGACAGTAAATGGGAATATTTTGAGAAGGGTGTAGAAATTTTTAGATGCGACTCCGTGTAGTGATATTTTTACTTCAGGCTTAAATATATTTAAGTCAAATAACTTATACTTCGTAAAAAGTCTATGTGGATGTATATTTATGAAATGATATATTGCTATTTATATAAAAAATATCTACACAAATAATTTTGAATTTTTTATATAATTGATTATAAATTACGTAACAAAGTAATACTTATATTTTACACGTTTACAACTACTCATTAAAATTAGAGCTAGCGAAACCTATTATTTGCAGTGAATGCATACTTCTATATTGGAACAAAAGGTACATATATAAATGTAAAGTACTTGTGCCTCTTGTTTTGAAAATTGATGTAGTGGTACTACAGTCAATCTCAGTAAATTAAAAAAATCTTTATTCTGCAACTGTTATGTAACTTTTTATGTCTATATTACAAATAAATTTTTAAAAATTAGTGTCATTATAGATACCTCTGAACATATTATCATAAAGCGTACATGAAGTGAACAAAATTCATTTATTTGACAAAAATAAAATTTCCACTGTAAATTATGTAAAAGCAACGTTAAATATTGAACTTCCGTATTAAAATGTTTCTCCTTTGTCGCTACAATTTTTTTCAACTCCATGGTAAAGTTAGTAATCAGATGGAATATTCATAGAGAAGATTCAAACTTTGCAGTGCTTGTACAAACAAAAAGAAGCTTCCCACGTTAAAACAAAACAATACCACGCCCGCGCATTTTTCGCTAGGGCTTGAAAAGTATCACGTGTATGAAAACTTCTGCGGCACGCGCGAGCAAAGCGCCGCCCAGCCCCGACGACATCATTAAAACTGAATATGGGGAAGCGTCGCCGCATCCCGCGATCGCGGGAATAAAGGCGGAAAAAAGAGCAGTCCGAACTTTCCGCAGCGCATAAATCCCGCACGCATATACCCTCCCACTCTATCTCCCTCACACTCTCTCTACCTCTCTCGCTTTCTCTCATGCCACACTCCTTTAAAATCAAGGATAAATTCTTAGAATTCTTAAATTTAAAAAAATGCTTTTATTGACTGCGATTTTTGGCAATCGAAATATAGAAATTACAGTTGAAGATATATTTTTTAATTTGAAAGAAATTTCGTTGAGTGTGATCTTTCTCTTACGAAGATTTGCGTAGATAGAAAATAAATTTTGCCTTTACACGTATAAACAAAGTTAAAACGTATTCAATTTTGTAATATTTAGATAGTTTTACACGACAATCCCGAACTGTAACATCTTTATTGTAACCCTGTAAAAAAAATTAACCATAAACTGGCCAGAATGCGCATATTCTGGTCAATTTCGGGATAATTTTTTTATAGGAAATTTACATTTGTATTTTACTTATTTTATTTTGCTTTATATCTCTTGTTCTCTCCCTTATTCCCAGGCCAAGTAGGTGCGCCGCGACCAGAAATTCAAGGAGGCAAGGAGAGGGCGCGTTTAGCCTCGGCGACTCGAGGGCCGGCCCCCGCTGGATGGTCTTCTTTTCGCCCAGCGGGCATAAAAACACCCGCCACGCTAATTAAGAGCGAGCTCGCAATGTTTCGCACTCGACCGGGGCGCATCGAATTTTCCCCCAGTACCAGCTGCGTTTCGCTTGTGCATATTATTATTCCATCTGACGGACGAAGTGGGGAAGCCCTCGCGCCGGTGAGGCGAGAAAAAAAATGTTGTCTTTCTCGAGGAGCGCTGGGTCGCGAAATGTGAAGGAAAAACATTCCGCCGGAGACGCGGAATAAGTTTTATGCATGCGATTGATGTACGCGCGCGCACAGCCGGGGCTTTGTGTGCTCAAGTAGAAAACGGTCGAATATGGTCAGACGCGCCGCGCAAGGCGAACGACTTTGAAGTGTTGTCTTTTCCCTTGACGTTTATCGCACTTTTTATGATGTAGTTTCGCTGTACCTAGTACACAGGGCGGGCGATAAAGAAATTCAAAATATCAAGGAGCTTTGTATGTGAGAAAAGTTTAAATGTAATTTATTGCAGATAAGAAACATCGCAGGGGATTGTGCTAAAATATTTAAACTAAATAGTCTTGTTGGCGAAGTAAAATCAAATGTTTCACTAAATTTATAAAAAGCACGAAGCATTTCCTCCGCATAATATTAAATTTTCATTTTAATGGGAATTTCATAATTCAATTTCATAACATATTCTACTCAAATGCAGAGCAGTTTTATTATTTTTAAAAAGCAGTCAGCTCTTTCAGCGTGGTTTATGTCTCGTTATTGTTTTCAGGTTTTCATACTGTATATTAAATCTGAATTTCTAATAAGACAATATCTATAGCCTTCTATAAGCTTTAGACTTCAAAATTTATAAAATGCTAACGTATTTTTGAATAACACATCATTTAGGAGTTGTGCACGTGAACAATTAAACTATACTTTATATTAAAATAATGCAATATTAATAAACAATTATTTTTGCTGTTGGCTAATATAACTTTAGTTTTCGTATTTCTATCAAATAGACAAATAGAGATTTTACGAATTAAGAAATAAGAACGTTGATTGAATAAAAAAAATTAGTTATAATTTTACAAAAATTTTATAACTTTTATTGAAAAGGATTTTATTACGTGATGGGTATTCTGGCTAAATGAAGTTAAGAAAAACTTCCATTTTTTATAAATTTTTTATAAGCAACAGCCAAAGAGATAGGTAATTATATTAAATGATCCATTTTATTACTACATTATTGCTGCATCATAAGAAGTCGTAGGATCCACGGGTTTTGCTCTATAAATTACACTGGAATGAGTGAATCTCGAATGGTAGAAATTGATTTGACCTAGATTTTTTCCGAATCAAGTTCATTAATAGTGCCATTCGCAATCTTGATTACTATTTAAAACACCGGCTAGGAAGTAATGACTGCGTTTGAATGAACACTTCACTTAATGTGCGATCATGAATGAAATCTTAAATGAATCCACTTCAAAGTGAAGTCTTTAAGTACGACATGAAAATGAAGTAGTAAGCATCACGTTTATCGCTTTCGATTAATAATTATCGACACATTTCTATTGTTTGCGATAATGACCTCCTTATATATGAATAATAAAAAAATTGACTGGGATGTTTCTGTACTAGACGATACTATTAATGCTCAAAGAATTGAATTTACATAATTGAATTATTGTATAAAGCATTTAATTTAATTAAGTTAAATTGTAATTCAATTTATTTTATAAGTATAAATATTACAAATCATTATCGAGTACCCCCGCATTAACGAAATTCGCCTTAAAAATAAAAATGATTGAAGTGAAAGGAAAATTTCTTCGAGCACTCGACACTTGAAGTCAGTGGCTCCTGTAACGATTGCAACTCCCATAAATAAAATCACTACTCAGAAACACTTCGAACGTCCGCTAAAAGATAAGCAATCCGGCGATGCCAATCTCGGCCGCGGCTAAGCGAAGCCCGTAATTTTTTCAAGTGCCCGAACGCCTCTAAAAATTACGGCGGCGGGACGCGCGCGCGCTCGCGCCGAAAGGCACTTCATTATCATAATCCGCACTGCGAGCTTCGCATTCCCTTTCCGGCACGTACCCGACGCCGACCGTTTCAGCGGCGCCGCTACCGAGACGCCCGAGGAGACTTAGCTCGAATGTCTTTTGTGGCCAGAGGGGAGAGGGGGCGGGGGGGCGCTTGCTTTTCCCGCGGCACACTGTAATTCTCGCTGAAGTTTATAAAGAGCCTTGGGGTTTAGAGGATTTTTTTCCCTCCGACGCCCCGGCGTTAACGCGCCGCGCACGGCGATTTCGCACAATGACCGCCTGGTGAATCGGGGAGACTCCCTTTTTCTTTTATTGTCCCGCGCGACGTGCTTCAAAGAGGCCGACCCGGCGGAATCGGTGCCGCGAGCTCTATCCTCCTTTCGGAATAGCTCGTAACGAGTTATTTATAATGGTCTGTAATTTAAAATTAGAAAAATTTTATGAATTCGATACAAAGTTGATTGCGTTGGTATTTTACTGCAAGAATTGCAACAAGCATTAAGTTAAGAATTAGTACAATAATTAATGTACAAAAAATACAAGAAAAAAAAATTCTGCAATAAATTGCAACGATATAAAAGTTCTCATAGACTGCCCTTGTTGGAAATATTGCAATAGTTACTTGTAAAAATTACTAGAAATCTATACAAAATTTTACTACAGCTGTAGTAATTTTTTATAAGAAACTATTTAATTTTTTCCCAACAAGGACAATTTGTGAGGGCATTTAAATATGAAAAGATTAAAAAATGATAATATTTATGTTGAAAAAGTGCCAAAGATTTGTTTAAAAATAAAAACATTAATAATTTTTCAGTACAATTTTGCAAAATAAAAACGGCTTTGAGTATGAAGAGTGTTAAAAACTTCAGTAATTTCTTCAATAAATTACGATACTTCAAAATGATTTATGCAAGGTTCTAAAATAGTTTTAAACGCTTCCTAAAAATAAAAGTAATAATCCATGTTATTATTAAAGTAGATTTTACACTGATAAAATCTCACTGTGATTTCCGCTTTTAACACGAGAGAAAAATTAAATTATATTTATGTTTTATTTTACTATAGTAATTGTCATAAATTTGAACTTTTACTTAGAAATTTGAAATTGCAGAGAGAAAATGCGAAAGTAATTACTTTAAGTGGATTTTTATGTAGTAGGTTTCAGACATGCGTAAATTGAAGTCACGCTAATGTAAAATAACAATTTTTTCCTAAAAATTAACACGATGATGTTTTGCATAATTACCTAAAATACACTCATTGAAGTGAAAAATTTTATTATGATTAAGCCTCCGATGGAAAGAACGATTCAGGAATTACGAATTAAAAGCTTACGTAATACAATGTACTCAAGCCATAGGTATAATGGCTACGGTGTGCGAAGTAAAGTTTGAAGGAGGCCGTTCCACGCGGTGCTTTGCGAAATTTTTGATCGAAAAATGCAGTACTTGTCAACGCCACCCAAAATGTTTATAAAGCTACGCAATCGTTTCCAAAGCTGTAAACTTACTTTATGACTCATAAAAGTAGCTACGCAATAAATTCAAACTTTTTAATCATGGCGGCTTCGAAAATAAAGATGATAAAAGTCAATTAAGGAAAATCTTGACTTTATCGTATATACCATCAACAATTATTATTTCTTAAAAATTTGTATGACGATATTAAGAAGATTAAAATTATTTACTTCGATAACATTAACAATCATTCGAAGGATTATCAAATTTCATTCTAGATATAGGAATAAAATTAGTATAATTTTTATACTTCTACAAAGAGTACATTCCAACGGTCAGATCTAAGATAAGCAATGACAGACAGAAATTGAAACTAAAATTGATTGCATGACGTCGACTGAATTCATTAATAACATTTGACTCCCTCACTTATTAATGAATGACCAAAAATTCTGTCAATACATAACAAAACGCCATTGAGACTCAAAAGAATGTAGGCCATTGCTGATGTACAAAGGGGTAAACGAAAATAAGAATAAAATAACATCGATGGAGTCATCGGTAACTTCAAAAATGCCTACATGCCTCGATAAAATTAGAATATTTTAATCAATCGAAAATAAGGCAATTAAAAAAATCGATAACAATAGATTACCATAAATTACCGAATCGAGATCTCGCGGGTGACATTGGCACGTTTGAAAACGGGAGTGGCAGCGCGTGAGGCACGACGAAACTTAGTAGACATTAAAATAAAATAGAAAATAGCCTTGAATGTCGCGGATTCGAGCCCCGGCATACTTAGATTACTGCTGCAACATTGAAACGGCGTGACTGAAAAGTCATTTTAACAAGCGTTGACAAGGACTATCGCTAAAGTCGCTGCCAAGAAAATAAGAATGTATCAAAATGTACGAGCTACGAGCAAAAAGTTGCACGCAGCTCGCGCGCGCACAGTAACCATTCTACTGCAATTTCTAAAAGTGGAATTATCGATTTATCATCTTATTTCTTTTCCCGCCAACTTTTATCCTTTTACTAATTAATTTTTTCCTCCTCTATCCTTGCGAGCGCAGTTTATTTTAAAATTTTAATCGCGCGACAAGACGTTTCTTCCGCACACCAACTTTACCGCGGCGTTTACGCTTGCTTATCTAAGTGCACGACCGACCGATTCGTCCAGGATTGAACGAAAAAGGTTTCTAAGCCTCTTGAGCGCTCGAGCGCCTGTAACGTTTCTTTTACACACTCGATGAAACGAAATGCAATTAAGCTAATCGCTTGTTTGCCTCCCCGGCGCTCGCAATAAATAATCGAGTTAACGATTAGCGCGTGCCCCTTGTATCGAATCAAAGGGCCGTGGGGCTGCGCGAGTGCACTTTACAGCGACCGCGTCGAGTTGCTTGCATGATGCACGCACGCGAGCTGAACTTTACAACTTCTATCATTATGCGCCCCGTACCCCTCCCTCGGCCGAATTTACGGGTAACACAAGCAGAAAAGAAAATCCGTGTCAGGTGAGTGACGAGCGACTCGTAGAATAAACGCGGTTTTGGTCGCTGAAAATGAAATCGCGGTTTCATAATTTACTTAGACTTGCCGGCAAGTCAACACCTGCTTTGTTGATTCTTTTTAGTGAATATTCAAAAACACGTTGTGAGGATAAATGACTGTGCGGTAGTATCTAAGTTGTAAAAAAAACACAGGATAATATTTCCTTTTGCATAATGATAAACTTAACATTTGCACTTCAACAGTATAAGTGAATGCTAAATATTACTGTTACAAAACCGGTTGATTAATTAAAGTGAAATTCGAAAAAAGAATTCTGGTATTTTAGTTGAAGGCCTAGACTAAGTAGCACCTCACATGCCCAGGCTAAACTCACGAGTATCTTACGATTTTGCCAATGTCCATTAAGAATACTCGCCAAAAAGGTCCGGTCATATTCATCGACACGGCTTATTTTCCCGAAGCAGGTTTCACATGTATACATTGATAAGACTCTTTCGGTATTGTTTGCATTATATACTTGCTTTGGTATAAGAGCAAACAATGGGTGTCAGTCATGTAATTAAAAATTCAAACATTTCATTTTTCATCCTATAAAAAAGAAAATTCTTTAATTGCACTAATCGTTAAAAAAAACAATATTTTTATCCATTCATTGTACGCACTTTTCCAATTCCTCTCCCAAAATATAATAAAGTATGACACAATGACATTGTCATAATTTTAACAATAAACCGTATCAAGAAAAGTACGCCTTAACCTTCCGAACACTTAAGTCGTACAAACACTTCCGGCAACATAAGATAAATTAATCCAAAAAGTTTCCATCCTCGCCATCCGCCGAGCTACTCAACTCCATTCGAAGTTGATTTCCGAAACAGGCGAGCGGGGCAATCCGCGCTCGCGATATCCCCCGACACGCCTGAAAATCCCGGCGAAAAGGCTGCACGAGATTAAGCTGTCAGGGGGTGGAGCTGGGGGCGGAGGCGGGAAATAGGCGCGCGGCTGCTCATGACCGAGCGAAAAAAAAAGAAGAAGTATAAGAAGGTGCAGAGCAAAGTGGGAGCGAGATTACAGCTTGTAGTGGCGCGCGCGCGCGCAGGGATCTGCTGAGCTCAGAAATGTGACTCGGGAGCACTCGGGCGATTCGCCGAGGCAGACGACGTCGACGCCGCAGGCCGTGGAGGAGGGGGGCTGACAACACACGTATGCCCGATCGAATCGATATATAAAGGAATTGGCAGCTTGGCACGCGAGCCCCGCGCTCTGCGGATAAGGAGCAATCGCTCGCAAGCGCGAGCCAAGCCCAAAGATAAAACCGGCCGCGTGCAAGCGTCGTCGTATGGATTTTTTTTCTCTCTCACTCCTCTTTTTTACCCCCCTGGCCTCAGCGTGAGCTCGCTCGCGTGACGCTACTCCGGGGCGTATTAAAAATTGACCGGGGAGCACACGATAGATCGCCGCCGATTTGTAACTTGTTGCGCGCGCGCGCGAAGGCGTCTGTTTACGCCTCGGCGACGGGCCGTGCAGTTGACGCGCTGCCAATGCTCGGCCCCCTTTTCAGCGGCATAATTCATTAGCTTTATGCTTAATTAAATTTCGCGGCTCCGCGCGACCGCGCCGCCTGCAACAATGGATTTATGCAACGCGCATCTGCTTTGCCCCGCCGGCGACGGGATTCTCGCGGCGTACGGAAATAGATGGCCCGTCTGGGATGCGTGAGGTACGATGTGACTAATATATACCGCTCGGGCCGCAAGATTTTCTCACTCGATCGGAGATGAAGAGAGGGACCCGAGAAAGCTATTTTACCCCGACTCGCGTGTAAAATGCGTTTTAAAATGTTGCACTGTTTTGCGCGAGAGTAATAATTTCTTGTCTCGGTGTTATATTGCTCGTGTCAAGCGTTTTAGAAAAAAAAAACCATCGGGGTGAATAATTAATATGCTTACGTGCCGTGAAATATCGGTGGAAACTTTGCTCATTTATTTCTTAAATATTTATTCGTAAATTCGTTATTGTTAGAAGTTTGTTGACATGCAAATGTGATAAGTTCTATTGAAATTTTAAATAGTACGTCGCCAAAACAAAAACGTAATATAAGGTTGAACTTTCATTTTTATATTGTATTTTCAACTGAAATTATAAAAGACCTTAGTTTAAAATAAAAAGTGAAAATACGGCTAGTACTATTAAGGTCATCGATTATACCAATGTTTCGGTCTTTTTAGAGGAAAAGTTTTCAAAGAAGTAACATAAAAAAAGTCGATAAAAGCGTCACATCAGACAAACTTTTTCCTTATGATGATAGAACATTAACCGTCGCATCTTACTATGTACTTCAAAGGCTTTCTCAAAAAAAGTTTGAGTTTAAGCGCCAAGCTTTTGTTGCTATCATGAACTCTTTTTCTTCACATAACGTATATTAGTTAATATTCAAGATTCAAGAAGAACGAGTGCTTTTTTTATTAACGGAAAGGAAATATTTTTTTTTAATCTCATAACCTACATAGTGACTGCTTGAATTAATTTCTAAATAATAAAATCTTTGGTGATAATAAACCTTGATTGTAATATCCACAATAAATAAAATTAAAAATTTTAAAACAAAACATTTTAAAACAATAGTGGAGAAGAAAGGAAAGTCAATAAAATATAGTTGATTAAAATAAGAAAAAAGTTTTAAATTATTAAAAAAAATGTGTTAACTTAAATTTGATGACCTTTTAAAATGCATAAATCATCGAAAAAATGTATCCAATAAAGTATCTACTTTAACCAAATAATGAAATTATGATTATCAATAAAATGCAAGTAGTACTATAATTTATTGAAAATTACATGGCCATTGAAAAAAAACTTAAATATCGAGAGCAAAACAATTAAACGATCGGATATTGGTTTATTTTAATACCCCCACGTGAAGATACAAACGGTTGGTATTGCGGTTCATAACTCAATTCCCGAACGCCTTGACCATTTGATGCTATCTGAATTAGATTGTGAAATTAATCAAATTTTCATGAAGCCGCGCATTTCAATTTTCAATTTCCGATATATTACGGATTTTCAGGAGAGGAATATGTTGCTCGATATTCCAAGAGGTCAATACAATTTTGTAATCTTTTCGAGCAAAAATTGGATTATTCGTGTCAAAAATGTTTTAACCTGTTGATTTAAAATGTTATTAATGAAATTATCGTTATTAAATAAAGGAAACAATATAATTGCACGTAAAACAATGCTTGGACTTAATTAAATTCAAAATGCAAACTGCTGGATGTAATAAATTAGAAAAACAAAGGAAGTGATAAAAGTGTGATAGGGCACTTATACCGTTTGTGATAGGTAAAAATAGGAGCACTTATCACACGTTTCCGGGTTTTTCTAATTGGTATTCTCTTATCGTAAATAAGTGACTTCTGCAAAAGGCAGATAACGTCGTCACGTCGTCATCACAAAGAATAACTGTAACAATTTCTGGCTATAAATTTTAGTATAAATCATTATAAAATAATTATCAAAGCAATTATATATTATGATGGTACGATACTTGAATCGCCGCATTGATGATCCGCTGGTTGATTTTTCATTTCAAATCAATTAGCGATGCATCGACCGGAGCGCTAACACGCGATTAAACTTTTAATGCCCCCCGCTAATACAGTTAATGCATTGTCAATTACAATATATCAATTTAACTTTATTAATAAGCAAGTACGTGCTTGAATGGAACAAGAGTAGATATAAACCACAGCTAACAAAACTTTATTACCACAATCGAATTTTGTGGTTAGCGCATGGCCGAACTCTATACCTAACTGCATCAAAATTTAAATGACTCAACAATGACAGTATTCATCCAGACAATACACTTCGTTACTTCGAGCAAGAATGAAACGTTTTTTTTTGTGAATTGTCTCTCTCTCGAGCCAAAGTAAACTTTGGAAGAAAATTGATCTGCCCATTCAAGCCCTCGGTGCGTAAAGTCTGAAATTTAAAGTTTACGAATAGGTTTAAATTCGTAAATTGCCGCTGCTTTCAGACGCAAATTCAAGTAAGAAGCGAAGTTGAACAAAGTAACGGCGGAGCCAAGTTTAACGCGAAACACTTTTACGTTCACACCGCAGCCAACTACTAACGATTATTGGATTTAACATCATTAGATAACTTCATTGTATCAACTGAACTCGCCGGAGTTTAAAAAACACCTTCGTAAAAAAAAATCGATACCAGCCTTGAATCCGTTTCTCGAGTAAACCTTACAGCTTTACGAATTTACCAGATTTTGCATGAACCGCAAGCAGTAAACGCGCGCGTCGAGTAAACATTGAGAAACCATATAAAAGAGCCTTAAAAATCAAACGAACTGCTGAGACAGATCATTGCTAGCAGCGGCGTTTAAATCACGAGCTCCCGTGTGTACCCCGGGCGGCGGACGGCCCACCGTCACAGAGTAACGACGCTGTCGAGTAAGAAAAAAAAGGAAGTAGACGATTCTTCATACAAAAAGGCCGTAAACAAGCCGACCCCATAAATCGCGGGGAAAATAAAACTCGCTCGCGTCAGCGCTCCGACGACAAAAAAAGGCTGCGCGCGCCGGCTACACCCTTTCCTCCGGGCGACGAAAAAAAACCCACGCGCACATACGCGTGCCGAAATGAGACATACCCGCGGAGTAAAAAGTCGTATGCGAGGCGCGCGTGCCACACCTCCGACTTATACTGTATACGCCGCGCACACACCAATTGCTAGGTGCAAAAGAAAAAAAAAGAAAAAGAACCGGCGCTCTCCTCCGGAAGCTCGTCTAAGACAGTCGTCGCGTGCTTCTCGGAATAACAATAGCCAGAAAGCGAGTACGATGCCACCCCATCCCCCCTCTGCCTCACACACACACACACATACAAACTGCCTGCGCCGATGGCTCTCCCGGCGCATTGAAAGAAATTTTCGTGACCGGAGGCGGCCGTGAATGAATCGACTATCAGGGGAGGGACCTATGGACTTTTATCGTGTTCAGTTAGTGCCCTGTATAATTTTCGGAAGGCTTGCGTTATTATTTACTTTTTTTCCTACGTGCCTGATGGTGTCGCTCGTTTTATTTTTAATATCTGATTATACTTTTGGGGAAACACTCGTTCGAGTTGGAGAAATGTTTGTTAAACGTGTCAGCAGCCATATGGTCGAGATGGATTAATCATAATCAGTCGCATGAACTTACCAAAACAATTGGGGGATGTGATATGCAGGGAGGAAATTAATTGAAAAGTACTTTAATCAGTCTTCTTGGACGTATTGTTATTATTTATTTTGTCAATTTTAATTCAAACAAAATGTTTGTCTTTTTTAATCAGTAAAATTAATACGAAATATTTTATTTTTTTTATGTCCTAATTTGGATGCCACGTGAAACATTTCGAAATGTTAAAAGTAAATAATTAAATTAATGGTGCATGCTATTTTCCATCGAGTAAGACAAACGAGCGCTTGCGGCTCACCTTATTTTTAACCATTTTACACGAGGGTAGGGAGTACATTAAGTTTATATCCAGTTTCCTTGATTTAACACATCGCAGCCGCAAGAATTATGGCACTAAGAAAAAGCAGACCAGCCATCAGTGAATTACCTCGGACCTTGATATTAGATCCGTGATATATCAACCAAAATCGATAAGAAACTTTTTAAAGATTCAACGTTGGACTAATATTTTTTCACTATTTAAATTTGTCTACGTCGCAGGAACAATCAAAATGATAAAACGCAAAAGTAAATGCATGTAATAAATTATAATATAATAGCAATAATAAATCAACGTAAAAAAAAGAATAATAAAATAATACAGTATATAGTTGAATTTATTAGCTTTTACGTTTTACACTCTTCTCTGTAAATAAAAATGTTTTTGGAAAATTCAAATATACTCTAAAAACAAAGTTTTAAAAAACAACAATTTTTTTATATCTCGCTTTTAGACAACTTATTACTACAAGAAATTCAATATTTTACGTTATTTTCTTCAGTAGTGACATAAATATTATCCATAAGTTAGTTTACTACCAAAAAAATTCAAACAAATTTCGTACAGGAGTAAGTTAAGATTTTATCGAGGAACTTCGTATATACCCTGTATATTTGATCACTAAGAAACTAGAGTTAATCTTTTATTAATACAGTTCAGTTTTTTCTTATATAAGTTCATACATAATTAACAAGCTAATAATAAAAAACTAACATCTCCAACAAAACTCGATAATTTTGTGCGATATCGCGCAATCAAGCCCTGCATTCCTCGCGGAATTTGAATGAAAATTTTCATTCAGAAATTTGGCCGTTACTTCGGCTAAAACGCCGTAGCGGGCAAATCCTATTAGCCGGTAAATTTTTCATCCGACCGTCCGACCCTCCGGAAATTCGGCAAGGCCGGTCCAAGGGGGCCGGGCGTACCATATAGCCCGGCGTGCTCCGCGCACGCCTTTTTTTCGGCCAAGCGTGACGGCGCGCACGTACACGCGAAAATAATTGATCCCGAGGCGTGTGCACGCGCGCGCCGCGCGAAACAGCGAAAATCAATCGCGCGCGGCCAAAAGGGATATCAATACGTGAGAGCGTGAAAAGTAACAACTCACCGGGTGCCGGGGAGAGCGCTGCGGCTGCCTGCTTCCTCCTCCTCTTTCTTTTTCCCTCCGCTCTCGACGTCACGCGCACCTCGTCGCTTCTCTCTCTCTCCCTCCGCCGAGTGGTGGACTTCCTCCGTCGTCTGCTGCGCGCACACGTGCACATGGATCGTTTCTTTTTTCGCTCCTCTTCTCTCACGCTTCGCACTCCGGAGGATACGCGACGAAGACGCTGATGTGACGATCCTCTTGATTCCTCGACTGGTCCAGGAAGCTCCGGCGTTCGCCTTGACATTCTTTCTTTCGCATGCACACCTACAGGGATGAGCACAAACTGACACACGCACACGGGACGTACACACTCCACTCCAGTCGCTATTATCTCACTGGCTCCCTTTCTTTTTCTCCTCGGTACTTACTTCTCTTTCTTTTTTTTTTCTTAGCGTGCGCTGCTGCGAACGCATGCGTAACGACGTTATCGGACAAGTGGCGGGTACTCGAAAAAAAAGCACGTTTTTAATCCATTGAGTGGCTCCTTAGTTTTTATCTTGTTCGACTGCTCCGCTTATTATTGTTACTGTTGACACGCTCGGTACAACTAATTTACTTAATCTCTTTTTTAATAGTATTGAATATTAAGAGGATTCGAAATGATACGTCTAGTCGGTAACGTGAACACTTTTAAGGATTAAACTTTTGTTTTCAAATTAACCGCCGTAAATAGTAAATTAATAATCCGTAAAACTTTTTTTTCGCATTGAAGAAATTTTCGTAAGTTTCACCGTAAGCTTGATAAAATGTTTATGTATATAAGATTAAATTAACTAATTGTCCGCTATCAAGTGAACTACTTTCATTCGTAATTTGTACAAATAGTAATGACATTAGTTGAAAATGTAAACTCGAAAAATCGAGGACAACCGTAAATGAAAAATAAAGTTTATATCGATCGGACGAGAAAGTTTTCGTTTTCCCGGGATTTTTTTCCAGAGCGTGGTAAAAGGGAAGGAGCGCTCGCAATCGGAGGGCCGTTTAAAAATCACCGTGAGTGTACACGCGCAATTTATTGTTCGTTTGAAGGTTGAATAAACTTCGCGGGTAATAATAAACTTTAATCAATCTTTCTCACTCTTTCGCTCCCTTAGAATACACACACGCGCGCATACTCGCGGACATGCATTCGCACACATACGCAGACTCGCACTTACACGCAAAAGCAAACACAAGCACACGCACACGGGATTCTCATTTTTATTTTCCCGTCCCACGGAGAGGGAGAGGACACGCGCAGTTTCCTTATTTTTTCCACCCCCCCCCCCCCACTCTCCCCCCGGCCTCTCCAGATGCCGAATGACATTTTCCCTTCCTCCGTCTCGCCGCCCGCGCGCCGTCTTTTCTTCCCTTTTTTTCTACGTGAGTTGAGGGTTCCCGGGGAAATTTGATAAATTTTTTCGCGCGAGGGAGCAGCCCCGATCTCGGCTCGCTCTCTCTCCCTCTGTTTCCCCCCGGCTTCGCATGCCGGCGGCCGGGGCGCGCGGAAGGAGCCTTCGCTTTGAATTTAACCGCTCGCTCATTGTCGATAATGCCCCGGCCCTGGGAATTCTCCGCGGAAATTCGAATGAGCCGGCTTCCTCTCTCGCGATTCCTCCTTCTTCCCTTTTTTTTTTCTCTCTCTCTCTCTCTCCCTTTTATTGATTCGAGTGATTAATTAAGCTGTTTTGCGGGCCGTACGCTATAATACTCGAAGTCGCCGTAACTCTCCGGCTTTTCAACGAGGCCCTTCGTTCGTTACCGAGGAAAATAAATGATTTACGGTCGCTCGGGGAATTATTCCGATTTATGCATGTAATGCCGTGCGAAAAAAAATTGGAGTAAAACAATTTAAAAAAAAAATAAGATATAATAAAATTTTTTTAAAATACGAATATTTTTTTATCCTTCATTTAATGCATTTATTCTTATTCTTTAAATATAAGTAGAGGTACTTCTAGTCAATTGATAATATCAACTAAATGCTTTTTCTTTTAATTGAAGATTTTAAATTTTTTCCATCAATTGAACATTTTAAATTATTATTATTATTTTTCTTGGCTTCAACTAAAGTTACATCGTCGTAACAATTTAAATTTAAAAATATCGCTTCATCATAATTTATGCGTCGATAGAGCGCAAGTACGTTTACTTTTTTAAACAAAAACAAAAAGATTTAAATCGAAAAATTCGCTGGCGCAATAAGCGCGAAAATGCCTGCATGAATAAAAGCTTCGTTGAAAGCGCCGCGACGATTGACATTCGCGTACGCGGGCACGTTCTCGCCTCGTCCTTACACCGCGCGATGCATTTTCCCGCGTTTTAAAAGTCGCGAAGAAATTAGCCACGCGCAGCGCGGTCCCCGATAAATTCCTCACCGAGATTCCGTTAAAAAGGAAAGAAAGAAGAAAATTATAAAGAATAAAAAAAAAAAACATACACCGCAAAGACGCATCGTGCGCTATCAGCGGGCAAATATTGACAGCCGAAATAACAACGCGGTAGTGCCCGTGTCGCCTGCGTCAAACTAGCTCTCGGTCGGGCGCGTTATCTTCAATTATGCAAGCCGCTTTGCATGCGAGAAGCTCGCGCGAGCTTTTAAAGGCGCGCAGAAACTCAAGTCGCGCGGCGAGCGACTAAACGGCGCAAAAAGAAATAAATAAAAAAAAAAAAGAAAAGAAAAGCCAGTGGCTGGCGCGTATGTACGTGCAGGTGGGAGAGAAGAGAGGCGCGCGGGACCGCCTCTCCCACGCGGCCGCGGCGAGCATTGACAGCCGGGGAGCCGGAGATCGAGCGAGCGTCGCACGTGAGGCGCGGGCCCGTCAGGCTGCGGCTCTTCCGTCCATTTAAAAAGGCCCCTCCCGATCCGGAGGAAACGGAGCGGGCGATCAGCTGACGCTCGCGGAGGCGGCCTACGGTCGACACCCGGGGCTCGGCGGGGAGAAGGGGGGGCACGGGCGAAGGAGCCGCATCGCGCACAGGACACGACTGGGTCAAGGGGAGCCTCCGGAGGGGGAGGGGGGCGGGAGAGGAGGGCGCGTGGGAGGAAAACAAACCTCGAAGCGCTCGCGGTGCGAGCCTTTAGGAGCGGCCACTCGGACGGATACCTGCTCGTACACCTTCTGCACGCCTCTCACGGACCGTCGATCCCCCTCGCTCTGTCTTTCTCCGACTTTCACTCTATCTCTCTCGCTCTTTTCTCCCGCTGTCCTGGCCTCGAGGCAGCGACTTGCCACACGCTGGGGGGAAAAACACACACGGCTCGCGGCACTGCTCGCGGCGCGCTGCACTGTGTATATATACTACGGCCACGGCGATGCCCCGCGGGTCACACTCCGCACGGCGAGAGAGAGTCGCGCACAGCGGAACTATAACCTCACCGCCTGGCGCGCGCACTGCGTGTCTCTCCGATGGCCTGCCGTTCCTCGCACTCTCTTTCTCCGTCTCTTTTCACGGGAGCGCGCTGTCCTTCTCGCTCGCGGACGAGCCTCGCGCAGGCCTCTCCGGACGTAGTGGTCGGCTCTCCGTGTGTGTGCGACTAGGAGCGCGCGCGCGCACACACGAGCGCAAAAGGGAAGGCACACGATGTGCGTCCGTCGCGGTTCTTCGCCGATGTGATATGGTTCCTTCTCTCTCTCTCTCTCTCTCTCTCTATGTCTCGCTCGCGCACTCTGTGTGCCACCGTCAGTATCTGTGTGGGTGTGCGCGTTCGCTCGGTGTCCCGCGGACTAGTGCTGCTCGTGCCGCGACTCCGCGATCCCTCGCGCATACATCGCCAGCCGCGGAATAACACTGC
The DNA here is from genome assembly GCA_035586675.1 of Eurytoma californica. Taxonomy (NCBI): domain Eukaryota; kingdom Metazoa; phylum Arthropoda; class Insecta; order Hymenoptera; family Eurytomidae; genus Eurytoma; species Eurytoma californica. The sequence goes on along the minus strand of JAXIUT010001227.1, from coordinate 7,066 downwards.
GCGGCGCAGGGGGCGGGGAGGGCCCGCGCCACGGCGCCAGCAGCGCCGAGGCGGCTTTTTTAGCGCGCGCCGGACGAGTTGTGCCGAACACCGGCGACTCGCCCTCTCCCGAGCAATCCTCAAGCTCCGCAAGCTTGAACTTGAATTTTTTTAACGGGAAACGTAAAACTCTCGTTTTACGAGTGGTCGGTGTGGTTCGGATTTTTTCAGGATTGTAAAGTATCTTTATTTGCTGTGTGAAGTATGTTTGTTTCGTACTGCTTATTATAGGTTTGCGAAACCGCTACACTGAGAGAATTTTCCCGTAAAAATTACGGTGAAGCTCACAGTAAAAATTACGGGACGGTTTGCCATCTTCGGGAAAATTTTTACGGGAATATCATTGTAAATTTTACGCGGAGTTGAAAAGCTCCGTAATTTTTACGAGAAAACCTTCCTACTTTTTACGGGAACATCACCGTAATTTTTGCGAAGCTTTTCGTATCGTGAAAGCTCCGCGTAACATTTACAATGATTTGCTCGTAAAAATTTCCAAGATGGCAAACCGTCCTACGATTTCGTTTTTTTCCGTAATTTTTACGGTAAACTTCACTGTAATTTTTGCATAAAAATTCTTCCAGTGTGCGGATTGCAATCTTGCGCTTATCTTCTTCGACTCCGATTCTCCGTGTTGATGATATACTGCCATGTCTTTGTTTTCTTTTATATAAGGTATCTAAAAAATTGTTGTAAAATAAAAATTAAAAACAATTCTTTATAGTTATTAACCATTCTTTCTCTACATTTTGAGTAAACCCCTAAACCTGAGGTGATTTGGACTGCTGTTATTACCTTTTGTGCAACATTCTGCGCAGCAATTGCATTGTTGATAGGAGAAAATGAAATAAACTTTTAAATAGTGATAAACCCCTTCAACGTCAATTTGAAATACATCGTAAATAAAAAAAAACCTAATTCTTCACGTTTTTCTGTTATTTAAGTCGAGTATTTAAGTACATGATTTGTTAAATTTGTTGCTGAATGAAATATTGTCAACGTATGATTCTTCTATTATTAATTTTTGAATTGCCACTGTATGGCAATTTCATTATAATTTTTAAATATTTGATCTTCATTTGATTTATAAATTATTGATAAAACAAATGAAAATAAACGCCTACCTCTTTGTTGCTGTTTATTATCTAATTTAAGGGATTGTCAATATGTAATTGTTATTGTTACTGATGGTATGTTTTAATTTCATTACATATGTAAACGTTACCTGTTAAATATTAGCTCAGCTAATTAACATAATAACATTTCATCAGATTTAGGAAGAGTGCAGATTTTAGAAAATTCAAATATCAATTTATCAGTGATGCTTGGCGTGTAAAAAACACTGATGCCAACATGATAGATTACTTTTACATGCATACGACCGACGCTGCAAAAATAGGGTTATATTTGCAGATGCCGTTTCGTTATACTGAATACGGTACTTATGATATTTCACCGGTGTTTGTAATCTATTTTTCTACTAATTTTTACACAAATTTGCCGACATCATGAAGCTTGTAAGGTATGATCACTTCAACACTTTATTCCGCATTGAATAAGCTCAAATTTATTCGTAAATGTTGTTTGTTTATCCTTGAAAATGGTCTTGAAAATCCACGCGCCATTTCTAACCTGACTCAATGTTAAACATTTAAAGTTTTTCTGTGTTAATTTACAGATTCCTGATGAAATTGAGTCACGAAACAGTGACAATAGAGTTAAAAAATGGGACCCAAGTGCATGGAACCATTACTGGTAAGAAAGCATTTTCACTGAAGTTTCGGAGCAGAGATTAGTGCCTGTTTGTGCGCAAGATCTTGCTTCAGAATGTACATATTTAGTACGATAATTTTTTTCTTGCATTAATATACTAAGGACTTCTTTATAATTTCAGGTGTTGATGTGGCAATGAATACACATTTAAAAACAGTGAAAATGACAATAAAAAATAGAGATCCTGTACAGTTAGATACCCTTAGTTTAAGAGGAAATAATATTAGGTATTATATTTTACCAGACTCTCTACCTCTTGAAACGTTACTAATTGATGATACACCAAAAGCTAAAGCTAAAAAGAAGGAAGCAGCTCGAGGTGAGTTTATACGAATTATTAATATTAAAAAAAATTGACATTTAAATGCTTTACTTACATTTAATAAATTTTCTTAGGAGCTACAAGAGGAAGAGGTCGTGGAGGCAGAGGAGCACGAGGTGGCCGTGGTGGCAGAGGAAGAGGCAGAGGCAGGCGATAGTTGAATTAAAATCTCATTCCAAAAACAACTTGAGAGTGTTTGGTTAAGTTCAATTAAATCGTATTTTCTATATATAAAAACTTTTTTGTATCCCCAATCACTTAATTCATGAAGTTTTTATAACCAAATATAATATTTAAGATATTTATGTATAAAATTTTCATAAGTTGTAATAGAATGAGGCGTTATCCAGTATTTTTTAATTGAATTTGTGTCAAAAAACGTAATACACATCAACAGTATAGAAATAATAAAATTGTATTTCTTAGTTCAATTATTAAATACTATAAAATTAAATTAACAAGATATTCCTTATTTATTAGAAAAAGAAGGTTTCTCCATTGCATGTGCCTGCTTCGTAAATGAAAGTATTGTTTAAGGGTTTGTACTGATGTGTTATAAACTTCACTGCTTCTTGAGCAACAAGGCCTCCTATCATTGCAGATACTGAATGTATTTCAGCACCTCCAAATCTACAAAATTCGTGCACATAGTCATCTTTTGATAATGGCCCACATCCCCATTCACCTAATAGTTTTGATATACAAGCCTGTAAAAAAAATAAGTCATATTTATTTAATTACTACTTGCATATTTAAAATATGAATTTTAAAATTTTTATTTACTTAGTTAAGTAAATAAAATTTTTTAAATTTACAATACTAATTTTGCAATAAACTAGTCATGTAATACACCATACCTTAAGTTTAACAATATCAGGTTCTACATGATCATCAAATTCTCCAGGATATGCATTGTACTCAGCCTGGAATTTTTCAACTCCTCTCAGAACTACATAGTAAACCATTAAGCTCTCTGGATTTTCTAAACTTTGCGCTAGAACAATGAAATGTTAAAAAACATTTAAAATAATGTTTATAAGTATTTTTAATTATTATATTTTCAAAATTTTATATTACCTATTTCATTTACATTTATTAGTTTAGGATCATATTCATCTGCAATGGAAGTCCCCCTCTGTACACAAAGTTCAGCAGCATGTCTGCAAAACAATTTTACATCTTTTTCTGGTATTGAATCAGATGGTTTACCCAGTTGTCTCAATAGCTGGAGTGTTCTTCTCCACACTGCTTCAACATTTGCCACGGCTTCTTTGTGATATCTAATTAATTTGTATGTAAATTATTTAATACTGCACATTCAATTGATCTTGAAAACGTAAATTAAATTGTTACATACACTTGCTGAAGTGAAATAAATTTTTCTGTATCAGCTACCATGTCTGGTAGTGCACCTTTTAAAGGTAACAAACCGTCTCCTTCATTTTCCATGAAATCTCTTATTGCTTTGGCAATAATCCAAAAGGAACTACTCTGAAATTTAAATTTGTAGTAAAAATTAAAATGAGGTGGAAATACATTTTTTTTAAATACTGAAAAATAATAAATAAAAATATTACTTTAGAAGTTAAATTAACACAACTGTTATCATTTAATATTTCTCTTGTTGAACTTGCCACAGTTGTATGACTAACGCATGTATTTACTGCTTTTATAGCTTCCTCAAAGTTTTCTTCACCCACTGTGTTACCTTCTTCATCTTTTCTAAGGCCCTTTCGAATAATTAGTTTAAACTCCCTTTTTTCTGCAGCATTCTTTGGTATATCTTCGTGATTGGTCAACCATTTTTGTAAGTACTTATACAGAATTGTTACATAAGGGGTATGGGAGTGATCCTTCAAATCCATACTATCTAAGTCTATAGCATCAAAATGACTTTTTAATCCTTCAAATGGCTTATCAAGTCTTAAATCTGGCATCTCATTATCAGGATGTGTTTCAACAATAGTGTGTTCTTTTACTTGGACTCTAATGTATCCCACAAATCCTATCGTTCGGCACACTATTAGAGGAATGTCAAGCTCCCATAGTTTTTTTGAAAGTACAATAAGTGATCTAAAATTAATATTTTTCATTTAATCTATATAATATATGCATAATATAAATGAATTACTCTGATAACTTACTTTTCTGGCATAGCACAAGCTACCACAACAGTAAAATTGTTAAAGAAATCTGGACTATTGTTTAAAATTTGTTCAGGTCCTTCATCTATATAATCTCCCCTGACATCAGGATTTAATTCAAGAAGTAACTGAGTTGCAACTTGCGCTCGTGATTTTCCTACGCTATCTCCATCTAGGAAGAAACTAATAAAAATATGTTACAAATTCTATCCAGAATCAGTTCAGAATGCACACTGTCAAATTTTTTTCATTTTCAATTTTCAAATACTTAAAAATATATTCAATTTTTATACTTCATAACATTGTCTTAAATTGCAACATATGTAAAAGAAAAACTTACTTTGACCCTACGTCTTCATCGGTTACTTTGCTTCCGTCAATGATAGTAAAGGCACCAATTCCTGGTAAAATGAGTGATTTCAAAATTTCTGTCCCCAAACAATTTGCGTTTATTAAACAAATGTGAGCTGCTTCCAGAAGTGCTTGACCATGGTCATTCCATAACCTGAAAATTATATACATTAGCCTACAGTGTAAATGTCTAACAAAAAAAAAATAATGCCTTGATACTGTTAGACTAGGAAAGGCTAATTAATTATAAATAGTTATTTAAAAGCACTATTATAAAGTTCACTTTGTAGTACTTTACCTCAATTGTCTGTCATATTTTCGACTTTTCTCTGATTGCTCCGGCGACTTCGGGGACGGCGAAGCCATTTGGCATTAACACTAGGACAGGTGAAAAAAAAAAGATATTAAAAGTAAGCTCGATTGTGCGATACGTTTTCCATGCACTTGATGTTTTTCCTGAAAGTAAAAAAAAAAAGTCACCCGTTCGCCGACAATCGAAAAGCGACTAGCCTAACCTGATCGAACTTGCATAAGTGCAGTTGGATTCTAGATTTGTGGTCCAATGGGAACGCTTAATTCAAACGTGAATCAAAGGAGATAAAAGACAGTATGCACCCGTACAGTAAATTGTTGTGCAGAAATTGATAATATTGAAAAACATTGGTTGATATTGAGTCAAAAATAACTTGATTAAATTTTTTAAAGGCCTTTGTAAAGTTAGAAGAAAGTGACTTATAATTTTGTGTTGACATAATTAATATGTAGCCTTAAAAGGTGGCATCAGTGGACCTGATCAATTTTTTTTTTTTAATCCTTAGAGAGGTATAGGTTAATAGCGACCTCTTCACACCTGATAAAATTGGGGGGATGCACTACTCCGGAGCACCAAGCTGTGCTCAACACGTTGGTGCTCCGTGTAGTGTGCCCCCCCCCCCCCCCTCCACCAACATGATCACTGATAACTGATGAGCCACCTTAAGAAATATTTTCTTTACCAAATTTTTAATTTTATCAGGATATTTCGATCAGATAAATACAATTATACATTTATTAGGAAGTATAAGTATTAATAATTCAAACTCATTTGATAATTTTTATTTTGTTATTTTAATGACATGAAAAATCATTACATTAAAATTTTTAAGTGACCATCACTTTGAAAATATTTGATTTCAAAATAAGTTTGTTCTAAATTATAAAACATTTTTTATAAAGGAAGAAAAAACAGTTAAAATTATAACAAAAAATCCGATAGTAGTAGGTGTCTGGCAATCGTCATCTGTATCTACTGCCAACGTTCCAATGATTTTACATAAAAAAATTGCTTTTATTTAATACTGAATTTTTACTTTATTATATGAAAATGGCAGAGTTAAAAAGTTCTTATTTGAAAAATGTTTTTATTACATGAGTCATGTAGTTACAAAGCTAAAAACCAATAAAAATTGTTTTAAAATATTTGAATAAAAACTGAAGAATTATTACAATTAATTATTAGTTTCTACATATTTATATCCAACAGAAAGCACAAATATTACTATTTAAAAAGGTTTCTCATGTTGAATTTCTAATTACATTAGATATAAAAATATCACAGTAACAACTCTTAAGAATCACATATTTATCAAAGTTTTTTATATCTCAATTTCTTTCGATACCTCAAAAGCACTTTCAGTGCAGTATTGTCTGAAGCATCTAAGCTGACGTTTTTTAACAGCTTTAGTAATGTTCTGTGAAAGATCAATCGGATCTTGTATACACATGGGTGAATCAAATCGGAAGATGTCACATTTTTCTGCTTTCAGCCTATCTTTGTATATCTTCATTTCTTTTGGCAGATTATCAGTATAAGCAAAAGTACTTTTTTTAATTGCTTTGCCTAAGTATGGACAAATGACTTCGGTTTTATAATCAAAATTAGAATAAAAAGAAAAGAAGCCATACAGGTGTTCAGAGAAATCTAAATTTGAAATTAGACTGTTTACTGGAATTTTTTCTAGAAATCCACATTCCCAACCTAAAGAATATTTAAATATTTTATTTAATTCAAATTAATGCTATTATTTAACAGCTTAGAATAAAAATACTTTACCATCAATGATTTTTGTCTGATTATTCTTTCTTATCAATTCATAAACAGAAGGTAAGATTCCTTGCACTTGTAAGTAAAAAATGACAAACCACGAAATAGCAAATGTTGTTATACAATCTGATCCAGAAATTTGACAAATATTTAGCCATTTTTTCAAATACAGAATTAATTCTCGGCAAATAACAAAAGCTTCATTGTAATTTCTGAAAATGATTAATTGATATCAATGCTATTTATTTATTTTTATATGCTATTTATTATAAATTAATCATGTAACAGAAATTGTCTTACCGTATAAGAGTAGATTTTTCTACACTTAGTCCATTGATAAAAGAAATATCACATTTT
>JAXIUT010001179.1:1736-33161 GCA_035586675.1 Eurytoma californica | reverse complement strand
CAGTAAAAATGAACCGAGCCAAGAGAAAAATGAAAAAGTAAAATAATTTAAAACTCTAAGAAATTAAAAACTAGAGCACCCTTCTTTAATTACTTGTAAGTGACGTATCCGACGGCGACCCAGTAAACGATAACTGCGGCGACGAGGAGCCAGCAGCGAAATCGTATCCGCCAGTCGCCGGGTCGCGCCTGCTCGTAATTGACGGTGTCGTCGAAGTTGCGCAGGAGCAGCAGGGCCGAGCGCAGCCGCTCGTTCAGGCGCATCGACAGCGCGCCGTCGACGAAGAAGCAGACGTAGGCGAGCAGGGTGCGCACCATCGTCAGGGTCATGATCATGGGGTCGGCCGCCCCGACGTCGCGGCCGATCAGGTACACGCCGTACGCGCAGCAGCAGAGAAAGCCCAGGGCGCACAGGCCCGAGTAGACCAGGCCGGCGCTCGTCAGCTGGATGTCGTTCGACGTCACCCGGTGCGGACCGCTGCCGAATAAACGAGCCGCGTGGAACAGCGGCTTTATGTCGCTCAGCTTCACCATGGCTTCCAGCCTTTGACCCGCTGGAATTGATTTTAATTAGCGGCTGCTTGTGTACCTGGGGGATCAGTCGATTTTTTTAATGATTTAATTAATTAATTGATTAATTTAATTTATTAATTAATTAGTTGACATTTTTCGCGCGAACCTGTGAAATGCGATTGGCTTCCCTGATAAATTTTAACCTTTTTTTTCTTTTATTATTGCAACATTTAATGAATGACACCATTTGGAAGGATTAAACGATTCATAAATATTCTTTTTTTTAATTTTCCTTCAATTGAAACAGAAAATAATTATCGTATTTAAAAGAAGAATCAAACCATGCCATGGGAGCTCGAAAAAAATTATTGGTCCGTCTATTGAAAAATTACTTAAAGCTCATAAACGAGATCATCAATGTTATAGTAAAATAAATGCCTTAAAAAGGCAATCATCGACGTTCAATTAAATATCGGTCATTTTATTCAAAAGGATATTGTCAGCTTCGGGTAAAATCGAAATCGAATAAAACTGGAAGGTAAATAATACAAATGGATTATTGGACAAAGTTTTGGGTGGTCTGCGTGGGGCTGACATTATCGATTAGAGCGCGACGGTTGCCGAAAAAAATGTCAACATTTAAAACTTTAAACGCGCTTTCTTCGCGCGATATTTCCTCCGGCGACATTATTAATACGTGAAAATACTTGAACTACTTGCTCTTAACTTCCAAGAATCCGGGGGGACCCTTTTCAGGTGACGTCTGCTACCCCTTGTTCCGTTATAACTTTTTTGCATTATCTTTTCTCATATTTTCCAGATCTTAAAGTGGCGAATAAGCAGTTTAGCCCCGTCGTCAAATTTAAAATGCGTAACAATGTTTTTACTATTGTTAATCTTACAAAATTGTTACTTTATAAGCAACAGTATAGAGGTAAATAAAAAAAATTTTATAACATGCACAGTAATAAATATTAAATACGATAATAAATCGATAATATTTATAAGAAAATAATAAAAATAGAATATATAATGAATCATTAAAGCGGATATCGGAACAAAATTTATATATCATAAAATATCCATAACTTCATTAGTAAAGTTCCGAAATCGCATTTGACTGACATATCTTCAACGTTAAATCACCCAACGCTGCGGATTATATCTTTCAACGAAGTTAACAACGGTTAATAAAGCTGTCGCATTTTCTAAAGAGTGCGTAGAAAAAGAGACATTATTATTTTAAGACTACTTGATACAGCCACGTCAACATTGTTTTCGTGTTTATAAATGTATACGATGACAGGGATATGCACCATATAAAATAAACACTTTCACTGGATACAAATAAAAAAAAAATTATAAATAGGGGAAAGCGGGGCATAGCGGGCCATGGGGCAATGTGAACCTTCGGGGCGTAATGGGCCACACCATTAAATATGTGATATTTGGTGTGAAAAACATTCATTAACAAGTTTCATTCAAATCAAAGCATTTTGTATGATTGTCATTATTACATTGCAGTATTACTATATATCATTTTTGTACATAGTATTAATGATAATTTTTCAAAATGCTTTAATTTGAATGAAACTTGTTAATGAATGTTTTTCACACCAAATACCACATATTTAATGGTGTGGCCCATTACGCCCCGAAGATTCACATTGCCCCATGGCCCGCTAGGCCCCACTTTCCCCTAAAATTTTATATAAAACATTGCCGCTCTTGATGTACATAAAAGTATTATAGCGAAAAAAAGAAATATTTAAAAACAGAAGTTTAAAAAAAATAAATAAAAGTGATTAACGAAAATGATGAAAAAATGCTCCACCGAGAAGAGATGAATGACCTTGGAGAATCGATGAGATAAAGAGAAAGCGGTGATTAAGAAACGATCAGGCGGTAATCGATGGGAAACGAAATGATAGAATCTACTAAAATGCAATCGTTCGCTCTGATTAATTAATTAATTACACTAGCAACTGAGGAAATAATGAGAGGTGAATTTATCTGCCGAAAAATTGGCGCAGCAATTATTAATTTAATCAATAATGTTCCTAAGCAATTTTCTTTTAGACTTAACAAGGAAAAAGTAATATTCTACAGTACAATAAACCACAGAACAATAAAATTCGCAGTTTTTACATAATAAGAAGATAGAAGCAAAATTAAGTAAAAAATTTGTTAAGAATTAACAAAGTTGATTTTTAACGTATAACTTATTTTCTAGATATAGATGTTTTAAAACTTGATTTCACCTAAAAATTAAAGTAACATACAATACACAAATTTTAACTTACGGTTGCTGAGAAATGTACTCGATCTATACGTAAATGTATCAGTATCCATCATTCCGTTGCTATTTTCATATCGTGAAATAACTTTTATACATTTTTTTTTTAATACTGGAAATATTTTATCACGCAACCCCACGATTTTTCATTATCCCAGAATGAAAAAAGTATAGTGCTTTTCATTGTCGGTGGATTTTCTCGTATTTTATTATTTCGATTGTTTATGTACATTTGGTAGTAACTTGCGCATTCATTTATTTAAAAAAAAATAGATAACTTTGATCCTACAAACATTTACACGCAAAAATCGTCACTTCCCTTTCCGCCGAACAATCCTTTGGCGCGCATAAAAAGGAAACGTTTTCCCCCGTAAAAAGTAGCAGACCAAACAGTGATTAAACGAAAAAATCCCCGGAGAAAAGTTAACAATCAGCGCGGAGGGTTCTAAACTCGCGCGCTTTCGCGAGCAGAAAGCAGTGGCGGTCCTCAAGCGTCGAAATAAAATCGCGGCGAGAAATTTGAATTGAAAAAACCTAAGTACCCGTGACCTCTTTTTTTTTCTCGACTCCGCCGAACACTTTGCCACCTTAAAAAAAAAAAATGCGGATGGAGGGAAGATGCGAGCCTCGTCAGGCGGCACAAAACAAAGACTTAATGTTAAAATAAAAAAAAAAAAAAAAAAGTGGCTGCGCGCGCGCGAGATAAAGAGGCCAAACTGAAAAACTCCGCTACCTAGCCTCCCCTTAATATTTCACGAATGAGCTGCTCGGCATTTACTGCCGGCCGGAGCCCCGCGTCATATATCTATATAAACTCCCGGTGCCCGTTCACTCTGTTCTCCTCGGGCTTTACGGGCGACCGACCAAATAGCGACTTTAACTACTTAAAGCGGCGCACCGGCGGAGCGGCAGGAAATAGGCCAGCGGGATAAGATCGAACCGAAAACTTCGCCGGTCAACGAGGGCTGCATTTATTTTCGAGGCGGGCACCGGCCGTCGCGATGCGTACAACTGCCAACCGATAAGCCGCCGATCGATATCGGGACGTCTCAATTTTTTTTCTCTCTCTCCCTTTTTTTTGACGCGCGACGCACGCGTAAGTCCGGGAAAAAAAGTTCTCTCGCCCCAAGACGTTCCTCCCCTTTTTTTCGCTGCTCTGTTGTTTCCTCGAGTGACGGCTATTTTTGGAGGCTCGGTTAAGTCACGCTGAAGAAGGCGATAAGGAACAGCTCCGTTGCGAGGGTGTCAGTATTTAGTCGGTGACTTCAGGATGACGAGGTATGTGGTCATTGCTCCGGCGATCTGCGATGATAAACGAATGCGTTTAAAAAGATTTGTATAATTGGTGAGACTGGGAGATGAAGAAAATGTTAACTCGGTAGGTACACTTCAGAAATAAACACAAAAACATGCATATTTTTATTCAGCAGTAGACTCGAACTTTTATGATGGTTTTACTAAATGAGATCATGAAAGAAAATTTGATTATTTATTAAACTTACATGATCTGGCGATAAATTTATATCTAAAATTTATCAAACACATGATACAAACGTATTTAATAATTAATTTACAAAGTCCTATCCTACTGATAACAGGAGTTGACATATATACATAATTAATAAGTTGATTTGATGGATCATCAAACTTTTGGTATTTTATCTAGTGGATGCATAAATAAGCAATGAAGAAACAACACAAAAAATAGATTACAACGATACAATGACACTTTTAAAAAAAAGAGAACAAAAATATTTAAAAATGTATTCTTAAAACAGCAATTTTGTCGATCCGATCACAGCAAAGGTCAATGTCACAAATTAATATAAGAAATGCCTAACGGATTAACACTTGGTAAAAATTAATGCAAATTTTAAAAACGTTCTAGATGTTCAAGTTACGTGAATATCGCGAGTAATAATGGAGAGTGCATTTATAATACAAAAATTATTCTTCAGTCTTTAATAAATGTCAAGTAACAAGTTTCGTACATCAACTTTTTTTTCATTTCAGTAACTGTACTTATTTTTCAAATTATTATTTGGATAGAATGCACTTTAAAGGTTTTAATCAAACTTTACAATATTTTAAATGTGATTTAATTTAATTGACGGTTTATATTTGTTTCAAAGATAAAGTAAATTTAATTTATTATGCTTAAAATATCGAATAAAATAAAATCTTAAAAGATATCATGAAATTCTAATTAATTAAAAATTAGATTATTATAATTAGTTAAAATGTATATTATATTATATGAGCCAAAATCTAAATAGAAATAAATAATCGAGGAATAGTGTTAAAAGAAATAAACAAAGTCTTTTACACGGAATTTCAGTATCGCAGTAACGCAGCATCAGAAAAATTCTATTGTCTCGCTGAGGATAAAAGCCCTAAAACTAGTAAAAAGTGAATATCACTCCGCGCGATTCTCTTATTCGCCCTGCCTTTGCACTACCCTCTTTTACAACTCTCTCCAGATCTCTCCTCCCCTACCCACCCGTTTCACCGCCAACCGCTTCTTTCACGCTCTCTTTGTTTTTTTCCTCTTCGTGTCGCCGAACAAACACGAGCGCGTGCAAGTTTCTTTGGCAACAACAAAATTTGACATGAATTTTATTGAAAAAACGCGTGATTAAAAAATATCGCAAATGCAGGCAGTCGTGCAAACGTTTGTAATGTGATAATTATGTAATTTTAATGACACTTGATTGTAAGGATTACAAAGCATTTAATCGATTTCTTTCAACGATTACTTGATTTTTTTACTCTTCTTCAACGCCCAATCATTCTAATCTTAAGAAGACTTATATAAAACTGAGTCTGTAAATCCGTTAGTGGGAAATATCAGATTCAGAGTCCATCTAGCGGTAATTGTACTAGTAAACCACGTTACGCACTGTATTAAGACTTGATAGCTTTTTAATTTAAATGAGTTTGCATTCAGTGAAATACCCGATTAAGTAACTCGAAAGTTGGATGAATTTTCAATATTCATTCAGAAACAGGCATTTTGCGATTTTCCGTTGCGTTTAAGAAGGTAACCGCGTTTTTTTAGTTCTTATCACTCAAATTAAAAAATAAATGTAATAGGTATGTCTAAAACTGTAAAAGAATCTAATAAATAGCTCAAAATTATACAGGATATATATGCATAAAGTGCAATTGTGCCCAGCAAAAGGGACCTAATTAAAATATTCATATGTTTGATGATATTTTGCAACTCCCGGAGGGAAAAATATTCTTTGACTTTACGACCTCGTTTTTCTCGGCCGAAAAGCATCTCCCACTGCAAATAATCTTCTTTCGTCCCATTTCAAAAAGTACTATTCCTATTTTAGAATATTTAAATAATAAATGATACAAAGTAACATTATAAAAATCAATATTCTAAAAAAAAAAAACTCGAAAAATATAAGGTATTGCTTTATTCCTGGTAAAACCAAAATAACGGCAATGTGTGAAAAATGCGTTGTACCCTTTTACAATGAAGCTGCAAACGTAGAAATTACGTATTTTCCAATTGTTATACCACTCCGTGAACAAAAAAAACTGCGGTTCCAGAAAACCTTGAAATATTCTCATTCCCGGTACATCCGTTTCTCGAAGCCGTACATTCATTTCACGAGATAAATCAATAAGCGTGCACAAAAAATTATATACGTGGAAAATTCGTTCGCGCTATTTTTCAACATTGTAAGCATAAGAAATGCAAAGAATCCGTTCAAATAGCATAACTTAAATCCTATATAAACTGTATTAATGGGGTAAACGCGTATTTTTAAATTCGCGAAAATTTAGTGCTCATCGAGCCGGTAAATCGGGGCAATGCATTGTGAAAAATAAATTCAATGCAGAACGAAATCCCAGTGCATCTTACAATACGAAAAAGCTTGAAATTGCATAAACGCGGTCGCGGAAACGAAGCTGTGCGCCTTTGACGACTCGGAGTGGAGAGAGCGCGCAATAAAGGGTACACCGCCTCAAAAGCGGCAGGGCTCTTACCTGCAACAAAAGGGGCAGATTAATTCGGAAGAAGCCAAACGCCGCGGTAAAGTGAAGCGGATGCAAGGCAAAGTATTGTCCGATGTAAAACTTCTCCTGAAAGTGAAAAACTTAATGAAATGTATACTTTATAACGAGGTCCGTTTAAAAAAAACGGACTCGTTAATGGTCCGCTGCGACAATATCTGAAATATTCGCGCTACGCTTTTCTTTTGAAATTAAAGCCAAACTTGTTCGTTGTAGCCTTATAAAAACAGCATTATGCAACATTTAGGTATCCTTAATTGTTTTTATTAATAGTCTACACGTTTATTACAAAAAATTTGTGGTGAACTGAATGATGCGTATGAATGTCGATAGCTTTTTATTTGAATTCTATTGAAAAAGCATGTTACGAATTTACACGAATTTTTCAATTGCATAAAATATTCTTCGTAAATAAAGTAATATTAATCAAAAGACTAGATAAAAAATGTAATATTTACTGTGAAAAGAATATCGCATTTCAATATTTAAACATTTATTAAATAATTATAATAAAATAAATTCATGGTTCTATATGAAATTTAAATTTACGTACACTCAATAGCTTTTTTCAAGCTCAAGAGGTATTAATACCAATAAAATACTACTTCATACTACTAAAAATTAATACAATATATCAAACGTAATATAAGAAAAATTTCTTTATAATAAATTATACCATGCAATTTAAAATTAATTAAAATATATAAAAAGAAAATAAAAATTGCTCGCGATTAAAAGCCTTTGGCGATCGATCGGTAATCATTCAACGAGAGTAAACGTACCTCTTTGTCTTGCTCTAGACGGACGCGAAAGTACTTGGAGCTCGGCGAGAAAACGACGGCGCCCACCTTGTTAGCCTGCGAACGAAAAAAAAAATGAATCGCGGATCATTCGCCGACACAGGCGTGTCAATATGGATTACGCCAGCTGATTTTTTCTTTGACACTTGAAGGTCGCTTTTTTTGTTCGCCCACCACGCGTCCATGAACTTTTTAAAAGCCTAAGGGGCAGTATTACGTCGATCCATCAGCGCGCTGTTTTTGCAAAGCGGCCCTGCTGCTTTTCTTTCGTTCGCGCTCGCGAGCTGCACAAAGGAAATGAGCTGCTGCGTAAACTATTTATTTTTGTCAAGCGCATAATGGCGCTCCCGCGAGTCGTGTGTGTTGTTTAAACTTTGTGTTAAACGTTACGTTTGATGAAGGTAAACGATCAAAATGACAAATTGCCGATGGACGCATGAATTTTAAGCGGCTGGCATTATTCAAATGAAGTAGATTATAATCGCGCTTGTTTGTGAGGAGTTTATGGTTCATTTTCGTCATTATTAATACGCGTGTAATCGTATTATTGTAAAATTCAAGTTCTTAATTAATACTAATTTTTTTACTTTATTTTTACCAAGTTTCTGTTTATAATATTTTAATCATTTATTCACTGTTTTAATAATAAAGAATTTTTTGCTCTATTAAAGAAAAATCTATATAGATTGCATCAGACATCAGTACCGCGTATTTGAAAATATTTGAAATTATCATGAAAACGAAAGCGAAGGAAGATGCCCCAGTTTGCAAAGGAGGTAAATCCCTTAATTAGTTTAATAATAAAAATAATAACTTATAAAACATATGTAAAAGAGCAATAACCATTACTTCATAAGATAAAAGAATCGTAAAAAAAGAAGAGTAGATACTTTACTTGCATCGAAGTAAAATGGCACACGCCGGCGACGAGAGTAACTAATGAAACGAACATAAGTATCAGGCCGCCGTCTCTGATAATCTTAATGGTATCTAGAGGTTTGTCAGTCTCAATTAAACCGTAGATCCTGGTGATAGTATTGAACGTTAGATTGGCGAACCACAAGAGCAACTGGAGAGAGAAGAGTGTGTTAATGTTTTCAGCAGCGCCAACTAAATAATTGTGCAGCCAACAAACGTCGCGCAAATCTAGCCGTTTAAATCCATTGTCGAGTTCCATCATAATTGGCAGGAAGCCTATCAAATAATATATGTATACTTTTCATTTTTTTAACTGCGTAAATTAAATAAAAATAGGTACAATACCAAATTATAATTAAAGCAATATTAAATTTAAATGGGAAAATCAAATCAATTTTCTACGCCGATTTAATTTACCTTTATATTTAATGAAAATAAAAATTAAATTCTTAGATGTATACAATGATACATCTTGAAATATTTAAAAAAAAACTTACTGTTAAATTTATTATTGCTGATGTACATTATACCTATTGATGGTAAAATTGAATACAAATTAAAACGTAAAAAGTATACCAGGCAGCAGCATCCTATTCAAATGGCGAAACCTCAGCATGATCGACGTGACGAGTGCGACGAATTTCATCACCGTGATAGCCATCGGCAAATAAAAGTACACATAAATCACCGCCGCCTTCAAGTGCTCGTAAGTCTCGAATACGTAGGTGAACCATCCAATGGTCGTGAAGTACACGATAAGAAAAACCAAAACCGTCCAGCTGTGCACCCTCAGAGTCCTCGCGTTCGATTTAACGTCGTACTAAAAAAACAAACAACGGCAAGAAAAGAAGCCGGTGTTTTTCGCTTCTAACCGGCCGTAAAGCCGCCGGCGTGCAATCGCCGCGAAACGACCGCGCCGGAGTGCGGTTATACCTTCATGGCGAGGTCGTATCTGGCGAGGAGGTGGAGGGCGCGCTGCAGCCTGCCGTCCAGTGCGACGCAAACGGCGAGGTCCACGACGAGGGCCAGCACTACCAGGATCGACCTCAGCACGGAGAGGGCGCGCGCCTTGTACTCGGCGTCCTCCGCGAGGTAGACGCTCAGCCGGCTGTACAGGCAGTAGAGGTCGAACAGCAGCCAGGGCACGGAGTAGACGATGGCGCGCTTGGACAGAGCGAGGCCGCCGCGGCTAATAGAGTAGGGCGCCAGGCCAAAGGCGCGCGCTATCACAAAGGTGGCCAGCAGGTCCTGCACCGACGACATCGGCCCTTCCCAATCCACGCTACTTACGCGGCTCATTTGCTACACTCTACGTCCTATCGGATTAGGCTTGTTAGTACTAAATAATTGGTATGTGTAAGTGAAATTCATGATTACCTAAGTCGTCCAATTATTGAACAAGCGGACGACTTATACTCTAAAGTCCAATTAGTGAAAATCTACGAATATTAGAGAAGTGTGCCCCTCTAAATGATGATCAGTAGAGAACATACCACTAATTTTTAGTGCATTTCACTAATTTTTAGTACTTTCTCATGAATTTAACTTTAGAGAATATAAGAATACTATTGGGATTGGTGGTCGCGAAAAACATGGCCGCGCAGAGTAGGGCCGAATACATTGTCAGCATAGGGAGCTCATGTGTTTTTTCAATTTTATTTGAAATTGAGCAACAATATGAAAAATTTTCAACGGGATATTTATTTATTCAGTCAATTAATTGGCATCTTTTTATACCATATTCACTAAAATGTTTTCCTTCGATTAAATTTTCGTAGAACAATGCCAATTAATTGACGGAACAAATTTCCCTTGAAAATTTTTTTATATTGTTGCTAAATTTCGAATAAAATTTAATAAACACGTGAGCTCCCTATGCTGGCAATGTATTCGGCCCTACTCTGCACGGCCATCTTAACCACGTGACCACCAATCCCATTAGTGAATATTCACCTATTTGACCGTAAAAATAGCAATTTTAATTAGATGTATTTAAGAAGTGATTAAATCTGTAATAAAACACTGTTTTATTTTTACTTCTTTGACTCTTTTATCTTTGTTGTATATAGACAAATGGAGTAAGGGAAGGAAACAAAATTAATTTTACGAAACAAGTTAATAATTAAAAAAGAAATAGAAAAGAAAAAATAGCAAGTCCATTTAAAGATATTAAGGAACATTTCAAACTAAATTAATTATGAAAGTATTAGAGCAAGTTAACAATTAAGAAGGCAAAAAATTCGAGGTAAATTTAATATATTTAAAGACACTAATGCATCTTTTCAAAATGTAAGTACTTTTCATTTATAATTTAATCTGCTTTAAAAATTCTCTCTAATGGATCGGTTCATTTTTACAATTTAATTTTTTTTAATTAAAATAAGTACAACGCCGAGTTAAACTTACATTTCAAAAAAAGTATTCACCAATCCGGAAGAGCAACATTTTCTATTTCCACTGAATTGAATTTTTCAATCAGGATCCTTATTAAATGCTGTGATTATTGGAAAAGAAATCATTAATTTTGCAAAGGCAACTGGTGACAGAGGAAAAACTGAGTTTTATACGTATAACGGTATATGGGGAACACTTGGACGAGTGAAGTACGAGCAGTTACTGGCACCTGCGGGTTGCTATTTACGATGACGTTGGCGTAACTGCGCGCAAGCGAAGGGAAGCCCAAACGAATCGATAATAAATAATCGGATGGTTAAGCTATCGGGAGCAATCTTAAGTGCTCGAACACTTGCAATTACATACATTATTATATCATCCAACCTATGGAAGATAAGGCTCATCGATGATTGATGATATGACAAATTTAGATTGATTTCTTTTCTATTAAAATTATATTTACGTTTACGCTCGCATTTCGTCTATGGGTATGAAATCATTGCATGAAATAAAATTACGAACACCTTGCGAAAGAATAATATTATTTTCATAAAAATTTCATATTTGTAAATATTGTTTCACTTCATCCTTTCGACACAAATGACGTTGACTGAATGCATTGAAATCATCATAATTATTTTATTATCATTATTGTACAAAAAAAAATCACGTTACATTTTATTTAATTAAACGAAAATACGTAAGATAAGTGGAGTTAAAATTGTAACGAATAACATATGTGTCAACTTTTATAGTAATATTTGTGTAAAGATAAGATCTTAGAAATCGACTGTGAAATTGCAAAATTTTCATTTTATTTTTTAAGGCATGAGAAATGAAAAATTTTCTCATTCTTGTCACGAAAGAATTACATTGGATTTTCAAAAAAAAATTTTTATTGCTTCTATTCAAATTCATATAATTTTATTGGAACTTTATGAAGTATCCGCGCGTCCCAAAATCTTTAATGTTCAAAGATCATAAATATATAAATTTTCTACAAATAACTTTACATTAATAATCTTTCAGATAAAATTTCATTTAATTAAAACTATCAATAAAAGGAAAATAAAAGTAACCGTATCAGGTAGGGCGGAAATTAATCATTTGAGATCAAATGAAAGAATCTAATGAGATATTCGATCTATCTTTTAGCTCTTCTATCGCGGCATGTCCAGCTCCTAAAGAATCAAGTATATCCTATATGCACTTTAATCTTCTTTTTTAACCAACAGCATCTTCATATACAAAGCACGTTAATATAAATCCCTGCTCATTTAATGTATTCATAAAAATCAAATAAGATGCGAAATTTTCCTTCGCTTGAAATATATATAGTATTCTATCGGAATAAGGAAAAAACTAGATTTTCTGTTAAAAACTTTAATTTTTTATTAAATTTATTACATTATTAAAGCAGATTATAAAATGAAAAATAATACTGTGTACTGCAGTTTATTTTATTTTCCAATTAATTTTCGCTGCACACGATCTTTACTTATACTTTAATTAATAATTTAATTTAATAATTTGTTTTAATTAGTAGCAATTTGCTGTGAGATTTAAATACTGACAGTTTCAGAATACCACATTTTTCTTTCCAAATAAACATTTTTATATTTACTGTAGCAAATCGAGACTGACAGTTAATAAAAGATTGTTATTACGTTCAACGAATAAGTAAAACGTAAAAAGCAAATTAAAAAAGAAATATCTACAATTAGTGAATTATCTGGATTCTTCGAGTTTTGTGTAAAGCAAGAATTTCTAATAAAAGTGTGCTTGTATCTACGGAAAGAATAGCGCAAATAACTACGAATAAGGCCAGGTTAAGGTGTAACGAAAGTTTAATGGCACAGGCGAACAAGACCGATAAGCCTAATTTGCGGGGAGCCAGTGTCCAGCCAGAAAGGTATTTTCAAGCTGAAGTTCCGAAGAGTCCCTCTATACGCGGCGAAATCGCTTTAATTTAGTTTACACGTTTGCCACACAGTCGTTAAGTTCTCAAGGATCCGCGCGTTTGAGGTTCGCACTTTACCAGATTTAATATTTACCCTTTTGCCAGTGTTAGAAACTTTATTTTTTATTATTAATTTCAATTCGTTTCTCTTTTTGTAAAATTTTTTTAAATACCGCATGCGTGTGCTTAAGAAGGTGTACAAATATTTTTATTTTTATATACAATTGCAGCGATTAATGAGTTATTAGTAACTAATTAGGTACTAAAGAATCAATAAATTCTGGAAGAGAACTTTAACATTATTCAAGTTTATAGAACAAAAAACTAGTTTATCATTTCAGTTTTTCATACCAAATGCGACATATTTAATGGGGTGGATCACTATGCCCCGAAGGTTCACATTGCTCCATGGCCCGCTATCCCCTATGTACGCACGATATCTGCAAAAGAAACGCGTCGCTCTATAGGTAGGAGATAATTGAGGGTGAGTCCAAGTTGAATATAAGGAAGTTAGTTTAGCCTGAATGAGAAAAATTAAAAATTTGGTACTTATTCGCTTATAGGTAGCGACAAACGTACCGTTAGAGCGTGACTTCCTATTATGTAAAAATGGAATTTAAATGAGCTATTTATCCTTGAATATTTAAGTATAGGTATTTTTTAAGAGAAGTTGATTCAACTCATTTCAATTAATAATCAGAGAGTTGATCATTGAATATTGTGACTAAAAATGAGAAACGGACTATATATAATAATTAAATTACTAATTATAAATGATTCATTAAATATGATTAGTTGTATTGGTTTTTAATGTATTACAAATTAATAATTATACTCGTGTATTAATTATGATGGGGAATAAATTAACTCAAAAATTCGTATGATTTCAATGAAATTCCACAACTAATAAGAAAATAATTGTATTTAATACTTCCTAAAAAAACTTCCACATGTAATTCAATATCAAACAAATAAAAAAGTACCAGAACAGAGATCGAAGGTGTTTATTGGTTTATCCCAAAAAAAACTCTCCTCCAAATCCTACAAAAAAAAGATAACAAGCCGCGTAATTTAAAGGTAGAAATAACCTCAGTTTTAATTCAATAAAGCGATAAAGGGTCGAGGCCCGAGTGCAGGTATAACAACCGAAGAATCGATAACAGGAGGGCAGTGTTATTTCGGCTCGGCGGGGCCGAAACGTAGAAAGGCAAAGAGAATGGCTAGCTAATTTTATCGGGCCGGCCTTTCAGGTCGTCTCTCCCCGAGGGACTAAAAATCTTGCTCGACAGCCGAAGCCCCGAATTATTCGGGTATACGGAAGGATCTGTTTTAACGATCCGACACTCGTCCACGCTTGGCCTCCTCTATTTTCTCCGAGATGCTCCCGCCCGCAGCCAGCTCCCTCGCCCGACCTTTCCACAACTCTATCACTGCCATGACGCTCACTGCCTTCGACGTCTCGACTCCCTCCGGGATTAACTTCTTGAGGAATTAGCTGTAACGGTCAATAATTGTGTTATAATAATTTTGAAAGGTCGGGCACGTCACTTTGAAGATCTGAGGCGCGGAGATAAATTTTTGAATAATCGTTAATTTCAAGGATTTATACAGCTGTAAATGCTCATCTGAAACTCTAGCAGCGCTGTTTGTGTTCTATATTGATTCGTAGCATTAGCATGATGGATATTCTAAGTCGGTCCAGTATTGACAGTTTCTATCTGATAGCAAATATTGTAAAAGCAAAGGTCCTTACACTGCATTATGGTATTTGATGTCAGTTAAATATTATTTTCCAAAAGAGCCTTGCGAATAATATGTACCTATACAAAACAAACAAATAGTTGTTGGCTTATATTTAAAATTTTGGTACCCAATAATTAAAAAAAAGGCTTATTAATGTTCATGCGATAATTAAGTAATGAATAAGTAAATAAAAAAGATAAAATAAAAAAAGTTTATTTCTTACGTTTGTTTAATTTCTCTTTATGCATTATTAAATGAAGCTGGTCGAAATATAAATAAAACGTATTAATTTATATAAAAAATGAACTGTTCATTAATAAAATTAATCGCGGTTATTGAGCGAGTTAAAAATAAAAATCATCGAATTTATTGCAAGAGCGATTATCATAACTTTAGATGTCTCCGTAATCTGCATGAAAATACGTTTCCTCAATCGTTCCATTAAAAAACTAATAAATAATGCAGTTTTTGTAGATCCAAAAAACTATGCTTACGCACTGATAAAGCCAGCGAAGCTTGTATCTTTATGATAATAGAACTATGACGTCCGACTCGAGTTTATTTATGGATGCATCGTCTTATCACACGCTGAAGGCGAAAACAGAGCTGATTAGGTGCTAACAACATTTCAGCTTGCCCCTTTAAATATTCACGTTTTATCCATTCAATGAGCAATTCCAACGTAGCCTCCTTGGGGGATCCGCTCTTTTTTGTATCGTACGTCAAAGTATATAAGACTCTCTCCATTTCTTTATCCTGTAAAAAACATTGTCTGTCAATATCCAAGTAAAGTAATCAACACGCGGTGAAAGCTAGTGAATGATAAGAAATAGAAAGCGCATATCTACGAATTTTCCGCTTTACTTTTTCACCGTCACCGACGGTCACTCGTTGCGGCGGTAAACTGACGGCACGTACTGAAATACGGAATTTACATTGTGCTCACTGCTGATTGCTCAGAGTCACACTCGTCGCACGTGCCGTGTGTGTGACGTGCACTCATACACGCGCGTATTTTTATCTCGCTCCGAGTGCAGGCGTACGAGTGAGATGGACGAGCCATCTGATTTTAGTTTGGTATAGAATTATGACATCGCACATATGATACACACCAAGCCGCGGCGTCAGTGCCGCTGCCGCTTCGACCGGAGTGGACCCCCTGCGTGCGCCGTAAAATGGAGATGATGGAAATTTGGAGGATGGAGCTGTAAACGACACGAACGCGCCGACCACCATGTATTGCTCACTGAAGAAATGGTAATTGCAAAGAGGCATTCTTTTTTACATTTCGCTGCGCTTTTTTATTCTTTTTCCTCGCGCAAAGTGCGCGCCCGCTCGCGAGTACGGCCGTGTAAACAAGCGTTGGCTATCGCGATTTCAAGGTCAATAAATGTTTCTTTTCATGTGCTGTGGCGCAGTTTTTACTGCAAACAGGCTGTAAGGGCACTGAGCACCAGCGAAATCTCCACGGCCCTCAGACCATTCTACTTTACGGTGCATCCGGATCTTTTTGGTCAATTTCCAACTCAACGAGTAAGTTTATTATTGTTTACTGTGATTTTTTTTTTGATGCTTGAAAAAAATTCGAACAAAAGAAAATTTAATATTTCAAATGTATAGTATGATATTTTCTAAAAGTGAATACTTTGTTTTAAATAAGGGATTGTTTATTTTTAGACGGTCAATGAGAATTCTTTAAAAATACTCAGTTCCGCTTTGGAAAATTTACAACAAAAAAGAACCATCAGACCTACAACCTTAGTCTTTTATCTGCGATCGAAAGATGAAAAAGAGTTGAAAGCTGGGAAATTTACACTAGTTAATATTCAGCTTAACGAACAAGATGTTAGAAAAACAATCCTTTCCATTTTAAAAACTTGCAATTTGCCAACAACATTTGTTGACAAAATTCAAGAGGAGAAGCCTTCCATTGTTAACAAAGGTATAAATAAGTCTAAATTTTGGAGCAGAGGATTTTCCAAGGAAAATATAGACTTTTCAGAATATGAAGACGATGCAATTTATGCATCTATTTTGATGAAAAGAAAAATAAATTCTGTGCCTGACACTTTTAAGTAAGTAAACTTCATTGTTCTCAATCTTTAAATACTCTCCGAATAGTAATTATTGCACGTGGTAAAAATAATCTTGATAAGCATTGAATAATACTGATATGACTAACTTAATTATTTCATAATATTTTTTATGAATATAAAAACATACAAAAACGTAAGTGTTTATACAGTCACACCATTTTTCTTGAGATAAAGTAATAAGTCATTAATCAAATTGATATGCATTATCTTTTGTTTACAACAATTCTCTTCTGAAAGAATTAAAAGAATGTAATTGTATTTTATAAAGATTAGGGTACTAAAACATACAGATAACAGCGAAATAATCTGTTTTTTTTTTTGTTTTTTTGTTTCAGAGCATACCTGGATAAGCATGTCAATGATGCTCATATTAAATTTGAAGCTTGCAGACCTGTTAGATCAGAGGTAAAGAAACTAGAAAATGTACTCTGTAAAAAATTAGGATTAAAAGATATTATTTGGGACTGTGGGTGGAATATAACTCATTATCGTGGATGTTTATTGGCATTTAAAGCCTTATCTGAACAACATTCAGAACAAATGGAAGTTTTGAAAGGTAGAACACTTGTTTTTGCTAATGATACTGGAATTGGCGTTGAGGGAAATGTTATGCTTAACTCTGGAGAAGTGCGTCACAATTGGTTAGATGTATGTATAAAATTTCAAGCAAAAAAATATGATAAATATACATGTACTCAGATAAATATTATCTTAATTTTCAACAGCTTATAAAAAATGTAAAGAAGTATGATGCCGTTCTTCTCAGATTACCAGCTTTTGAAAAAGCAGTATCAAGGGTGTTGCTAGATATCAAATTAGGAAGAAGGTGAGTAGCTCACAATTTCAATAGAATATCAATTAGGTTTAGATTGCTCTGTATGTGCAGGAAATTCATGCCAAAAGTGATGGTCGCTCAATATGAGTCACAGTTGAGGCAATTAATAACCACCTTATCAGATTATCGAGGAAGAAGGAATTATCCAAGTTCATGGCCCGAATCCTTATCTGCTTATGAAATCGTAATTGAAGCGTAAGTAAAATAATTTTCATCAAATAAAAAGAAACTTTGTTTTAATATTAAAATTAACTAAAATTAAAATTAAATCAATTTCACAATCTAATAATCTTTTAGAGAAGCTGGACCATTAATGTTATCTCCTACTGGACAATTTATTGTACCATCTTCATGTCCTGGTTTCTTGCTAGTCAGTTTTATTACAGAAAATTTAGAAGAAGCCACAAAAAGATTACACCACTATAATAAGTAAGATATTTAATTTACAATATTTTCTGTAATACTTATATTTGACTAAACCATATCTCAATATATCTTACAGTGTAAAACACATTGAGTATGAATTACACAATAAAGCTATTCGAGAATTAGGTTTAGCTGCATTGAATAAAGATGATAGTATAACACCGGATCTCATGATACAATGCTGCGAACGTTTACTGATGCATAAGAGCATTTTGGCCCCAATGTTAGATGGTGTAATGCTCTGGGTAACACATTATTACTCTGTAATGAGTGATGGAGTACTGTGTATTCCATGGGATTGGAAACTTTGAATTTACTTTCCTTCTCAATATCTTGGAAGATATATTTTCTTGTAAGAGATGCAATGATGACGCTTGTTATATTAATTTGTAAAATTATATGTTTATCATTAGAAGTTTTAAAGTTAACAAATCTCAAACCGTGATGAGAATAACTATTAGATTGACTTTTAAGTTTTATGTAACGATTAGTCAATGCCATAGCCTGTAATTATGTAAATGTTAAATTTTTACTTTCATACTAATTATTGTACATAGAAATAAATTAAATACTTATTAAGCGTGAGTTATTTTAATAAGTATTTTAGAATTTCCAACAAATATTATATGTTTTGCTGGAAAATGGAATATTTTTACAAGAAAATGATGTATGAATTATAGTACAAAACTCTTCCTATAAACTATTTTGTGTATAAAGTTTATTTTAAAATAAAAAAATCCATTGTTATCTGACATGTATATAAAAATACATTTTATTATTTTTTCCAATGCAAAAATAATAAATTTTTTATTAAATTTATTCTTTTTGATTGGTTCCTTTTAAATATTCGCGCTCTTTTATTAAGGTTAGTTTAGGTTCTTGACCGTTACAAATTCAAAAATGGAGGTTTGCTTGGGCTTTGGTAAATTGGAGTCTTGAAAATGCTTGCTGTTGTTTTCTGTTTTGACATAAACTGTTTGTTTAAACCGGTGAAATTCAACGATAATTCAACGTAAAAAAGTATATTAGTATCACGTATACTACAAATATGAAACGAAAACGTTTGTGAACATTTTTTATAGTAAAACCGAACTAAAAGCTAAGTTATTCACAGTCATTTTTTCTTCATTTGTTTTGCTGTGATTTGCTGTGCAAAACAAAAGCCATTCGACAATTAGCAAGTAGGTACTTATCTCAACAAAGAATGTGTTAAAATATTAATTAACTGTCAAAATTCTAACAAAAGGATAAATTACTTCTATAGATTTTATTATTAAGAAAATAAGAATGGAATTGGACAATGATTTTTACGAAAAATGGAAGAAGAAGAACAAACAATTTTTCGCAGAGAAAACAAATGAGAAGGAAAAACGTTCACAAAACAACAAAATATTTTCATCCACCGTTTTGCAAGACCAGACTGATTCCGAATCATTCAGTTTGCATTTATCGGAGTCGTACGTGGACGAAACTCCAGAAACTACAGGCTCCCAAACAAAGCAAAAACAAGTTAATGAAATTATCTTGATAAGCGATTCCAGCATTGACGAAAGTATTTTTTCTTTTGATAAGACAAACAGGTTGCTGTGTAACAAAAAAACAAATATCACAGAACGAAAGGGTATTCATATCCTGGAATCTTCAGATGATGAATCGATAGCAATTTCAATTCCATTACGCTCTACAGAAAAGAATAAAAAATTTGAGACAAAACCTAATTCACCGGTTAAACAAAACAGTAAAAAAAATGTTATTATTGATGAAAGTGATTCAGAAATCGAACAAAGTAGAGTACCGGATATTATTAAAGAAACTGTTACTGAAAGTGTGACTTTGTCTGATAGAAAGAAAAAAGAAATTTTGCAATGGCTTTCAACAAATTTTGATGGCTCAAGGTGTGGAAGTTCTTGCAGTCAAGAAAGTGCAATAGCAAGTAGCAGAAAAAGCGGCATCAGCTCTGGTAACAGCAGCTTGGAAAGGTTAGAGTTAAATTTTGAGACTCCAAACAATCGAGGAAAACTATCAAAACCAAGTACAACTGAAAAATCAAGTACAAGGCGTAGGATAGACATTGAAAAGCAAAGTACAATTGATCAGTACTTTTCTAAAACAAAAAAAGGACAATTGGATATTGTAAAAAATAAAACTCCAGGAAGTAAACATTCTGATAAAACACCAGTAAATAAAATGAAGTACAATCCAAGAAGAATTTTGTCAGAAGTTGATTCAGTTCATTCTGGAACACCTAATAGTAGAAATTCTGATAAAACACCAATGAATGTAAACACTAAAAAGAGGATTATAATACCTGAATCTGAGTCTTTTGAATCGAAAAGTCAAGAAAATGTAGAGAAAATATTAGTACCAGAGTCAGAGTCACTTGGATCTCAAAATAATGCTGATGAAAGGCACATAATTATATCCGAATCAGAATCAGCTGATTCTCCGGATCTTATAAAGAGTTATACAAAAAACTTAGATTTAAATTTCAATAGCAAATTGACAATTAATCAAACACCACAGAATAAAGACATAGTACTAGCTGATACGGTAGCTTTGGAAACAAGTAGCGATGCAGATATTTTAAATAGCTCTTCAGATATGAATAAAAAAAATAAAGAAAATCAAGAAAAAAATGAAGCTGTAGCAAACACCACAATTAACACTACTTTGAATGATTGTGCAGATATATTAGAAAATTTGTATGGTACCACTTGGAGAAATAAAGCTAAAGCCCTTGTTTCTGCTACAGAGCCCAAAAGGCAAACAACAAAAAAGATTTTTAGTGATGTCCAGACAGAGAAAAAAATTACATTTAGAAAGCCAAGATTTGACGATGAATCTGATGATTCAATAACAGACAAAGAAAACAATGTGCCAAAAAGAAGCAGTCAAACTGAAACAAAAAAAATAAAAAGTAAAAAGAAAGTTAAGGATAATTTCATTAATGATTCGACAACAGAAAGTAGTCCAGATTGTAGTTACTATACAGCTATGTCAAATCCTGTCACAACTCAAAATAAACCAGTACAAACAAAATCTACAGTTAAAGCAATTGATAAGAAGAAAGCTTTAAAAATCTGTGACTCTGATTCCGAGTCCAATAATGAAATGTGGAAAATTAGAGGTAAAAATCAGAGAAAACTCAGTTTTGATTCTTCTACCAGCTCCAGTACAAGTGAATTTGATCCAGAGGATATAGTACCACCAAAAATGAAAAGTACAAAGATTTCAAAAAAACCCATGAATTGTCAAGCAGCTAAAACAAAAACGATAAGGCAGCCAGAGATAGAAGTTAAGAAAAAAAGTTTTCTGGCTTCACTATCAAAGGATGTACCTCTAGATCAGGCTGATTTTAGGGCTATGACTTTCAGAGTTAAATATAAAACTATGAAAGAAGAGCTGTGCAAGGAATTGTTTAAACTGTTCAATGAAAAAGTTTTTGATAACCAGCTGCCTAATGATATGTCTATTGAATGGAGTGTCAGATTGAGAGGCACTGCTGGAAAATGTTACAATAAACAGTCTCTTAAAGCGCTTGGAAAAACAGTGAGATCTTCCAGACTTGTCTTAGCTACTAAAATACTCGATTCTCCTGATAGATTAAGAGACACTTTGATTCATGAAATGTGTCACGCTGCTACTTGGATGATAAATAATATATCTGATGGACATGGTAGTTTCTGGAAAGCATGGGCTCATAAAGCAATGAAAGTCTTTCCAGAATTAACCCCAATTTCACGGTGCCACAATTACGAAATTCAAACAAAATATACGTATAAATGTACCAGTTGTGGCTACAGTATTGGAAGGCATTCAAAATCACTAGATCTTAATAGAAAACGCTGTGGTTTCTGTCATGGACCATTTGAATTATTAATTAATAAAGTTACAAAAAATGGAACAGTGCAAAAGAAAAGTGCAGCCCAAAAGGAACCATCAGGATTTGCACTTTATGTTAAAGAAAATTATCATTTAGTGAAACAAAATGCCACTCCTGCTGTAAAACATGCAGAAGTAATGAAGATACTTGGTCAACAATTTTCTGCAGTTAAGTTAACACCAAAACCAGAGGATCGCATAAGGAACAATCAAGATGAATCGCCTTGAAAAGGTCGTGAAAATTTAAAATGAAGACTGAATATTTACTAATATTCTCGTTAAAAAATAAGCCAATTATTTAATTGGCATTGTACATAAATTCTTAAAAAAACTTAGAAAGTTATTGTTTAATTGTTTTTAAATGAATGTACATACGTATACATTATATATATACACAGCATTATAAGTTACAAAAGTTTCATTATGTTTTTATTTTTATAACAAAAAAAAAAGATGATTTGTTAATGATCTTTTAAGAAAAGCAAAATAAACGAAATGAAGTGACAGAGAAAATTGTTTTGTATATTTTATTGTCAAGAATTTTAAATGAGGGGATCAAGGTGTTTGTAATCAGTCTATAGTCCTAACCTAATCCGACGAGTTGAATCATCGTCCAATATATGCGAGTGTTTGTATGTACGTGGAATGGGACCTGATGTGAAAAAAACTTGCGCGCACCGTACCTATTCAGTTTTCACGTCCGCTTGGGACAGGATGGACGACGCCTGTGTCGCAGCAATCATGGCAGTCATTTGATCGGCCAAAAATCACAATAAAAGGACGAGGCAATCGAGGAGAGCAGCTTGTGTTGGACGCGCGATAAGCGCAACCTCGGTAGAGCACGTTCGTGAATTCCATTCTTCATGTACACGCAAACGATCAAAATGCCGGTGCAAAAGGACTCGAACATTGTTAAAATAGCTGTCAAATATTCGGATCAAGTGCCACAATTGATTGAGTTCAATCAAAAGCAACCCCTTTCGAGCATTATTCAGGTTGGTGTTTTTCTAGATTTCACTCTGTTCATTGTTTTTAGAATCGTCAATGGCTTCAATTGTTTCATTGTTAAACAATTTGATTATCATATTTAAATTGATAAACAAAATGAAGTAGAATGTTTAAATAGCAATAGAATTTATTAGAATTAATTAAGAATTAACATTAACTTAGAGGTACATCCTGCTGAAAGAGTTTCGATCGATGAATTTCTTGCTTTTATTTAGGTACTGACAAATTTTTTTTATTTTAGGAACTTTGCACTGGTTGGGACCTTTCGGATTCTGAGTCATACTCACTACAATTCACTGACAATAATAATCAAAATTATATCACTGAAAGAAATCGGAATGAAGTTAAAAATGGTAGTATTTTGAGATTGGAGCATTCCCCGTCAAAAACTACCAGTGATATACTTGGCAATTTAAATAGCAACATTACAGAGGAAAAACTAATTGGATCTCTTGAAAAACTAAGCAGACTGAGTCGAGACACAACATTCGCATTAGAATTTATTAATAACCAAGGATTGGCTTTAATAATTTCTCAAGTAAATTATATAAATTCTTAATATAAAAATTTAACTTTTTATTTACTTATTCTTTTATATTTTTTTATTTTTACAGATTGAGACTGAAAAATACAAAACATCAGCATTAGCATATTGTTTACAATCATTTGTTGAATTAATGGAACACGGAATAATGTCATGGGATGTTGTTGATGCTCCGTTTATTCACAAAGTTGCTAGTTACGTTAATAACCAAGCCATAGCGATTGACCCTAATGTTATCCAAGCTTCATTAAACATTCTCGAAAATATTGTTATGAATTCAACTGGTAAATGCAGCCAAGTAGAGCAAGAAATAACATTCCCAAATTTGGTTAAGCATTTGCAAAACATGAATCCTCAAATTCAACAAAATGCAATAGCTTTGATAAATGCATTGTTTTTAAAAGCTGATTTAGGAAAACGCAAGGCTGTTGCTGCAACTTTGCAATCTAAACATATTAGAAATGTTTTTCTTACCAATGTTATTCAGTCATCTGGTCAAGTAAGAATTTACAAAATTACAAAATAAATAAATTCGGAGATTTTAAATGTGTATTTTATATTTTCAATTAAATATTTGTAGGTAGGAACAGAGATGGCACATCAACTGTATGTTTTTCAAACTCTTATGTTAAGCCTCTTAGAGCAACGAATGAATACAAAAATGGACAATCAAGATCAAGATGCTCATGAAAAAATCAAAGAATTGAGAAGAATTGCTTTTGACACTGAAGGAACAAACAGCAGTGACATAACGGCAAGAAAACAAGGATTATTTGCCAAGGATTATAAAAAACTTGGTTTTAAGTGTGATATTAATCCAGCGTTAGACTTCACGGAAACACCACCAGGAATGTTAGCTCTGGATTGTATGGTGTACTTTGCTCGAAATCACACAGAGAGCTACACCAAAGTTGTATTAGAAAATTCTTGTCGAGCTGATGAACATGAGTGTCCATTTGGAAGAACAAGTGTAGAACTTGTTAAATTACTTTGTGATGTAAGTATCTGAAGTACTCTACAACATTTTCATTTTTTTAGTACACTTATAAAAGTCATAAATTAAAAAAATAAAAAAAAATTTCGTAGGTCCTGAAAATTGGTGAATCACCTAGTGAACACGGTCAATCTTACCATCCCATGTTTTTTACTCATGACCATCCTTTTGAAGAATTCTATTGTGCCTGCATTATTTTACTAAATAAGACATGGAAAGAAATGAGGGCTACAACAGAAGACTTTGTCAAGGTGTTTTCAGTTGTTCGGGACCAAATAACAAGGGCTCTTCTATTAAAACCAACTGGTCTTGATAAATTCAAAAACACTTTGCAACAATTGACTTACTCCCATATTACAAATTTATGGCAGCAAGAAAGAACTAGCCGTGAAGAATGGGAAAGTCAAGCTAGACCCATTGTTGAGTTGAAGGAACAGATTACTCCAGAAATTAAAGCATTAATACAGCAGCAACGTTTAGGATTTCTAGTTGAGGGGACGCGATTTACAAAATATAGTTCCAGAGGTCAAGTTAGTATCTGTGAATATTTAGGTTTTAACGACCGTCACGTTAAAGGATCTTATCTTATTTTTCTCATACTATGTTATATTGAATTTTTTTACAGAGAATCAAAGATAAATTTTGGTACGTTCGTTTATCACCTAATCATAAAGTCTTCCATTATGGTGATTGCGATGAAAAGTCAGTACCATCTATAGACGAGCTACCAACAAAGCTGGCAGTTGTAGAAATTCGTGGTCTTGTAACTGGGAGAGATTGCCCTCACATGAAAGAAGTGCAAAGACGAAAAACTACACCTCTTTTAGCCTTTTCTCTCATGCTGGATTCAGTTGAAGTTACAAGTTTAGATTTCGTCGCACCAGATGATCAAGTCTTTGATTATTGGACTGATGGTATCAATGCATTACTCGGTAGGGTATAATTTTTTAAGCTGTATATTATTTCCGTTATATGCTGAAGTAATTTTTATTTAAAATTTGTGTACTTACTTTATATAAAATTTTTAGGCAATGCAATGACTAGTAAAGAAACTGAAAAGGATTTGGAAACGCTTCTGACGATGGATATTAGACTAAGATTACTGGATGCTGAAGGTATAGACTTTCCAAAAGATCCTCCTCCGATTCCGGATCCACCTCCAAATTACGATTTTTGTTATGACGTATAGAAAAGTTTCTAGATAACGACTCATAATTTGAAACTTTAACGGTAACGACTAACAATTTAAAACAATCTTAAAAATAAGCAGTAAACGAGCAATTAGACTGCCATAATGTTAATGATTACTATAAATCTGAAAGTTTTGTTTTTAAACGGTAATCTTGTTTAATTTCAAATTTTATATTAATTTACAATTTTTATGGACAATGTAGTATGAATTATGCCAAAGATAAATTCTTTTAAAAACGTAGGTCATGAATTTTTGTAAACAATATTGAATAGTAGAGAATTTTACCAAAAAAATTGTATTTTAAAACTTGAACTACTATTTATATGACAAAAAGTAAATATAAATACATTAATTATTGCACAACTTTAATAAATTAAATCGAAATTCATGACAAAATGTGTTAATTAGATGTATATATTATGTTTAATTTTCTTTAACAATTTCGATGAAATAATTTATTATTTTAATGCAGTTGTCAATAAATATTTATTGACAATGTATGTATTTTTCATTGTGCAATAATTAATATTTTTTAAATTTTACTTTTATATACATATATATATATAAGGAACAAATTTCATTGAAACGCAACATTTAATTAAAGTTTCTTTTCCAAATAGTATACAGTCGACTGTATTCTAAGCATTTTATATCAGTATTTTGTAAGTGTCATACTAATTAATAAATTGTACTTTTTATTGTAGTAAAAATTCTTTATTATTTTCGTATCATAAGTTATAACATGGTTAAATTTGTTTTATAGCGAAGCTAACGTAATATGTAGAATTTTATAAATTTACAAAATATAACAATTTTATCGAGCTAATTCATGTTTTCCAGCAAACATCATAAATTATAAAAAAATGCAGTGCTCGATGAAATTTTTATTTTGTGCACCTTCCAAATAGGGAAATTTGCATTTTATTTTGTTTTTTCTTAATAAAATAACTTGCCTCGTCACATTATTTCGTCTTGGAATACTTGATAATGCTGAGGATCATTGGCGTACTGATCCGAGGGACAGAGAAAGAATTCGACAAAGTTCAGCACCGGCCCTCTGCTGAAGGGATTCCAGTACCTCCCTTTCTTGTCTCTCAGGTACGAGTACCTCTTGTAATTGAACATCTCGTTCGTCGTTAAATTCATGCAAGCGTGTAAGACCTTAAATGTTACAATCGCATTTAGACAACGCTGTATCTACAGAAATTGTTTTTATCATAAAATTTGTTAATACTTACCGAAGTACACGTTAGTATCCAGCCTAGTCCGCAGAAAACTAATGCTTCAAGCAAGCCCAGAACGTAAAGCAATTGTATACCTTCAATAGCTATACAATAACAAGCAAAGTACAAAGTGAATGAGCAGTTTATTGCAACGCACATGACGAACAGGAAAAACCACATTCTGCAAAAAGTTTTGTCTAAACGTTAGTACCTATAGTTGGAGAAAAAATATTTGAGTGAAAGGTAAAATTTTATACCTATTTCTAAGCCCGACGCAATTATAAATAAAAGGACAGTGGTGGTCAAAGTAAGACACACAGCGGTTACAAATTCGGCAGTGCTTTGCTCTTAGTGGCCTAAAACATTTACAGCTATGGCAAAGTCTGGACAGAATCACGTTGCGTTTCTTCCACTTATCAAAGTAGGGAATCTGTAAGAAAATCATTGATTACATTCTTATTTTATGGTCACAGCCTTAAGTTTAATAAAGTTTACGAGGAAACGAACAACAGATTAACTTACTTGTTTAATTGCTCTGTAGTAAGTATCGCTATTTTGTGGTATGTACCCGGGATCCTTTCTGTTGGCGATGATCCACGACACCCACATGACTATGTTCCAATATATGAAACAGTAATGACTACCGCGCAGTAAATTCCAAGTGATCGGAATGCACTTTAACAGGTACATAGGGTAGCCCCACAGAAGCACCGAGCTCATGAAGAGTAGCAGCGGCCCCTTACTGTTGCCCGCTCCTCCGAAAAGCAATGCCCTGGAAAATTTAATTTATCAAAAACGTCGATCTTCGCACCCTCCGACTCAAAAGGTAAAGCACTGACCAGAGCTCGTTCATGGGCGGTATCCACCTGGCGCGCCGCCTCATCTCTGTCTGTAGTATCCTGACGATCTCCGCGTGTCGGTGGCTCTTGGCGAGCTGCAGCGGCGTCTTGCCGTTCTTGTCGCGCGGCTCCAGCTCGATCTTGCTCTTCTCGCAGAGGATCCTCACACAGCTGAGGTGGCCCGACAGGCAGGCCAGGTGAAGTGGCGTCGAGCCGAAGTAGTCGGGCTTCTGCAGATCGACCCCGCTGTACATGAGCAGCCGGATCAGGTCGGCGTGGCCCTTGTACGCGGCCCAGTGGAGCGCCGTATCGCCGTTTATGTCGGTCAGGTGGCTCTGCGCCCCGGAGCCCAGCAGGAACGCCGCCGTCGCGAACTTGCCGAACATGCAGGCCGTCATCAGCGGCGTCAGGCCCTTGAAGTCCGCCGCGTTCACCGCCACGCCCGACTGCAAGCAAAGTTTATTCTCTCAGCTAAGTCTATTTCTAAGAGGTCAATTTTTATTCCGCCCGTTTAATCAAAGTATTAAATAAATAAATTTAATTATTAAATAATAATTAGGTAAGCTACTATAAAAGTAGAGGATTTGCAGCAAAGTGATGCTACAAGTTTAAAGCGTAATACATTATATTTTTGGTAAAAAGTAAGAATAATTTGTAAAATATAATTCTCTTCTTGTAGATGCAATTCTTGTACCTTCAGAAGGAGCTGGACAATCGCACTGTGACCCTTCCTGCAGGCCCAGTGAATAGGACGCGGTCCCTGGGTACCTAGACACGACAGATCCACCGGTCCATTTCTTTCTATCAGATATCGCATTACCTGAAGAAAATAAAAGCTCGTATGAGTATATTTATTTATTTATTTTTTAATTAATCGAGTGTGAAAAGTAAGCACCTCGATATTTCCATCAAGAGCAGCCCAATGGGCAGGCGTGTATCCCCATTCATCTCGCACGCTCAGTGTTTCGGATCCCTTTTTATCCACTAGATCATCGATCGCTTCTATGTCTCTGCAAAAAAGAAAAAGTATTTTACATTTTAATAATTACTGTTTAACAAGGATATTTTCTAACAAAATCCTCTCTGTGAATGAACAAAAAATAACTGCACGTTGTTTTATCACATCAGGATTGTAAGACAGCAAAACAACGTACCCGGATCGGAGTAGCTCGAAGATGCGTTTGGTCTCATCGCTGGGGCCCTGTCCCGGCGCCGCCTCGTCGGCGTAGACGTTGTCGTCGGGTCCGTTTCTTCCGTGGCTTTGCGTGCTCTTGGAGGTGCTCTGGCTCGGCTGCGTCGCCACCGAGAGCGGACTGTTCGGCAGCAGGTGTCCGACCATGTCCGGGTCCGGGCTCAGCTCCCATACCGACTTGGCGGAACCCGGCCCCGTCACCGGACTCACCGGATACACCTGTATCGTTCAACGTGCGTACTTCAATTTCAACCGACTCCAGCTTCGACTCCTCTACGTTTTACGCTCGTACCATGTGAGGTCGTTTTAGCCTTCTTTTCGATCGTAAATACATGTTAAGTCAAGTCAATCGAAAATTCGAAATGTTAAAGTGCAGTAAATGTTTTAAAAGAATTTCAAAATTTGTTCTGTTTTACAGGTGTCAAAGAAAGTTTTGTAGAAAAATTTATGTAGAAAATAGACCATTTCTTTTCTGAGATCAAAAAATAAAAAAAAAATCTGTTCGTAAAATTAAAATGGTCATTCTTCTACCAGGAAAGATTGAATGCAATTAAAGATAAATTTTTAGATTGATTTAAAAAATCGAACGATTTAGTAAACGGTAAAATTGAATTACAAAAAGTTATACTAAACTAATAGATCTACGTCAAATTGCTATCGATCTATTATCAAACAATTCTAAGTCAGCAAAAAGTCAAAAATATTAGCGGTAAGCTTCTGTATTTACAGCAAAAATATATACAATTGCTCTAAGGAAACTTCGCTTTACTAAAAATTATCTTTCCTGGGTAAAATGAGTCCTCACGGATTCCGATCGGACCATCCAGTACTCCAGTAACTCTGATGCCTAAAACCAACGGATAGGACAATTGCATTAAAAATCAAAAAAGGAAAATAAAACAAAATAATAAAAGCTCTTTTATTAATTGTGCTTTTGACTATATCTACCTTTTTATAATCTGTATAATTAGGACTATAAAAACGTCACTATATGAATCTATAATATCTTATATGAGTAGTATTTTTATGATCTATAATATATATTATCACAATGAACAGTAGTTGTAGTCAATTTTTTGTAATTTAGAATTCCTGAATTATTTTCTTCATATTTCTTAATCTCGTCAAGAAAATGCGCAGCGTAAAACTGAATGATAAAATGCAATAACCACAAATGCCTTTCAAAGATCTATTTTCCTTTTATCGCATAGAAAATCTAATCTAAATATAAAATTATTAAAAATACTTTTATTGAATATAAAATTTAATTATTTTTAAAATCATGAACAGTACTAGTACTAAAGTATTGCGATAATTCTTGCAAAGAAAATTCTTGCTTTTTACCTATTTTTTGCATTTTTTACTTGGTTTTACTTGGTAAAGTAAAAAATGACTCTAAAATTAAACGACTATATACCGTCTTAAGCAAATAACAGTTAACTCTTCACATCAGCTGTTCCACTTTCCCGCAGCACAACGCACCCGCACTGAGCGAACGCAAACCTACCCTCGTTCGTCAAAAAAAGAACCTCGACTAAGTAGTAACAATGAAAAGAAAAAAAGACCAATAAAAACAAGTCGTAAGAAGAACAAGAAAACGCTCGCACGTTACCTTACAAAATACTGGGGGCTCCGTGATTGCAGCTTTTCCCTCGGCCCAGTATATTTACACTATCCCCAGGCTCGCGAACCTTCGACGCTCCTCTCAGAGGGACTCGCGACCCCTCTCGCAGTAGCAGCAGCGGCGAGCTCGTCCAATCCGACTGCGCATACCTCTGCCGAGCTTCGGACTCGTGTCCTGGCCGTGTGTCGGGCTCACCGGGGCCGCGGGAGAAGGGCGCATCGAGTGCACGTCACTGTCGTGGCGAGGAAACGGGAGCACCGCTGCATAAACGTCGACGGGGGCGGGTGGCGTGCACGCGCCTGCTCCGCGGGGTGGCCTGCACGATCGCAGCCGAGTTGCGCGTTCGAATCGATAAACCAACGCGCAGGTCTGCGAGCTTCGCGTGACCAGCCTCGCATTATGCAGGCACGGAATGTATACCTAGCGTTGGACTCAGCTACGTTTCTTTAACGACAACGGTGCTCCGGAGGTATACCTTTTGAACTTTTGAAAACTGGATTTTTGCGGCTGAAAATAGGTACATCCATTTATTAAAAAGTTAATTTTGCTATTCTGAAATACTGACAGCTATAAAATTGGATATATAAATTACCAGAAGATGCATAGGATAGCCTGTCATCAATTTATCGCCATACAGTCCACTCGTATGTGCTTATTCAACACATTGAGCTGAAAACTGAGCAAAATGATTTTTTGAAAACAATAGAATCTTTTGGTAAACCAACATTTCATCAAGATCCAATTTGGTTTCTACTTCTAAATTTCTGAACTTTACCTTAATAAAGATTTACTTGATGAATGTTTTCAGAATTTTTATCAACCTCTGATCACTAGCACTTTTATTGTCAATGCAACTTTTCCAATCTTGAACAGCACTGCTTGGTGAACATTGCAAATATTACCGAAAAGCAAACA
>JAXIUT010001168.1:0-17193 GCA_035586675.1 Eurytoma californica | reverse complement strand
TATTGTCAAGATTTAAAAAAAGCTATTACTACAAAGTGTTTCAAATAGTCATCTTGCATGGTTTAATTTTTAAACTATTTAAGATTTAAGATCATGAAGATCTGTCATAAAATTGTTTGGAACAATCCAAAGCAATTAATGCACTCAAGATAATACAGATAGATACAGAGTACTTACGGTAAATCTGCGGCACCATACGCTCAACCATTTGATGTCACGCACTTTGATGTTAGGCGGAAGTCTCAGGATGATATCTGCACTTTCATAAGCTCCTAGTGGTGGAGGATCTCTGAAAGAAAATTTTAATTTTGAATTAATGTATTACTTTTCGATAACTATTCGATCAGATTTTTTCGACCACCATTTTTCACCGTTTATTTAATAACCAAGTATTTTAAAAAATCTGTCAATCTGCTTAAAAATGTATAATTTTCTGAAATAATTTTATTTAATAACATAACGGTCAGTTATATTCTGATATAAAATGCGCGCGACATACTGATTTGAGCGTCAGGTTCAATCTC
The DNA here is from genome assembly GCA_035586675.1 of Eurytoma californica. Taxonomy (NCBI): domain Eukaryota; kingdom Metazoa; phylum Arthropoda; class Insecta; order Hymenoptera; family Eurytomidae; genus Eurytoma; species Eurytoma californica. The sequence goes on along the minus strand of JAXIUT010001168.1, from coordinate 16,669 downwards.
CATATTCAGCATCTATAAAAACTGACGAATCGAATTTCCAAATGGTTCGTTAGTTCATTAAAAAAAGTTTGACGTACTTTCATTACATTGTCTATTTCATGTTCGACTAGGTTTTACAATTTTAAAAGCAACCCACGTCGTTTGCACATATTTTCTAAAAAAAAAAATTCAAGCTCGTCATTCTTCAATGCCCGAGCGGCATCTCCCGTTGAACCGCGAAATTTGCACGGCGGCTAATGGCGAATGAAAAAGCGCCGAGACAAGCCAATCGCGAAATCGAAGCGCAAGTGGCACTTCCGCTGAAATTTATGCACCGCGCGGCAGTATAAAAGGCGAAAAACGGGCCGTCGCTCGTAAATAAGGCGCGGGTGGTAGGGCGCTGGCGGCGGCGCGTAACCGAGCCCCGCGACGCCGCCCCCGGGGGCCGAAAGCGAAACTCAAAGAGCCCCGAGGGCGGGGACAGGGGGGGCGACGCGGCCGCAGTTAATAAAACGAGAATTATGAACCGGCTGGACGCGCGGCTCGCCTTTAACTCGCTTGCGTAATCGGGCCAGGCTTTCGTCGATTCTGGGCTTTCAGGGGGCTTAACGCCCTTTGCGGGCTTTGTACCGCGCGCGCACTCCGCCTTTGAAATTTCCTCGTTTGTCGGCGGACAAATATAATGGCCCGGGGTATTAATTTAATCAAGCGGGACGGGGCCGTAGGGCTTGCAGCGCACAGCCGATTTGTGATCGCGATTGCGGCGATGATGATGAAGGTGGTTCGGGATCTTTTAATGAGTCGACTACGATTGCTACGTTACGAAGTGGCTTAGTAATTTATCCCTTTTTTTTAATTTTCAATTAAGAAATTCAGTAACGATGTAACGAGCTTTTACAAAGTAATTATGAATTTACCTCATCGTTTTTAATTCAAGCTTGTACTTTGACATAATCCTTACTTTTTACATTTTTGAGCTTTAGTTTTTAATCCCTTTAAATATAAACGAGTGAAATAGTACATGCACTTGTTTATAGTCTGATGTGAACTGTAGATAACTGTAGATAATACGAAATGAAATTTCTCTTACGCATATATATTTATATTGAGAGAAATTAATCATACAAAATATAAAATGATTACATGAAAAAACTTAAGAAGAATTTGTCACTCAGGAAAATCATAATTGTAACTTTATCTTAATCTTAGTCTGTGGAAATTTTTATAAAGAAAGCTCCGTAAGTTTTACAGCAACAGCTTTCTAAAAATTACGCATCTTTTTGTGCAAACAGACTCACACTTATTTTTATGGCGAGCTTCGCTGAAATATTTAAGATAAATTTCACTTTGTACAGATAAATTTATTAAGCAACGAAAATTTGTGAAAATTTCCTTTTGCCTCTAAATTTGTTAAATAATTTTACTGTTGAAACTATTTTTAAATTTTCTTATTTAAAAGGATTTTACAGTGGGCTTTCGAGTGACTACAACTTACTTGTTTTGAGATTCAGGATAGGGGACGGGTATTCCGTCGGGCCTTGGCATGGACGAATTGCCAATCCAAAAGTAAGCAGTTGGCGCGAGACCGTCGTAAGTAAAGTTTTTGATAAATAGCGTCGACTCCTCGATAACGTACACATCGCCGCTGAGCGCATGTGCGAATGTTGTGAAATTTCCTATGTACGTCCCGTAGTAATTCGGTCCTCTCCTCGGGTCTGCCGCTCCAGCTGAAACAACGAAAATAAAGAAATGTAAGTTTTCTCGGGAAAGAGACCAAAGGAGTAAAAAATAATTTATAGAAAATATATAAGGTTTGTATGTTATAAGGAAAATTTATGCAAAAGTAAAAGACAGAAATTATAAAATACGCTGTAAAAAATGTTTCGAATTAAGATTAATGTGATTTAATGAAAGCAAAAAACTTAAGCATGAAATTTAAACAAAAATTTTTTATTTTTACTCTTATGTTGCTTCTATTACGTGCCTGAAGTTTTACGTCATTTTTTAACACAGTGAAACACACCATGTACTTTTTATTCAAAGATCCTCCAGCGTGATGAAATTATCATAAAAAAATAAGCTTTTAAAACTGCCCGCAATCGTCGGCGTTAATGGACTCGCAAATTATGCGGACACGGGGCGCCGCGGCGGCGATCGAATCGATACGCGCGCGGCGATAAGCAATAAAGAAGCTCCTCGCAGAGCATCCCGAGTGAAAGGTTCGCCCGGCCGAGGCCGATCGCTCGTGAATCTCCTTCTCCGAGCGAGGGAAAGAAAAAAAAAATCCGCGCGAACGACGTTTCAATTTCAGCGATTCCTAGGGGGGAGGCTTTCTAATCTTTATTGCCGGCGCGATCCCTCCCCCCGGGGCTCTCCCTCGGTCCCTTTTTTTTCACGGGGCTTCTGCCGCCCGTCGTCGCTCGCTCTCGAACGCTCGATTCTTAATTGTTCGGCATGACGTTGGAGCTTCGGGGTACCTCCTCCCGGCGCGGGCGTTTATTTGGCCTGCCCCGAGTCGGTAAATGTAATGAAGTTCATGCAAATCGGAGTTGCCATAAGTTTGCTTTAGTCCCTCTTACTTGACGTTTATTACCTGGGACAGTGGTTGGGTGTCGAAGAAAAATTTATAGATCTGTCCGCTTTTTTCGTGTTTTTTTAATTACGTAATGTACCTTGAGTAATTGCTCAGAAAATAAAAATCAAGAAGATAGATTTCAAAGATTTTATTTTCAATTCAACTTGTTAAGAAATATGTTTCACAGTAAATGGCCCACTATGCCCCGAAGGTTCACATTGCCCCATGGCCCACTATGCTCCGCTTTCGCCTATTAAAAACTGTAGGCTATGGTGACATCATCATTCGTTCAAAATAAATTCGTTCCGAATGCGCCTCGAGAATGGCAACATTGTCCAAAAAATTGCTCATCTAAAAATTGTAGATTTTCTTTTGATATATAATTCTTACTAAAGGATAAATTAAATTTTGTTGTCTCGAAAATCAAGATCTCTTTGCAGACAAATGCTCGAAATTTATAGAAAGGACTTACGAATTTTCGGAATACATTCTTATGTAGTAGGGTAGGTTCTAAAAAAATTAAATTCGCTCAATTGCATACATCTCGCTAATAACATAACTCAAAGATTCCACTGTATTACCCTCGAGCATAATGAACTATATCCAGCGTAGCCCAATGAGCATTTTACAGCGCCGCGGGAGTGTACAGCGAATCGGCTCGTCAGCAAAAGCCGCGCGAGCATGCGGCGTCGGATCGCAGCGCGGGGGAAAAAAGTGGGCGCGCGACGACAAAGGGGTCCGCGCGGGCGGACCGAGGGGTGGGTACAGGGCGGAAAGTGCGAGCGCGCGCGATTTTAAAAGCGCGCGCGCGCGTCTGCGGCCGACACTCCGCCGAGCATTTTCTGTTTTAGCCCGTTCGGTTCGACGCACCCGAGCCAGCGAACGCCGCCCCCGCAGAGCCGCTCTTTTGTTTCTCGCGCTCCGATGTGTCTGCCGCGCGCTTTGTCCGGCTGCTCGAATCGCGCGCGAGGGACATCCACATCATCGACCGTGATGCGCGGCAAATGTTGCGGAAGACCCGCTCGCTCGATGTGCGTTTGCCGAGCTTTTAATTTTGCTGCGAAGCGAGCTTCAATTTTTTTTTTATTTATGTTTTAAATTAATGTTTATCGCTGCGAATCTTAGAAATTGTGAGAGAATTATGTAGAATTTTGAGTCCTCCTATTTTAATGAAATAAAAGATACCAAAATTCAACGTGCTTTGTGCGCTCAAGTTTCTCATACGTACTATACCTATTATTTATCTATGGACGAAGTATTATAATTGTTTGAGATTAGAAAATTCATACGAAAACTTTTTGAATTTTGGCGTCATTCGACCAGATATACTCTATGAATCAATCAAATTGCGATTTTAAATGCTTCATAACATCCTACAATCATTTTTTTAAGAGAGGAAAAATTTATTTAAATATTTTCGATTTTTTAAGTCGAACAATAACGTTGGTTCATTAATTTATTTTTCAACGCTTATTGAGCTAAATACTACTTTCCCTGTGTAAAGCACAAAATTCTGGCACGTTGAATGCAACGTTGTGCTTTAAATGTATAGTTTTATTTTTCAAACATATTATCATTCACAATAATCTTTCCCACGTAATTTTTCGGTGTATTTATCGAAGCACTCTCTTCTTCGTTTCACTCACCAACATTTTAACCACGAGAGTAAAAGCCAAAGCGTAGACCGCTCGTTATATAAAGAAGCGACAAAGGGACAAAAATGCACGTACATACCGTAACGACGGTAAAAAGGCGGAGGTAGATAAAGAGACAGATAAGGATGGCCGGCGAGATAGAAACCGGCGATAAGGGAAGTAAGGGGTTGCGCGTAATCCGGCCGGTGGCGAGGGCCATTTACGCGGGGCCGTTGGCCGGGCGGCAGGGACGCATTAGCGGGCTCGACACCGCGCAGTCTGGGCCGCTTAGGCGACTCTACGCGCCAAACTAGCCGTGACTCCGCGCGGGGATAGCCGAGCTCGCGCGTTATTCGATTGCCTCGACGCCGCCCGCTTAATGGATCCGTAATCACCCGAGTCAAATTAGCACTTTTTAGGCTCGCGACCCAGTGGGGCCGTCACCTTTCTTCCCTATACCGACAGGGAATTGCGTTTATTTGTCTTTCTGGTGTTTGTTTGTTTCTTTTCGAAGGGTACATATGATAATGGGGCAGGTTCAATTGGTAAAGGTAAAAACTGCTCTTAAAATGAGGTGGAGTTAAAAATTCGAAAAATCACTGAATTCGAACGGTAAATTAGCTTAGTTCAAGCTCGATTTGCTCGGTTATCACTCGAATCGAGAGGTTTTTCAATCGTTCAGAGTATTTTTTAGCATTAAGAGGGCAGGAAATTACTAGAATTTAATTTTTTATATTAGTTCTTACAAAGACCATTTTATAAAATCTAGTAACACCATTGGTGAATGAACTATCAGATTGCGGAACGAATCAAAGTCCGCATAGTGTAATTTTAACTATTTCCCAAATAATTATATTTATAATGAGAAAATAATAATTGATGTTGATATTAGTATTAATTCAGGAGTATCAAAACAATATAAAGGCAATTATAATTTGTAGATAAATTTCAAAAAAGAAACATCGAGCGTAAGAAAACAAAAAAAAAGTAATTTGTACATCAATATCGTGCACAGATTCAATCAATACTAATAATCACTCTGCAATATCGAGTAAAGATTGAGTGCTATATACGTGAAAATGTTAATTAAAAAAAACTTCGAAATAATATCTCATTTTGTTTGAAAACGGTAAGCAGCAAAACGCGAGTAGTTATAACGTTGAGCTTCCTGAAAGGCTATCAATCTTAATTAAAATGTACATCGGGCTGGAGCGTTAGAGGGCGAAAGGACTCTGTGTGGAATCAATGTAGCCGAGTGGAGCCGCCGCTGCGGAAGTAATTCCGGCGTCGTCTGTGAGCGCACCGACTCACACACACGCGCCCGCGCGGCAGAGCTCCCAAGACGCGATCGCGCGCGGGGGATGAAAAAGCTCCGCGGACTCGGGCAAGCGCACCGTGATGAGGTCGAAATGCAACGGGAGCCTCGGATTTAATACCCGCGAGCTTTCGCCCCTCCTCCTCCGTCGTGCTTCTCCTTCTGGTTTCCGAGCTTTCGAGCTCCTCTCCGGGAGCTTTCCCTCTTCCCGGCTTTTCCTGTTTGCGTGTTTTCCTCTTACGCTCCATAATCGTTTTATCCCTTTGTGCAGTAAACAATTGGTGCGTATGTTTCGATTGCCGTTTAGAAAGCTCGGGTTGCTGCTTAGCTGAGTTTGATTTGTTTGCTTTTTGTTAGTAAAGTACTCGTGAACGGGTATTCAGTTTGTAGAACTTTTGGAATGGAGGATTATATACAATATTTTGTTGAAGTTGAGCTTTTATATCATTTACTTTTATTTAAGCTCTTTTGAATAAGTATTGAAATTCTTCGACGTTAATATCGTCGATCCCAATAAAAAAAAAATTTGACCAATTTTGCACTAAAGAACAAAAAGACATTTTAGTTTTTACAACAGAAAGCGAAAGAAAGAATTTTTAGGAATTTTGTCGCGTAGAAAAGCACCAAGATTTGACACCGAGAAAAATACATTCATATCAATTTCGCGAAAGAGAGCAGATTTCTTCAGATTCCCTTGGAATGTGCTTTATTTCTATGCAGCCTTGTGAAAAATGGTATTGTCTTCACGAAGTATCTGAAATAAACTATTTTTCGAAAAATAGGAACGAGCTTTCTCTTTTAATAATAAACATCATTATTAAATGATGTTTATTCTATAAACATCACTTAAATACAGATATATAAAAACATAAGCATATAGTTAATCCTTTATTTATTTACTATTTGTCGCAAATTTTCCATACAACGTAAATTTAATAATTTTAAACCACCAAATGAAACGAAAAAAGTACTTGGGCAACTAATCGTTTAGAAAACGACGACTCAGCCGACTCGGTCAATATCGCCGCGGCATCGTGGAACTTCCGCGCCGGTACTGGAGGCACTCGTCGACGTTAATCCGCGAGCGATCGGCGCGAGGGGCAAAATTGCAATTCGATCGGCGAGAGAGCGTCCCGGTCCCTGCGGCAAACAGACGAGCACACGCCCGGGAAGGGAGTCGACTGCGCGCAATATGGGCGCAGTCGCTCGCGGTCAGCCTCCGCTCGCTCCCCGCGGACTCCGTAACAGCCTCCGCGCGGCTCTCGCTTGTTTGCCCCGCGCAAATGTTGACCGGCTTTCTTCCGACCCCCGTCCCCCTTCCGATCCGTCGATCCTGTCGGGATGCGTTCTCACGCTTTCTTTGACCCCCCCCCCCCCCTGTACTCAAGCTTAAGCGACTGAACTCGCCGCGCTTTCTTTCCTTTTTGGAGACGCTGGCGAAAGCTCTTGCGGTTCACGCAGAGTCCCTCTGCGGATGCGGTGTATGGGGAAGTAGAATGCGGGTTTCTACGATGGGCGCGCTTCCGGCGTAAGGTACGACGGGGGGATACGACCTCCGTTGTCGGTTGGTCGAGGTCATTGATGGTCTTTTCTCGTTTTTGCGGTATTCGTTGGGTTTTCAGGGTGTAAATGGCAATTTTTTTTGAATGATTTGGCTGATAAATTTTCAAATTTTTGCAAAGTTCGTTTTTAGTAAATACTGCAGTCTATATTATTGGCAATTAAACAAGTAAAGGGCTTATTGAACAATCAGTGTTATTAAAAATTACGTAAAAAACGTAATCGTGCATCAGTTTACGACACTATTTTTATCTGAATCTTGGACACTTGGCCACAGTGAAAAATTTTATTTAAAAATTACGGAGCATATAAAATTTCCTACTGTAGCTGTTCAAGATTAAGACAAAAATTACCGTGATTTTTCCGAAAAAAGTTTCCAGCATCGCGTCCCATCTTACGACTAGGTTTTTCAAGTAATTTTTATTATGAGTTAGATCACAAATTGTATGGTAAATAATTATTCTCAGTGTATATTTAGCATGCTTTTAATTTTTTCTTTTTACTATTAATATGTTTTCTAGAAAATATATACGCTACTATCGTATATTTATATATTTTCAATCAACTTTTATTTCGCGTAGACGGAGTCGCTTCATTATTCGAACTGCAGACTGTTACGAGACAATGTAACTTTTATCTCTTCTCCGATGGCGCGCTTTTCTGTCTGGGCTCGTTCGACCGTCAAGGGAGATTTTAACCGAAGTTGATTCTAATTACGGAACTTCGCACTCGATTGATCTTCGTTAAAGTCGAATCAAACCCATCATGTAAATGGATTAAATTCTTTCTAACGAGATTTCGCTCAACTTTTGCATGGACTGCCACTCTGTATTTCACTCCTCGTGAATAAAAATTAGAAAAAAAAAGTTAAATGTTACGAAGACACGCTCTTTATTTTTGAAAATTCCTCATATTTTATGTCGATTCGATTTGGTTGCATGAAGGTAAAATTGCTTTGACACTTAATTTACGTAGCGAGCTCTCTGACGCTTTCAGTAATTACAGCAAGTTTTAAATTAATTGCAAATCGATTCTTAAATCCAATCGAATATGTCATTAAAAAAGGAACTATTTCAAATCATCTGCGCCCGCTTGCATTCTTCTCAGAGAAGTAAAAGGTACTTCCGAGATACCTACGAATTACGGTGACTTCATGCAAATTACGCCCCATATTAGCCGAACCGGGGGGTAAACGCGGAAAGGAAGAAAATAAGAGTGTAGGGATCTTTCAGGTGAAGGAAGAGGGGGGGGGGGCGAATCTTCCGTTAAGGTGGGACTGATTTTAATCAAGATATGGACCGGCGGATCAAGCGAGTGCCGGGGGTATATTGATTTTCCAAGTGCTCGTGACCGAGTAGCCTCTCGTCGCGCAATTTCGAAAGCGAGGAAGAAAGGGAGCCCGGGGAGAAAGGAGAGAGGCTTAATCTCCAGCGGCGTAGTCGCGGATTTTCGTTCGGCTCGATGCCCCGCGCGTCGTATATATATCCCGCCAGAAAGACGACAAATGTCCCCTCCGCTGCGGGCTTTTATTACCCTCGCCTATACATCGCCGAGGACTACCCGGGCATTTTTATTTTTCGGGCTAACTTTTAATTTGAAACTGTTCATACAGTGCACTCTTATTTCTTTGGTATTATGTAGGACTTTCATGAGCATGGCAGAGAGAATCAATCAGACGTATATACAAATAGGACTTGTATATTCCTGCTGTAAATATCAGATGTTTCAATTTTTTTAAGGCAGTTAATTGTTACTGACATTTTTTTTAAATTGCTTAAAATTTTCAGGAATAGAATATAATATTATTATTACAATTTTTTAAAAAGTGAAGTTATTGTTAAACTATATATTCAAACTAAGGATGTCTAGCTTCATGAAAAAATATGGAACAAGTCTGGTTGAAATAGATGATATCTGACTACAGCTACCATGTTCCAGACTACGAGCTACACTTTTCTACTTTTCCTGAAAAACTTGAATTAATGAAAAACTACTAAAATTATCCACTAATCACCAAATAGTGAAGCTATTTTCAATAATTTTTAGTGAAATTTCACTAATTTTAGTGGTTTTATCACTAATTCAACTTCTGACAGTAGAACAAGATTCCGCACCAGCCTTTTTTCCCTAGAAATTAAAAAAAAAATAGGGAAGACTAGTTGATAATTTGAGTTAATGAACACACCCAGACCATCACCCAGACGTAGACTAGACGTGTTGTTTTTACGCGGGTACGAACAATTCCTCAACGGTCCAGATGTATCGCACTGCACTTGAAAATATTCGCCGCTCGCCCGAGCGGGTAATACGCAGCCATTATTTAATCGGCGGAGCCGCGAGAGGACAGCAGGCTCCGGTCACATAAGCAATCTCGTTAATCGAAGTTGCGCGCCTAGCACCGCCGGCAAGCGAGTATCAGCGCATTGTTCCCCCGCGCTCTCTCGCGTCGCGCAGCCCGTTAAGAGATTAAAGCCGCGCGCAACGCCTCGTTTGCAGCGCCATTAGGGGGGGGGGGGGTGGAAGAGGCTCGAAGGACACAGACCCCGTGGATTTTTTTCACGGCTCTACGGCCCGGGGGAGCCCGACAATGGCCGCGCCGAGACAAAAGTGGTGAGCGAGAGGCGAGGAGGCGCTCTCTCGGAGACGCCCGATGGATTAATGGATGGATCGGCGTGGGGCGTAGACCCGAGACGAGTGCCGCTGAGCGATAAGTTTAAAAATTTTTCTTTTTATTGTTTCGAGAACCTAACGAACGTTCAGTCTATACCGGTTTTATCGGTTTTTGGGATTACTGAGAAAAAAATATTTGATGAACAATATTGTGATTATCTTATCGAGAAAGTTTGCCGTGATAAGTTGATTATGATGACTTAATTAGATTTTTATTGAAGATGCTGCTTCTGCGCTTGCGGTAACAAACAAATTTTTGTTAAATTAAAAAGCAGTAGATTTAGAAACAAACAATTATTATTTAGTATTGTAATACGATGAAATAACTTTGAATGGTTCGCAGTAGAAATGAATAATAAACGCTAGGTTTAATTATGAGCAAACAAAATTTCAATAAAAGCTTATAAGGTTTTTTCCCGATAGTTCCTTGAAGTATTGCTTCTTCTATAATGTAAAAGTTTCACTGGCATTAACTTTGAACATTTTTATAATATATCATTACTACATCTCATAATATACAATTTGCAACATAAAGATTCATTTTTTTCATCATAAGTCTAATAACGAACAGCAATATTAAGTTCAAATTTGATCATTTCTGTTAAATAACATACTCTGTAACCTTCTTGCAAAAACTCGAAATCATTTTGTTAAGATATTATCTCAATTCAGTCTCTCTTCCGGTGGGCTCTTCGGTTTTTCCCAGGCACGGGGAATCTCCACTGAAATGGTATTCCCATAGCAGTATAGAATCAAGAGCGTGAAATTCGGGGTATGGGCCAAAGAGCGCCGTAGATCCCGGCCCCAGCCTTGCGCAAAAATGCAAAAAGGCGCGGGCGCCCGGGTAGGGGAATCCCCCCCTCCTCCGCCAGTAGCCCCGGCGGTCGCGCGAGAGAATAGCGCTGAGCTTGCGGAAAGGGTGACTGCCGATGCGTGCGGAGCCGGTTACCTCCGGCAAATGCATTAAGACCGCCCTTTCACCTCTATCTCTCTCGCTCTCTCTCCTTGCGATATTGAACTTTTCGGAGGGGGAGGTTTAAAGCGAGCCGCTCGATGCTTATCTCGCGCGATATACGCGTTATCGCCGATCGAAATTTATATTATTATGTTCCTGAGGTTTTTTTATTATTTGGAGTTTTACTTTTTATAGGGACCGTAAAATGAAAGTCGATGCGTACCGTTTTTAACTAATGGTATTAATAGATAGACTAAGTACTAAATAACGTTTTTGTTAAAAATTAACTTTCTTATCGCAATTGACGCTTCTGTAGCGTGAAATATTATACCACAGGTGATCGAAAGAGTACGACAATTTTGCTAAGATCGCGGTATTTTCGAGGGTATTTTTGCTATTAGGAATTTTAAAGTAACTCTACTTACTTCTCTAATTCTGTGTGTTTTGGACTATGAGAAAAACGAATGTTGTACAGAAACTGAAGAATGTTACTTAACAAATTTTCTCTTATCTATTTAAAGATAGACAGTTTCCACATTTAATCTTATGTGTTAAAATAAAACTGGGAAGTTCAACAAAAAAATTAATCTTTTGAGCTTTAACACAATTTAAAAAATTCTACCTTAGTCCTTTTCTTCGTAGCAATATTTTTTTAACTTTAATCCACTTAAAATTTTATCATGCAATGCTTAAATCCTTAGTAACCTTAGTAAGTACTTATAGTGTACAAAGGAAACCTTTTTGAGTCACGCTATTGGAGCAATAAAGACCAATTGTTGAAAAATTGAGTAAATGCAAGGAAGAATAGTGTCATACCTTCCGATCATTTTCTGGAATTCCAGGTTTACTTGTATGGAATTCTAAAAGATGCATAACATACTTACTGAAATAATGGAAAACCCCACTGCAGCTTGGATTGGGAAAAAATAGAGTTTAAATGACTCGTATCTTAATAAAAGGGAATAAGTAAATTATATTTATATCTAATTGGAGTACATTTTATTCCCCAATTGATCATGAGTCTTGTCTATGATTTAATACAGGACTGTCGTCAATCTCGTGGTGCACACATCAACGTAAAAATAAAAAAGGCTAATCTCTAGTGTGCTTCTAATGAACTAGTTAAACTTTTAAATTTGCAACATAAATTGCAAAATAATTGAAAATTTTGAGAAATATTTTGCAAAATTTTTTTAAATAATTTTCCAACACCATCTTTAACAATTGAAGACGTAAAAGGATAAAAGGAAAAAAGCTAAAATTGAGAAGTTAAAGGAAAAAGTAGTAAGCGCTTTGCGAACTGGCGGTGGCCGTGTATAGTGGGTTGTGAAAATTTACTGCGTCATAGCTATTCGTCGAGATTAGTGGATATGATTTTTATACGCCGAATATAGCAACGTTATTTATGTCTCGCCTCAATACCCCGGCTATTTCATTGTTGCGTAAAAGATCACAACGTTTTACATTTATTGTCGTGCGCCGTACTTACTCGAGCACAAAGGTTCTTATTTCAGGAAAGGAGGGAAAAAAATTGAATTTTATAGTGCGACGTGGGAATTTTTATTAGATCGAATGACGCAGTTGATAAGCAGTTGTGCTCCGATAATACAACGAGACATCTGCATCTCCCCGGTGCAATGTCGCGCCTAGACTGAAGCGCGTCGACTCTGCGAATTATGCAAAAGAGCGCCAGCTTTTTTGTTCGGATCCGGTCTTTGTGTGGCTTAATAAAAATCATCGGACAGGCTGCAATTTAAATAATGTTTACAAAACGATCTGATCGAAACAATTAACTATACGACGACGAAATTCCAAACAAATTTACACGCCGCAGGGAAATCCAAAGTTTTCTTTCAAAAACGTAAACAAATGGCGTTAAACCGCTAAAAAGCCGTTAAAAGCAGGCAGGATTATCAAAGTGTAAACAATTTCTCGCGCTGCTATCACCGGTAAATGCGTGCCTTTTAGCGAGTGCTCGAACAAAAGCGACCAAACAAATGTGCACGCGGCGAATTGGCCGTGGCAATCAGGCGGCGAGTCTGGCTGCTGTAACGTCACGCGAGACTAAAATGCAGCTCACGTTTCCTTATTCGCGTTGATTGCCTCCTCGGCGTGTCCATCTCGTTTCATCGCCCAGCCCGAGCGAAGCGCTCGACACATGTACGCTCCGAGTGCGGTAATTCTCTTAAAATGTCATTAAAGTTTTTAGTCGCAGCTGCTCTTTGTCATGCGAAATGAAACGCCGCTTTTATTTAACGCAATTTAAATTTTTTTTTTTAATTCAATATGTCACTTTAAGGGCAAAGTTTGGTGCATTATGAAAATTCTGATAATAATCTTTTATCGTTGAAATCTGAAAATGTGAAGGTAATTTAGAAAATAGAAATAATGTGTAAAAGTCGTTCTCATTTTGAATAAGTGGACGACTTTTTACGATAAATTTGTCTCTATTTCCTTTTTCTTAACTGATTTCACATTTTCATATTAAGAGAGTAAGCAAGATTATTGAAAGGTGCAAAATGAGTTGGTAAGATAAATAATAAAAAATGAGAATCTACATAATATTCCTTCGGCAGGTTGTCACATAACTTACTCAAACATAATTATCTTTTCAAAAACAACCGGCAACGGAAATTTTCTAATAATATATTTGTGGGTTTTAAAGTATAAAATTCGTAATCAAACTGAAAACATGAAGTTTGATTATGGATTCTCGGTGTTGGTTATCAATTTTGGTGAATGAAGAAAACCGCAACACGTAATTAGATTAGATTAGATGAAGATATCAGGGGGAAAAATGAAATTGCTTATCGTTTACGCCACTTGCATTACATCACTAATTCTACGAATATTTGAAAACTAGTAAGTAACATGTGAATAAAAAATACAATAAATAAACTATTAGATTGTACAATTTACCTTTGTAAAAAATACCTAATTACTGATATTTTTTTTAAATAAAAAATGGTTTATAGAGTATAAAGTAGATTATATTGACACACTATCCCACTAAAGCTTATAAATTTAACTTTTCGATGAGGGTCGATATATTGACCACCCAAGGATACAACATATTTTATGGTTTTCATGGAATAGTTAATGCATTGAATTTAGTAAAAATTATTTTGGACCTTTGGGTGGCCGATGTATCGATCACCCCCGCCCTTAAAAGTTTAACAAACCTAAAAATTGAAAACCCGAAAAAACTATTCCACCTTTAAATACTTATTTCACCCAGTTAACAATTGCTAACCGCACAAATCCACGACCGCAGCAGGCAAACGTTAAAAATAGCTCGATCGAAATTGGTCCCCTCAGCTTCGTTTAAAATAGCATGCATTTAAGTGCGGTAAACACAAACATCGAAGGATGCTCCGATACGGCGCAAACAAGCCGTCGGGTGGGATATTCCCGATCGGCGCGAAGCCCGGAATTCCCGGCCGGTTAAAACAGTCGGCGCGCGAGCTCGGCCGGCCAGTCTTGCGTTCGAGCTCCGCCGGGTTCCATGCGACGCGCAGCATGCGCAGCCTCCGATAGCCCGTGTCACTTATATCCTCCTACACATCGACGCGGCGCATATCTCCGGCCTGCCCACGTGTCCGCGGCGCCGTCGTGTGTGCGCGCGTGCGGCCTTTCTGTCCTAGTGTCCTCTCTCAAAGGCGCGAGCGTGTGCAGCTGTGTCTTTTTTGTTAACCCGTTTGTGCCGGTGGCCTTCAGTTGAGACGCAAAATGGCTTACGCCAAGATCGGTTAGTTGTGCTCTTTTAATGGATCGCGTTTATTTAATATATGAACGAATGTTTTTTGTCTTGCACCGTTAATTTGATATTTTATTTCTTTATGTCAAAGCTTTTAGTATCTTTTTGAAAGCGTACTAGTGTCTGATCAAATTAATCTGTTTCATTAGGCATACGTTACATTTCAAATGACATTCAAGTCGAGATAATTTATATCAGTATGTCGACATAAAAAGATTTTAATGAGGCAGAGTATAACTTTCTTGATAGCTGAATGAAAATATTCCGTGACTTAAATACATGTGATATCATCGATTTCATTGGGTTAATCAATTTTATTATTTTTATATAAATTAAATCTTTATTCACAGATATATACGCGCCGACTGAAAAGCCAAAGCAAGAATCGATATGGAGAGGTCCGTTGGACGTAGTGCGGTCACCAACTGATTTCAAGTTTATGATTGCCTTAGCAATCTGTTTTGCTATTTGGATAATCTCAGGGATATATGGTAAATATCATAAAAAATTAAGATTTAATAGACAACCACGTTTATTTCATGTTTATAAATTCTATTATTTATTTTCAGCAATTTGTGCAGGCAACAGGGACATAGCACTTTACAGCAATGCTCTAGGACACATTAATATTTACCAAACGATCCATCCCATTTATCAAAACTTTGTCGAGTCGAAGTAAGTTTAAAAATGATTGATATCTATTTAGAGTCTCTCTAAATGCGAAAGAATGAAATATGTCTCTATTTGATTGAAAAATCAGTCTTGAATTGACTCTCATTTGAATCAACTTAAAACTTAAATCAATAAAAATCCCTCGATCAATTTTCTATTTAATCATTGGAGGCGCTATGCAAGATTTTAAATAAAGCTATAAAATTTTAATATAGGTTGGCCAAATAAAATTTGTATAGATTTTGAAAAAAGAAAAAAATTTAAGTAGATACAATTATAATTAGATGATTAGAATTAACATTTTTTGTTTAAGATTTTTTAAAAAGTTTTATTGATTAGTGTCTTTTAAGTAAATTTCGAAACCAATTTATTATGTTTCAGATATTACATCTTGGTATTTAGTTTCGCATCGGTGGCGATACTAACTCTTTACATGGTGATGTTCAGATGGCTCACTAGATTTCTGGTTGGACTTACTATGTTTCTACTATTCGCATTTATAGTACTCTTGTTTGTTCTTGCGGGCGTTTTTCTATACAACTACGATATTGGTTACGATTTTTTAATAGTTGCCATAATATTAACGATTTACTACGTACTCACGCTCTCTGCTTTCGTTAAGGCTGGGATGAACATGGTGTGTAAACTTATGAGGCAATCTTGCAAGTAAGACATACTTTTTTAAAATTGCCTTTATTCTTCTACCTACTGAGAAGATCTCAGAAATTTATGATCGAATTGATTTTCAGGGCAATGCTTTTCTTTCCATCAACGTTCTTCTTAATGATAGCTCAATTCATAGTGCAGATACTGTTGATTTCCTTTGGCGGTGCAGTTTTTTCATTTTTGAAATCAATTAAGGTGCAAACACCAGAAGAGGCCGCTAACACAACCTTGGGTATACCGGAAGACGTACTAGGGGTTGACAACGAGACCGCCTCAGAGCACGAACTTCTACTTTTCTATGCATACTTTCCATTTGAAGTGCATCATTTGGGCTACTTCCCGTTTTACGTATACTTATTGCACTTCATCAATATCGTCGGTTACCTTTGGGCTTGTTTTTTCATAATGGGACTCGGAAGGATGATTTTAAGCGCTACTTTTGCCACCTGGTACCAGGTAGAGGATAAGAGCAAAATTCCCAATATGACGATGCTAAAATGCTTCATGGCTGTTCTGAAGTAAGCTACAGTTTTATAAACTTTTTAACTACAAAATATACCATTATCAAAGCAGTCTAATGATGTTTATTGTAATTGTTTAGCTACCACACAGGAACAATAGCATTTGCCGCGTCTCCGCTCTCAATATTCCTCGTTTTCTATGTGGTCTATCAGGAGGGGATGGACAATCTAAAAGAAGTATACAAACGACCTCTTTACGGACTTTCTTGGCTGTTGGCTATGGTAAAATTACCTTTTGATGCTCTTGCAATGTCGGTTATTCACGGAAAGGAGTTCTATGAATCTGTTAAAGACTCGTACAATTTACTAATGAAGAATCCTATTGCATTTTTGGCGATAGACACTGTAAGTCTTTTAATATTTTT
>JAXIUT010001147.1:20403-37185 GCA_035586675.1 Eurytoma californica | reverse complement strand
TAATTTATAAAGTTCATAAAGAATACTTTATGAATACTTTTTATGAATACTTTATGAATATTTTTTGAATACTATAAATATTTATTTCTTGCGGACATTCAAGAATTCTTTATGAATTCTTTTTTTTTCAAGTGTGCTTATCGGGTACCTTATAAAAACTAGTCATATATAAATAAAGTTACATCTTTCGCAATTCAGTCTTACGGTTTAATGCAAACATTAAAACCAAAATTTCTCAAAAATTTAGTATTATACAAAGCTAATTAATTTTGCATTAAACACCATATTCAAATATTCGTTTACCATATAATTCATGCGAAAACATCAGCGTAATTATATACTCATACAATAAGCAAGCACTCGCAAAAAGACGAAGGAAAATCATTCATGATCACTCTTAAAATAAAGTTTACAAAAAAGTGCGTGAGAAAGGCACAAAGAGGCGCTCGACGAGCGCGCGAACAAAGAATTGCCGAATCCCGTGTCAGTAGGTCAGCATAAAGCGATCCTCGAGCGAGCGATCGGCTAACTCCGCACTACAGTCTATCGCTCGCACGCGAAAGGAAAAAGTAAATTTCTTTGTCCCGCGCACATCTGTCCTTCTTCCGCTGCAGCATCGCGGGCCTTCCGTTCAGGCGCCGGCCACCGCGCAATCACGCGAGGGAAGAATTAGGGTAGCTCGATGGAAGACAAAATCGACGAGCATTCGTAAAGTTGATAAATTTTTTATCACCCTCGTGTTAATCGTTTCGTTGAACTTTGCGGATTATAATTTATTTTGATAGGTGTATCGTTTAGCTATATAAAAACTATGAATCACTTTTATTTAACGTCTATTTATCTACGAACATAACTTACGTTTCTTTATAACATTTTATTAAAAAGTTTATCTAAAATTATAAATTAAAAATAGTTTTTCATGAAATATATAGTGATTATAAAGTGTTGAGGAATAAACAACGAAATTTCGTTTCGCATTTGTTTAGCGGTAGAATGAAACGAGCTTACACTCCGCTATCTAATTACCCACTCGAACTATCGGAAGTGCGCGTAAACATATGTCAACCTGATGCTATTTACTTTTCCGCATCCCTACACACACGCAGCCCTACGCATTGCATCCATTCCATTGTCTTCCTACTTGATACGCAACCTAAATACTAGTCTAAATAACTCCGTAACATCTCCATTGTTTCATAATATTCTTTTCTCATGAATTAAAATTAACCAAATACTCGTGACCGCAGTGATTATAGTACATACCTGCTTAGATCATTTTTTAAATTACGTAAAAACGTCAAGAAACAAAAGAAACTCAAGATTTATACGAAGAGTATGATCCTGCAATTAATAATGCCTTTTGATGAATCACCTAACATTACAGAACAAATATACCATAGTAATACACTATAGTAAGCATTATTACCTACCCCACAGGAAATCCCCCTTACTAACGTATCCAGCAGTGAGCAACGGTCTAAAACTATCCTGAAAACTTTCCATTACATTTTGACAAAAATTTCACGCGTCTTCTTCCTCGTGCCCGAATTTCGCCTTCGACCGAGTAACAATTTTCTCCGCTCCTCGTAAAAAAAAGAAAAAAAATAAGCAAATCCTCGAGCGAACAGTCGAGCGGAAGGGCCGCGGGAGGAGGCTGCACGCGGAGGGGAAGACAACGGGGAGGATCGCAAAAAAAGGAGAGCGGCGCAGGGGAGGGGAAGGGAAGAGGAGACGCGCGCGCACAGCGGCGGCGCAGGAGTCGCGCCGGGCAGCTCGCGTGCGCGCGCGCTGCCCGTCAAATCAATATCGCGCCGCCCGCCAGCCGAGTCGCGCACTTCGCCGCACACCGCGTTGCACACGCTTTTCCTACTGCCCCCCGGGTGTTTTATACGACGAAGGAGGATCGCACGGCCGCCGAGGGAGAGGAGGACACCTCGGAGGGAGATCAGTCATGCGTGCCGCCGCCACCTCGAGGAGCCATCAGTGAGGATCACCCGCCAGGAAGAGCGCCACTGCCGCCCATCACCCCCCTGCTGGAGGAGCATCGACGGACATGGCCAAGGTGAGCGACCGCGCGAAATTCGCGGAACTACTTCCGCGTCTTAATGTCGATCGATTTGCACCTGCTTTCATTTACTATGCAATGGCGAATGCAGGAGCGAGAGGAGAAATGTCGGGAGGTGGGGACGCGGTTGCCGGGTGTGCGTGTAACATACCCCGCGACTGTGTGTGCATGCACCTGCGGGTTTCGCGAAGCTACGTGGATTATCGATTTTCAAGTTTTCGCCGAATTGTTTTGCTCATTTTTCACACGGTGTAGGAGTGGTGTACAGTGATCCTCTGGTCGAGATGAGCTTGTTGCTGCCCGTGTGCGAGAGTCGCCAAAGAGGCGTACGTTTTTTTAGGCGGGAATTTCTCGAAAGGAAATTCTGGAGAAGGGGGGGGGGGCGCGTTCCCAGAAGTGCACTCCGTTCCGGTGCTTGAACTCGCGTTCGGACTCAAATATCCGTGGAATTACCTTTGATGCAAATTACGTGCGAATTAAGTCGAGGCGATCGATCAAAAATTTTATCTGCGCCTCGCGGCAGCGGCGACGAAGGGGGTTGATTCATCGTTCCTTTTTAACGGTGTTTTCTGGTGTGCGCGAGATGAAATTCAAGTTCGCCCCCGTGCACACTACAAAGGGGAACCCTTTCTTCCGGCACAATAGACTTGACTTTTGGGTCGATTTTAGACTGCTCAAATCAAGCGCCAGGAACTCAATGTAATATCGCATTTTCTGCTGGCTGTAAAGTCGCGATGCTAATTCCGGGAACTGACTGGACAACTCGAACGTATGCAGGTGTCCTGGTGTAATATATGCTTTGGGGGTTAGGTGCGGGAATAATCAATACAAACTTGTTTTCTGCACAAAACTTCGCCCTCCTTAATTAAACAATTAAACATAACTCATGCTTCTAACAAAAGAACGACGAAATACTCGTTATTTAAGTACTTTTTTTTATCGTTCATTATTATTACTCACGAGAGTAAGGCTATAAATTATTGCTACGGTTAGTCCATCGGCATTTCGATTTGTAAATGTTATACAGTGTGATTTGAACATTTTTTTATGTTTATGATAAAACGTGACCTACATTCGCTGGGAGATGACTTATAACACTTCGACGAACAAATTTCTCGCTGCAACCTTTTCGGGGGTTACAGTCGATAAGATCGGGGGTTAGAGAACTCGTTCTTTTTTCAAGTATAATCGTGTTTCTTCCCTACAATTTCTCACGGTTATACGTTTAGGATACGTACGTACGCTGCTTCTCGGCATTACCATAAAAAAAAGATGGACGTGTCTGGGCACATTTTATCCAGTGAAATTTAGCGGCAATTTTTTTGCTATGTGCCTTTCGTGGTATTGCTCGTGTAACTTTAATAAAAGAATTGAAGGTGATGTACTCGAGTAAGTTTCTACGTCATTAGTGTAATATTTAACGGGAAAAATCCTGTAGATAATTATCTCGATTAATTATCATAGAACGTGATTAATAACAAAGTAATTAAATAAACAACTATTTATTTAATAAATGATTTTGAAAATAAAGTTGAAATATCAGTTTTTAGATAATTACGTGAAAAAGCTATTAGCTACTCGTCGAAAGAAAGACCTGCACTTTAACCGATGAAATGAATACCATGTCAATATTTTGACTCTGATATCTTGGCTCTTAGCGACAGTAGCATATACCGACGTGACTACCCACGCTTATGCACTTTTTTCAATAATTTTCGTGGCCTTGATCATCTTGGCAACATCTTTTATACGTAATTTCTTTTCTCATTTTTGAAATGAATTTTTCATGTCTACTATTTTTGTGAATGAAAATGTTATAAATATTCCACATATTTATCATGATTAAAATAATGTTGCTTTTAATTAAACGCTGATAACAGTATCGATGTTAGTTTGTAAATATCAATGCCCCGATATATCTGGTTGCCATTATTCCATTTACTTCATAAACCTTTTAACTCGTTTTACCGGTTCTTTTACAAAAAAAAAAAAATTAATCACCCAAATTGGTTCTGCATTATTGAAAGAGATACCTTACCTGCGCGGCGGCTGCAAAATGAAGTTGGATTATATTTTTAGCTTGTTTGCGTCTCCAACATTTTGCCAATGAAATTTTGCGGATTTAATTTTAGCCAGCGATTGCGCTGTGTATATCTGGAACGCACAATCGCGCCGCCACACACTTTTCAAATGAGTTTCATTACTTAATATTAATAGCGCTTATTATTAAAACGTTTTGTCATTTTTCGCGAGCGTCGCAATTTGAAATAATTTATTACGCATTTCACATGACGCTGTTTTAAGAGCGACCTTGAAAGATACGAAAAAGTCGCTTTAAACTACGACGAAAAATCGATGAGTATATACATCTTCCCAGTGTAACAGTACTTTCCAGCGATGCAATTCAGTTTGGTACGAAGCGAAAAATCAGAAAACGATTCCATCGTGAAATGCTTTTTTCGCAACCATTGAATTTCCGGCGACACAAAGGGGTAAAGCCCCAGCATTGTGTCCAGACTTTCTATCTGTAAACACGAAAAAAAGTCCTCATTGTTTTAAACAGTTACACGCGATCGCATTGTGTTACTTTATTACACGAATAAATAACCCCGGTGCAATCGTATATTCTGTAAAGTATTGATGTATTTAATTTCGCATTGATACAATTGAATTTCCATCAATGTTTACACAGTGTAATTTAAGTTAATTTACATACAGTTTTATACAGCAGTAAATAATAAAACAAATTGATAAATGTTACACTACTTATAAAAATTTCACACAAACAATAATGCAATCCTGCAGAAATAAATTGAAATTTCTTATAGATACGATATCTGCGTAGGCAGCACATATTTCTCCAGAATTCGCATTTCAGAGCGCAAAATTTATCATACTTTAAATGCATCGAAATTTTTCCTCCAAATCGAACTTCCCGCCGCCAAGACGCACGACTTCGCAATGAAGGTCTGTCACCGGATGGACGCGCGAGAATCGCGAGCGATAAGCCGATTTCTCGCTCTGCTCTTCCGTGACGGGGCAGCTCACCTTTTATCTTATTTTTGCGCTTTCGAAGGCGACCAGTCAGAAAGAGTGAGAGTTTACTACACCGCGTCCGAGCGAGTTCAATGAATCCCGCCTTCGTTTCCATTTTATTCCCCCCGGCGGCGGTACTGTTGTTCTTTTTTTTTTCTCGATTTCTTTGACACGCGCGCACGCACGAAAGTTACTTTTAATTGGATTGATTTAGGGTGATTAGAGCGAGTTTTCGCGTTAATTGAGGAAGAAGGGGTGGGGGGGCTGCCGCTCGTTGCGGTTGCACGTAAAGCGGTTGTCCATATGGAAATGCACCGACTTTCACGGCATGAATGAAACTTAGACGATGAGTTTATTTGCGAATTGGCCATTTGCGGCGGGAGAAAGCTTCGCAATTAAACGAAATACGTCTTCGGCGATTGTTACTTGTTTGAAGTGCCCTCGGTTTTTTTTTTTATTTTACTCTTGGCAGGAAATTCGCTGGGCAATTTAAATTAGTACCTATAAAACAGTTAACGCATCCGAGTAAAAATATCTCTATGTTAATAAACATTTAATAGATAATACACTGGCGGTTACGTCGTCAAAAGTATCCAGGTTACGGGATGCGATAACGCTTTATAGATTTTTCATCATTGGCCGGTTTATTGCTCTTTTTATTACCGCTATAAAGTGCACCGAAATTACTTTTGCGGAAAAGCGTATTAGAATAATAATGCAGGATAAATAATTCTGTATTCTATAAAAGAATAATAACGCAGTTGAAAAACACCTCGTATCAATGAATAAACTCGAGAGAAACAACGTTCAATTGATTATTCATCGTTATAAATTATTTTCACGTGGATTCAATTAATAAAATATGCATCTGCATTTTATTAATAAAAAAAATACTTTATTTATTTAAGCGCTTTTGAAATGGAATAAAATTCAATTGAATTTTGATAAACAGACATTGATAAATTATGCGTCTATCATCATTTATTAAAAATAAAATTGTATGTATTTGAGGGGTTTCGTACAATTTAAGGTCAGAACAATGAAAAGGTCCTTTCAAAGTAACTGTTTAATCACTTCACGATAAAATATTGTCCAACTTCCATACCGCTGTAAAACTTCAATTCAGCATTTACTTATAATTATAATGCAGGCACTCAGAGAAACTCTAATATCAGCAGTTTAACTTAGAGCAGCGAGTGTAGGTAAATTTACCGGTATTCGACGCGGTTGCAAGAAGCTACCTTGAGCCGCTGAAGTTGCACTTTCAAGAACTATACTTACACCATCGCATTCATTCGCTCGAATGTCAACAATTATCCGTTGACACTTAATTTTAAACGAAACAATGAACGGCGCCTATTACCGACACTAATTGTTTCAACGAGCAAAACTACTTTCATTCATGTATTTATTTATTTAGATTGTACACACGAGTAAATGTTATACAGGTACGCAGAGTTAAGTTACCTGATATATAAATTTAATATTTTTCGTACGTAATTATAATTTTTTCACTCGACAGTGCCATTAACATTATAACGAAATTTAAATTTCCCTCGAATGCAACCATTCCTCTTCACCGAATCAAATCGCAAAAACAGGCGAAGGCGAGAGGCCCCCCGTCGAAAAGTGCAGCCTTGAAGGGAGCAGAAATAAAAAAAAAAAATCGCACCGAACGTCGCGACGCTTTTTCGCGTTCACCGGGCCGTGATTCCGCGCGCTCGCGGTCTCCTCTTTTTTTTTCTCCCCCCTCAACATCACCGGAGCAGCGCGCGATAGTCGCCCCCTCGGGAAGACAAGCGAAAGAGAGATCTCGCTCTCAAGCGGCGAAGGAGGAAGCGCGCGGCGCTCTTGTTCGACAAAGTTATAGCCACTGCGCTGCGCGCCAAGGTCAACGACCTCGCGGCCGAAAACAATAGTTCGCGATGCAATGCTTTTATTGTCTGTCCCACGCTTGAGGCGTAAATAAAAAGTGTAGGCAAAAAGGGTTTGGATTTCGCTCGGTGCGAAAGAAAGAAAAACCACCCAATTCGACGGAGAACTGATAGATAGAACTGACCAATCGAACGTAGCAAGTAGGTTCAGTTTTTTTCTGAATAAGCGGAATTTATTGAATTTTTTCACTTCATTATCAAAGTTTACGTGTTAGACGAGTACACTGTGGGATCGTTGTATATATGCATTTGTGTACGCCGGTTGACAGTTGTCCCATGATTTGTTAAGTAACGTCTAAAGTTAGTAAATGTTTAGGCATGTAAGTATGTACCTCCTCTGCCAGGGACTTGAAATTTTCATTCAGTTTTCTCACGAATTTAAAAAAAAATGTTAGGTAAAATTTGTGTAATACGTGCGTTACGAGCGCACAGCTTATGTAAGTACATAATTGAAGTGCAACTCCCATATAAAGAGACCTCAAAGCACCGAGAGATGTAGATTAGAAACTTGCATAATTATTACCTATATGTATTTATTGTTTGTCGATAAATCTGTGCGGTGCACACACTATGATAAAGTTCAGTCCGAGTGAAAATTTATACACGAGTCTCTATAGATAACCGAACGCGGAAAATTTGAGCCCGCGGCGTAGTTTGTCTTTCAAGCTTTTTCCACTCTCGGGTCGCTTTATCAATTCAAGGTCGAATGCTAATATCTTTTTTTTTCTCTCGTTAATGAGCATCGGAAAATTCAAATGGAATTATGCAAAGCGATTTTTGTGAGCTCGTCGATGTAAAGGAAAAGGTTGATCGCGCTTTGTGCAACGTCTGATGGCTGTTTCCTTATATATTCTGTTATAGAAAATAGCGTATTGGGAAACCGTTATCTTACGTAATTATAAATATTTTTCTTTTTCTTCGTTTTTTTTCAATGCTGTACGGTTTAGTGCGCACGTTCCGGAATCGCATACTTGAACTTGACCCAACGCAGATACTGTTATTTATATTGTTGCGATAAAATTCGCAGTATAATTTAATTGATTAATAATAAATACTGTTTCCGAGTGCTTTTTCTGCTATCGCAGCCTTTCACTTTACTCAGCAGTTTTGCCGATTTACATTTTGCAGAAATCATAACAATACGAACAAAAACGGTAATTTTTTTTTTATCGTTTTTGCGAATACTGTTAAAATTACTATTATTAATTACGTTCAATTAAAATCGATCCGGAAAAAAATAATGGATTGCTTCACCAACACACCGACGTAAGAATTTGATCGATTAGAAACTCATTTCTTCGCGCAAACAAAAAATACTTGTCACTAAGAAGACGCAAACATCCTTCTAAAAGTAAAACCATTCCACCTCTCGACAATCGAATTCCTCAATGAAAAAGGTAAAAAATTTCCACCTAAGTCGACCAGGAGCTAGATCCTCGTTTTATCCTTCTCTTTCGCGAGCGAATGAAAAAAAAGGAACTAAAGCCTCGACCGCGAAGACCACATGTTGCGATTGCAACCAAGAGAAGTGAGCTCCGATGCCCCGTTCTCCGCTTACCCACGAAATGGGACACGTCGCGTACGTGAAACTTTTTTTTTCATCCCATTCTAAGCCGTCACGCGCGCCGTTCATGCGTACGAGCGACGCGTTTTACGCGCGGCGAATTCGCGCGATTTTTTTTGTTCCCATTCGCGATTAAGTATTATACCGTTGGCGCGCGCGCGAGAGTCAAGACGGATTATCTGTGACGCGAATCGAGAGCCGGGCTAGATCGGAAACGCTACGCCGCGTTAGCTTTCGGGTTTAACGCGTCGACGGCGCTCGTGGGACAGATCGCGAATTTGTGTCATCTAGTTTTTTAGCGCGGGATTGTACACATTAAGCGAGTGAATTTGAACGCTTGGAAATCTGGAAACTTGTAAGACGAGAAATATATAAATTGAAATTCACGTTTGATAGACTCACTTTAATTTCTTGCTTGTAAAATGCTCGTAAGACTTTTAAAACGTTTTATTAGACTTGACAGGCACCTTTCGAGTCCGATTAGTTTGTGAAGAAAATTAAAGGTGTATTAATTTAATTAGCGTGATATGAAATGAAATGAACAAATGTTTTTCACGAGTTAATAGAATGGACAAACTTGAAGTTCAAAAAAACACATGGCAATTAAATATGGTACGAAAGTTCCCAGAACTCTTTTTCGAGGTGTGGCTTGTTAATGGATTAGCGCCGATGAAAAACATTACGCAGTTGTTGCATATATGTATATCATAATTTCTCTCATTTTTTCCATTATTTTCATTCGGCGTAACGTTATAATTTACATGCAATAATTTACGCAAATTTTTTCGTTTATTACACATCGTGGAATAGGTGCGTTAATTTTCTTACGCGATTAAAAATGAATTTATGTGCATTGTTTTTTACATTTTCTTGAGGTATTGAAAATTCATTCACAATGCCTATGTAAAACTAGTTTTCCATTTTCTTTTGTGAAATTTTCCTTAAAAAGTAATTCGTATTGTTGCTTCAGCACCGTATTATCTTATCAGAAGCCTAATTACTTAAAAGAGCATGCAGCTTTATCGTCGTGCATTTAAATGTAAAAGAGCCCATTCTATTTTTTTTTCTTTCTTAGAATATTTTGAAATCTATAATCTTACATTGAAAGTATTCTATGCAAATTTTGTTAATTAAACAAACGCCTTTATTGAGAAAAACTAATTAAAAAGATAATTAATAATAATGCGAAAAATAGTAAAGTGAAAAGGTCTTTTGTTTATTGTGCATGCAGAAGAGTACCATCGAATCATGAGAAAAAATATTAATAAGGCTGCAATTATGATTTGAACAATGAGACAGCTAATTTAATAAAAACGTCACTAATAAAAAGGAAAAATAATCCCGAGATCAGAAATCGAGCTGCCTGACATAAAAACAAGTAAATAAGGTCACGCTTATTCTATAAAAATTTAAAATTCTTATCGCACTTCACCTTGTTTCACTAGTTGAACTGTTATTACAGTTGAGATGATTTGATTAACCTACTTTTCTACAAAGTTTCGCGCCGCGGCAATTGAAGACAACATTCAATTTGTAATATTACAACTGTCCTACAAAATTAACAAACTGCAAATTAAATTTCATTTCTCGCAAAATCCTCGCTAACGAATTATCCACGTCGACGATTAATTTGCATTCCTCTCCGCGAGGAAGAAAGAAGAAGAAAGAAACCAAAGCCGCTCGTTCACCCCTCGATAAATTACAAAAATCACGGAAGCCCCGGAACTTCCCGCGCTCGCGGAAGATATGCGCGCTCGTAAAGCCCGAGCTGGCCGGCGGTCAGCGGCTGTTGGATGCGCGCACGCGAGGTGAGCGCGCGCGGAAGAGACGGAGACGAGGCGCGGCCGGGGCCCCGGCGCCCGACGAGGAGAGAACAACAACCCGCTGGCCGTGGAAATCCAGTTAGCACCAGATGCGCCTCTCGCGATGATTATTCGACTAATTGACGGCTGGAAAATCGGAGGCGCGCTTCTTTTTCTTTCGTGAGCTGGGAAGATTTAAATTCGGTTGACTTGAAATCTATTTAAAAAAAAATGAATAAATAAAAAAATTCGGTAAAGGGAAAGATTGCGGTGGAGGTGCAGGTTATATATATGTATATAAGGCGAGAAGCGCAGGATAAGGAGTTTTGTTCGAAGTTCGAAATTCAATGTTTTCATTGTGATAAAGTTTCAGATTGTGCTTGGCACCGTTCTGAATAATTACATTACTTTGGAAAAAAGTTACTGTTTTTTTATTTTTTTATTCCAACGGTTATAATGGTGTTCGCTGCACAATTAAAATGCTTGCGCACACTAAAAAATCGTTCTTAGTCATACAATACCATTTAATACTACTTTAGAAACAATCAACAAAAGAAAACCTAAAAATTCTTATCTAAAATAACGTCTCTCAATATCGTATCAAGCTTCCAGCATGAGACGCCAACAAAAACAAAGCTAAATCCCAAAACAGAACTAAAGCGACCCGACAACGGCACGTGGATACTTAATCCCCTGTATAAGACTTGCATTATTATCCGCCGCTTATCGCCCGATAAAGTCGCAGTCGTATCGCGAGCGAATTCCACAGGCGCATCGCTCACGTACACACTCGCATATATCCCGCAGCAACACTCGTGCCTCGTCTTCGCAGTGGCATTATGTATAGGTTACACTATAGACTAAGCTACTCGGGCTATCGCGCGGCGTCCGCGGAGGAAAGTCGACCGCGAGATGTCCGCGTCGCCCCGGGAGGAGGGGGGGAGCGCAAATGGCTGCCGCGCGGGGCCGCCGCCGCGGCACAGTCGAGTCCGCGTGCGCGCGCGCGCTCGGCAATACACACCGTGTGCACCTGTCGCGCCGCGGCGGCCTTTTCACACGCACCTCTTCGCGTCCGCGTCCGCCCCATTGTGTCGGCGGCCGAATTTCGCGTCCGGTCGCGTACGTACACGCCAGTGACTCTCGCGCGCGCCCGTGTGTGTGGGTGTCCGTCTGTGTGTACAGTGTGAGTGTGCACGTGTTTACCGCAAACTGCGAGGCTGGAGAGCGGCTTCGTCTTTTGGCGAGTTTTCTTTTCGAACGGCGGGCGCCGATTGGCCGGCGCCTCGCGCTTTTTTACGCAGCGCCAAAAATAAACAGGTAACTTGGATAACGGCCCCGCGCTCGCCGTCTATTGTTGACACCTTTCGCCCGGTTATATATATACCGCGCACGCGGAAACTGAAAGGCTCGCTATTTCTCGTTGCGCTCCGTACTCCCCGCTGTCGGCGTAAACAATCGCCACGGGGTCTTACAAAAAAAAAAAAAAAGAAGAAACAGAAAAAAGAAGCGGAACAGCTGTGTCGCGTGCCGACCGAATCCTCGCGGCGTGCGTTACGAAACGCGCCGAGACTCCATCGCGATTGCACGGGCGAGGTGCCTAATAACCGACACGTGCGTGCGCGCCGCCCTTTCGTGCCGCCGAGAAAGCTCTCTCGGGCCGTGAGAAAAGGCGTGGACGCGGCGAAACCCGCGCGCGCGCGCGTTTATTAATGCCCCGCGCGGGAGCGTCTATAGGTGTGTGTACGGTCGCGCCGCGAGAGAGAGGTACAGAGTCGGATAGATAGAAAGATACAGTGAAGAGAAAGACTAGAGAGAGAGTATCGACACTCGGTTGGACGCGGCGACGGAGCCTCGGTGTTGCGAGATTTTACTGGCTTTTAGAGGAGATAATAGGTACTGGATGCCGGGGATCGCCGAAAGTCTTTACGAGCTGCGAATGTGAGCTTAGCGTGCATTGGAGTGTTGGGAAGGGCCCGAGTGGCTTTTAAAAACGTCATGGCTGGGAGAGATTTCAAGGAGTTTAAAAAGAAAATCGAGACGTTAACGAAAAAATTTAAGGCGCGATTACATAAGGTATCTTTTTATTTTCTTTTTTTTTTTATTTTCATTGGTGATGTGAAGTATAGTATGGTTTATATTTATGTTGTTCGAGTGTATAATGTTTACACTGCTTGCTGTCAAGTGGACAATATTCAACATGAATATCAGAATATGTACACACGGCTGAATTAAATTATTGTAAACTATCCGCGTGAAAACAACAGTAAAAAAGTATCGAAAATCTTTTTTCAAAGTTATTAACACTATTTCATTCGAGAGCGTATAAACAAAATTCACATTTTCAAAATACCAACTTCAACCAAATTTGAATGAAATTGAATTTTCTCATATACATATTGTCGGTATTATTTGAACTATTATCATTATAACTCATTCCTCGCACTTGGTAGTTTCCATTCTTCTCGCAGTGTGAATAATTGCAATTAAGGTCATTAAGTGAATATCCATTGAGAAACATTTCTATAGCTATGCAGATATATTATTCATTAAAACAAAAAGTAATTAAAAAAGGTCACAAGTAATGAGTGGATTTTTTTTCAATGCCATAAAAAAGTATATAGTCTAGCAGATACATCGACAATTAAAAAAAAAATCATACGCTACAGACACATCGATTCACAACACCCGAGGAACGGTTTGTTTTTAACTTCACGCACGACGCGTACGCAAACTAAACACAAGCCTCATCAATAACAGTCGTCGCGCGAAAAGCGTTCGACTCGATGCGCAATCGTAAGAAGCGAATC
This sequence comes from Eurytoma californica, assembly GCA_035586675.1. Taxonomy (NCBI): domain Eukaryota; kingdom Metazoa; phylum Arthropoda; class Insecta; order Hymenoptera; family Eurytomidae; genus Eurytoma; species Eurytoma californica. The sequence goes on along the minus strand of JAXIUT010001147.1, from coordinate 23,977 downwards.
CCATTGTCGATGTTTTTTTGCGCCGTTAAAAAGTGCTTTGAACCCGGTCATTATGCGTTACGTTAAAATAGGCGCGAGCCCGCAACCTTGAGGCGCCTTTACCTTACGGCGCGCGCCGATTTCTTTTGCAAATCGCAATATACAATAATAACAGCAAGAGCCGCCGGGAGAAATAAACGTTTCGCTACTCGGCATATTTTTGCAAGTATAATTCCCTGTTATATCACAATGGTTCGTTCTAACGAGATGAGCATAAAGTTCCCTCGCTCGTTTTGTCCATTCGATGATGAAAAAGAAAAAAGAAGGCAGCGATTTAGCGCGAAGAATTTGACACAGAATTCGCGTCCCGAATGCATAAAAAGGGTAATAAATCTTTCATCTAATATCGACGGCTGTCCAATCTAACGAAAAAAGAGTACCCCGCTTCGTTATTTACGATGGTCATTGAATTTTCATGCCGCAGCGTCAGTGAATTTTATACCCACCAATCTCATTAAATAAAAATTTCCAGCTCAAAAATAAACGCTGTAAATAAGAAAAAGTAAAATTCATCCACGTGCACTTGTTCAATGTTAAATGTTATGTTTAGTAAGCGAATGGATAATCGTCTTAAAATGTAGAATTAAAAAAGTTCGTATACACTTATTCGTGTCTCTAAGTCACGAATTTCACACATGAATAAGTGAATATGGACTTATTTAATTCTACGTTTTAAGTAGATTATCCATTCGCTTGCTTAGTAAAATCGTCTTTTAACATTAAATAAGTATTCATGATTTAGAAACACTTTGCAATACTTGGATTTTTATTTGATTGTCTATTTATCTTATAATTTAATTTAATTATCTTATCATATATTAGATAATAAGCAAATACCGTTATTATCGTAATTTTTTACTTATTACCTCTACAAAACGCCAAATGTACTTTATTACCTTGGAAGATGCTCGACTCGGAGTGCATCCCCGCTGCGCGCACCTCATTACTTAAGCCCCGGGAGATGCAAAAGTCCGCGTGAAGCGCCGTCACTCCGGTCGACGAAAAAAAAAAAGCGAGATTTCTTCATCTCCGCCGGGGAGAGAAAATCGCGCCGCGGCGACAGAAAGAAGGCGCGCGCGCCACCGGGGAAAAATAATAAGAGGCGCGCGTGCATCCTGAAGAGCCATTGGCTCGTGACCTCGTTACGTGACGACTCGCCGCGCTCGTGTGTGGGAAAACGAACGCCGCGAAATTCATCATCTTTACACGTATATAACGCCGCGGCTTTTCCCTCGCGGCTACTCAAAACGACCGGTTTTCAGCGAGGAAATTGTCTTCGGATTCGGAGGGTTACATTGTGTTGTACAAATCGGAGAAGAAGAAAAAAAAAGGCGGCTTTATCTTGCGCTCGCTCTCGGGTATTTTTAGCGGGCTTCGATTAGTTTCTCGTTTGATATCGTTACTCATTTGTGCTGTGGCTGAATACGCTGGTATTTGATTTATTGCAGATAGAGCAAATATTTTTAGCTACACTATACGAGTACATTCGTAAATGAGTAATGATGTGTACGTTATTGGAAACTATTTTTTATTAACTTTACTTTGAAAATTATTTCTTTTCTTTATGAACAGTTTTTAATTAGCCGTGGCGAAAAGTAAAGTTTTTTACGCGTTTTTAAAGCGCTTAAAAAGTGAATAGAAATATATCTAATCTTTTCTTTGGTTTTTTACTAGCTGTTTCTGGAAATGACCTGTTTATAGACATAAAATGATAAAAAATCGAAAGTTTTTAACAGAATGCTAATATAAATATACTACTGTTGTTCTAGATATGTGGCTATTTGCTTAAACAAATGAAAATTCATATTTAGAATGCCATTACTGGAAAAATTGCAATAATTTTTTGTTACATTTACGATATTTTCTTTTAAAATTGATTAGAAATCTAAGAAATTGTGCTATCGCTCTAGTAAATTGTAGAAAAAACTTTCATTATTTCCAACAATGACAGTCTGCGAAATCATTTAAAATAGAATAGACTATATATCACTACACTGCAATTTTTACTCAGAACTTTTTTCTCCACTCAGGAAGTGCGAACAGGTATAGCCGACAATACCGACAACTCGAACCTCCTCAACAAAAAAAATAAAGACACCGTCAATACCGTCCTTATCACCTATACAGTACACACTTTTCGCCTCGTATTTCCGCCCGTCGCACTAAAACTCGAGTCGAAAGCGCGAACAATAGGCTCGTTGAATTTTTAAAACTTCCCACGCGAAATCCCCAAACCGAAGCGCGACTATACCGCGCCTCGCTCTAATATGCACGTTGCACCCACCGCCGCTGGAATACCTCCCGCGGCGGGTTCATATCGCGCTCGAGTGGCGCGGAAATCCGCGAGAGAGCCCATTGACGAAGTCGGACGGAATTCGCTCTGCATTATGCACGCGCGGCCGCGCGCTTTTGCTATCGATCGCCACTGGATCGCGTCGCCTCGCGTGGCCTTGGTCGACGCGCCGCTGAGTGACCGACCGTCGCCAGGGTGTCAATGAGGCGGGCGGCGCTCCTCCTCCCCCGCTTTTTCGCCACTCACACACCTATGGCTACGCGTGTAACTTACTGAGTTACCCAAGCGTTTCGTGTGTCAGACGCGTGTTTCTTTTTTTGATTTGTAGATCATTGTTGCTGTTTTTTCTTCGTTCGAGGCGGCTATCTTTTTTTGCGCAGCTTGCTTTTTTTACGCGGTCGATAAGAATCAACGGGTATAGTGAGTAGTGGTAAAAATGTTTGCGAATTGTTTGAATATTCTAAATCTTTTTTTATGTAACCTTTGAAGAGTAGAAGGTTGACTTCGTATGATTTTAAAAAAGTTTATCTCATCATTTTTTTTGCGGACATCCCATTCTACTGTGCAAACAACTGCAATAAAATTGAACGTTTTTTTGTAGAAACTTCATAACTTGTATTTTTATGTCCGTTATATTACTTTTTTTATGGAAGACGGAGCATTTTATTTCTCAAGTAATAAACGGTTTCCTTTTCTTCAACGGATAAAAAATAAATTTTCAGCTGCGATAAAATATCAGAACGAATTGTCCGATGAGGGAATTTACGAAACGGTCAACGGGGTATTAATTCCACAATGTGGTAACTGCCTCAGTTTTCATTGAATGTAAATCAGAATTCAGTAAGCATGAAAAGCCGTAGCGTAAATTTTCCAGTGGACATTTTCCATCATTAAATTACGATCTGGCGGATTGACTTAGCCGGGAGGATGTTGCGAAATTAATAATGACTAGTGATTTTCTATTCGAGCCAAGTGAATTCTAGCTCGTTGCGCTTCAGTCCTTTTATTTACATTAACTCAGATGACATCGGATTAAAGCTTAGAAAATTATACGGAATATAGAAAGTAATAATTTTAAATCTAAAAGAATATCGCTGTTACGGCAAAAAGTTCATCGTCTACATCGCAGTTTCATAACTTTCATAATATTATAACTTTCATAATTATTCATGGAATTTTATATTACTCCGATAATCGCAGCTCAGTCACTCTCGGTATTAATTCGCATAATTCATCCTGGCC
>JAXIUT010001147.1:0-11832 GCA_035586675.1 Eurytoma californica | reverse complement strand
GAACGTGCAGTGTAATGTACCTGTTTAAGTGCATTCTCGATAATTTTGACATACATTAACATTTCTTAACGTAATAAGGTTAAATGGTAGCTGGCTGGTCTTATCATCTTTTCATGTGATCTGATAGATTCAAATAGAAACACCTACACGAGCTGAATTTTGGAAATTTCTAGTATTTTGTTTGCAAACTGACTTTCATTTTTCTATATTTTGCAATGTCATCAAAATCAATGACCCGAAGTTCTGATAATCTCCTATTATATAAACGAATTCACGAAATGTATTTTAGTTACACATTTCAAGACCACATCAAATTGTGTGCACCTAACAGACCAATACATACTGTATCAATAAGTAGTTACTAATTTATAATTATATGTATTAATAGATGATTGTATTTTTGCAGTTCGCAGGAAGATCTGGCGAGTTTTAGCTGCTCGAAGAAAAAGCAGCCGTCGCGCGAGGACGTGAGCTGCGGCCACGAGGGCGGTGGCAACGGGGAGTACGCGATAGAGTCGCCGGTCGCCCAAGCGCCGCATTATTTGATGCTCACCAAACAAAACTCATTCGAACACGACGAGAGCCTGGGCATTCTCACGCCCGATCAGATGCCCGACTTCACGGTGGCCCTCGAGTCCTCGAGAACGCCCTCCTGCGATAACCTTGTTGCCGACTCTAACGCAGGTGAGAAGGGGCTGAATGTATTTATGAAAGGTTTTTAGTTTTATGGATACTTTTTTAAATTAATGAATTAAGAAGATACGGCGGTTTGAGAAATAACGGGTTCTTAAAGGAAATTAAAAAATTGATTTGCTATGTTATCGTTATAGCGATCAAAAAAATTTTAATTAAACATTAAAAGATTTTTTAATGAGAGACACATTTTTTTAAAACACGATTTATTAATTTCAGGGAAATTCTTTCTTGGTAAAAGTAGTGCTGTAGTAGCCGCTGCTGCGAGGCACCTTGACATAGCTGCCCGTGTACCATCGATTGAGGCGCTAATATCGACGAATGATCGAAGTCCTTCACTTGAGGAATTACCTCTTGATCCTCAACCTATTGTAATAGTCAACGAAGACGTTGACCTAAAAAACACTTTTTGCACAGGTACAATATTTACAAATCAATAGTTTTAACTTTGTAAAATCAACAATTTTAAAGCTTTTTTTATTTGATGAATTTATGTAAATGATGTGTGAATATTCTTAATTTTTAAAATAACCCATAAATGTGTCTTTATTTTAAAACAGAGCTGGCCGATGAAACCGTATTGAAGAAACCAGAAGAAGAGGCTGCTGATTTATCGTCGAAGACCCTCCCGGCTGACTCGACGGAGTCGAGCGAACAGTCGAGCGAGCAGGCGCGCTGCGTCGTCAGCTGCGCTCACGTGCTGCCGACGAGCTTCATCACTTCGATAACCAGCATCACGAGCCTCGAGGCAGGCTATCAGGGAGATGGGGAGAACTCAAGGCCCGCTAGTCGAGGACCCGAGCCCCTCTCCATCGCACCCCCTGTCAATCTCATTGTTGGTGCGACTTGCAGGTCGGCGTCGCTCTCTTTCTTGCGAAAAATTTAAAAAACCTTTTCTTGTATCGTAGTAAAAAATTTAATTAAAAAAATAATTGTGCAGACAAGATCCAATGACGGACTCGGACTTTTTCACGGAAAGCGACGCGGACGCGCACGAGGAGATCGTGCGAGGGGACCGGCGCGCTCAGGTGATCGACGGGACGCTGTTCTGCGCTCCCGGCGAGCGTCGCTGCCCGAGTTTCGAGCCCGGCGAGGAGATGGACTCGTCGGGTATTTATTCGGACCTCGACAAACGCCAGGACGTGGATGTAGATGCAGACCAGAACGAAGGTTACGGAGATGGAGATCACACGACTACTGACACGGGCGACACCGAGATCTCCATGAGGAGTCAGCCTTCACCCCAGGACAAAACGCCAGTTTCTGCACTAGTGAATAAGAATATGCTGGTCAGCATCCTACTATGTAGATTATAGAATTATTTTAATATTATTATCGTATTAAACTTAATCTTATAAGTAAAATTTACAGTAGTATATAAGTTAAATGCGAAAAGGCTATTGATTTAAGAAGAGTTTAATCATTTGAAAATTATATGTAATAAGTTCGTAATTGTCTATAATAAATATGAAGATATATTGATTGGTGATTTGTAATTTTCAGACACCACAAGATATTTTGAACGAGACGACCGACTCTAACTGCACTATATCGACGGGTGAAGTGACTGTGATTAAGTGCCAAAAGAATGAGCAGAACACGGCGACCAAGTCCAAGTCCAATAGTATTAGTAACAAGGAAAACTCGGCGCCTCTCAAGAAGTATAAGATGCCAAAGAGAAACGTTATCTCAAAAATCAAGACAATGATCGAGTCCAACCAAAATATCGGTTAGAAACTTTCAATGCTCTTCTGTTTAATTCGTCATACTTTCACATGTTTACTTTTAACATCAATGATTAATGTCATCTTCATTTTAAGCAGCTTTTAAATGTTCAAAAATTTCTTTTAAGATAAAATCTTTGAGAGACTGACGCTTTCATCGCAAGGAAATCCCTTCATTACATTATTACATTCTATTGGAGCTGCATCGATTATATTTTAATTGATACGGTTTTTGTGTCATAAACAGCAGTGAAGGAAGAACCAGAAGGCGAGTCCAGGAGGCCGCAGCGGCAACAAAGGAAAAACGGCCGATGGGATGCTGTTATGAACAAAATCGAAGCAAACAAACAACGTGGCAGGTCGCTGAAGAAGGAAGTAAAATCGCGCGTGCTTCAAGGCCTGGGCACGTCCACGAGTTCCACGGCATCGACATCCTCCACGAGGCGGCCTGCCGGCGACGCGAATAATAATGCTAACAGTGCAGAGAAACGGTGAGTTATTTTTTTTCTTAATTAAATTAATGAATTTAATAATTTCTTAATTCTTAATCAATGAAATAAAACTAATAAAATCAATAAATTGATTTATCATCTTTGAGATCTAATCAAATTTTTTAAATCATTGTTTAAGTTAAATAAAGAAATTATTGATACATTATGCATCTATATAATAAATTATACAATTTTTAATGAGGTAATAAAAATTCGATTTTTATTTGCATGATAAATAATTAATTTGAAAAAGTGATTTTGTAATACACTTATTGCAGTTTACGTTGGTGATTTGAAAATGAACTTTCATTCAATTATTACGTGGTAATGTGACAAATGAATTATTGTTAAGTTAGCAATGCAAGCTGTTAATTGTACATATTTATTGAACTATTGATCTATTGAACTAGTTAAGATTATTACAATTAAATGCTGTTAAGTATATGGATTATTTTAATAAACATATTGTTTAAAAATAAGTGAAGCAAGTAAATTTTATTTTAATTTTTTAGGGTTACGAACAATACTACATTAAATTTAAATCTTAGAAGTTATTCCTCTTGGCTCATAATAATAAATGACTTATTCTAGGCTGATTTCAATAAATTTGCCATTTTACATTTTTCTTATGAAACCGCATTTTAGAAGGTGACTAGACGTAAAAATTTTCTGCGATGTACTTCAGCTCTGAAATATGCAATAATCTTCGCCAAGGTATTTCCCGCAAGTGTGAGAACACACTCAGCTATTGTGCCTTAATCAATGCCTCATTAAAACGCGTCTTCCGGCGATTGTACGCCGCTCCGAGTATCAGGCCAATTCGAAACTGAAATCCCCGGTGCTCTGTTGCAGGAGAACCCGCGCCCGGCCGGAGATGAACTCGCCGAACCAGGAAACAGCGAGGAGCTCGGTGCGGAGCTCGGCCAGCGACCTAAGCAGCGCTCACAGCAAGGAGGCTCTGAGTGAGTATCCCCGGCGTGTTCCCCTCGCAAAGCTCGGATGGTCCCGCGGGCGGAAAAGCCTTCGGGACACAAAAAAAATTCGAATCACGACAGAGGGAGAAGCAGCCGGCAGTGAACCGGCTCGGCGCTCGTAGAATCCGAATGAAGCGCCCCGGTACCGTTAAGCGACGGCGGCGCTCGCACGGTCCATCCATGCGCGCCGACCGACCTTGACTGTGCGCGCTCGGGTCTATTAGGCGAGGTGCGCCCGACGTCGTGCGTAAATCTGGGACTGGGTGATTTCGTGCTCAGTACGTCGCATTTGCCTGGCGCCGGTGGCCGCATTCGGCCCCGGTGTACGCGAGGCGGTCGCGAAAGAGCAAACGATTCGCGCAGTGAATGTGTGAGACACGTCGAGAGAAAGTTGTGTGTGAAGTTACGGTGGAGGAAGGGAAAAACTTGATTTATGCGGGACCTTTCGAAAAATCGAGATCCGTTTTGAATATTTCATTTTTGAAAGTCCAGTAAATATTTTAATTTCTTTCTGTATCGTTAAAATTTTTTTTTGAAAGATACTTTGAATTCATCACGAATAGGAAAGTGATTATTATCTGCTATTTTCAAATTTGTTTAATGTAAATTTGACTTATAACGAATATAGATAATTTATCGAAATTAATTTAAGAAAGTATGAAAGTATTTACTTCTGGATAGTACATTAATAGAGTAGTAAATAGATTTTGAAACTCTATCAGTTAATTCATAAACACCTAAATATGATGAAAGTTCTAAATCATATTACAAAAAATCTAATTAATTAAACAATGATAATTAAAGAAAATATAATTTAAATTAACATGAAACTGCGTAAAATAAAATGTGTTTTAAAATATTAAAACACCAAAATAATGATTGCGAAAATTATAAAATCAATGTCTAAATCACAATGAAAAATCAAATCAAATTCAGATAAAAAATCCATGACACAAAAATCGCAACCTCAGCGATCGACCTTTCGACGGTCATTCAGCTCACTCACACAGAGTCGCGAGCCTCGGCCGTCCTCGGATCGACTCGGTCGTCCCTCGGCCTCTCGATCCCTTTTATTCAAGAGATTCCGGCGCAGCTCTCGCACGGCCACTCGCATACACCGACGTGCACTCACACGCACCGGGAGCCTGGCTCGCTCGCAACCGGAAACCTCTCCCTCTCTCGCCTCTCGGCTCACGGTAGGCGCTCGGCGTGCACATCCTCGTCGGGCGTCTGGAGTCGCCTCCAGGACACCAGTCCGCGCGGCTTTACGTAAGCGCGCGGCGGCTGGCTACCCGGAGAACGGGGTCGGAGGTGCCGCGTGTATTTCCGTCCGCGCGCGCTTGCGAGATACAGAGAGAGAGAGACGGCCGCGCGTGGGTCAACGGCACGGCTCGCGGCGTGCACCCGGTGGTTATTTCCGACATTGCCTTTTTCACGCGGCCGGCGGCGCGCGCAGCGCGCGCATCGAGCCACCAGCTGGGAGGCGCGACGACGGCGACGGCCGGCCGCGCGTCTGTCGCTCTGACCCACTGCGGACGCTGATGCCGCGCGCGCGCGTCCGACTGCACGAGCCCCCGGCGCAGGGACGCAGGGGCGGCACCTTACGTAACCGCGGTGCGCGCTGATAACGGCCGGCCGCGCTAATCGCCAAAGCGGGGACACGCTGAGCGCGACGCGCGCGCGCCGCGCTCGCTCAAAGGAGACCGAGATCCCGCTCGCAGTGTAACAGTGCCTCGCGGATGTGAGTACGCGCCTCAGGTACGTGCGCCGAGACGAGAGTTCAGTGATTCCCTTGTGCGGAGATTCTTACGTGTAGTTTTTCTGTTTCTCTTTCAGTTTACGTCGAAAGTGTATGTTACGCGATGAGAAGCGTCATGTGAATCTACTGGATTGTGTGCAAAACATTTTTAATGAGATGTAGTATAGTATAGTACATCTATTGCGAGATCTGTATACGTAAGATATATTTTTTATATTTTTGAAAAATCTGTAATGAGGTGTCGATTGAGTTTTTTTAAAATAAAATAGTATCACTGTCTTTAAAAATTGTTTTAAGTTTAGGAGACTATAAAACATAATTTTTTTAATTAAAACTCAATCGCACCTCTTAATAAACGCTGCTTATCGATTTAAAAAATTATTGTAATTGTTGCAAAAAAAATTATTGTAAATGCAACTTTTGTTATCATTGTCACACAGTCTAGTATTTTCAGCAATTTAAAAAAAATACGAAATGTTAGTGCAACAATTATCATGCAAAGGATAATTTGATATCTAATGAGCGTGAGATTTCTGTGGCTTCCTTATCAATTTTTTTTGCTCGCACGAGAAATTCCGAAGGAACGGTGCAAGACGGCTAGCGGAAAACCAGAGCGACACGCACATAAGCGCGGGATATATAGTCGTGCGCGGAGGGGAATGCTGCGGCGTAGGAGCACGACTCTCCGCGCGCTGTACCTACGCCGCGCACGAGCGCATAATTTACATGCGCTCGAATGGGATCAAGCTCGTAGCGGCGGTCTCCATTGAGCCGCTTGGATTCTCTCTTTTTTCAGGGGGGATTTTTATTAGTTCCGGTGTATTTTTTTTCAACCGCGAGATGTATTATACATATAGCGGGATTACGGCTGATCGAAAATAGTTGAACCCTATAGTCAAAATAAGTCTGGACTGAGTTGAAAAATTAAGACTAGCTGGAATGAGATATAACAGGTGCAGATGCAGTGTTATTCAATTATTTTAAATCAAATGCGTTTATTGAATTTTATACTACTTTAGCCGTCAAAGATTCAGTTTTTAAATATTACATCCAACAAAGAGTACTGTTAATCAATAATACCAAAATAGTTTTATCAAAGATAATTTTAGAAATTTTTTTAATTTAATTTTTTATTAAGTATTTATAAAAATTAACAAAAAAGTACTGTCATCGTTTATTATAAATAATCCTTGTAAACAAAAAGAAAGTAACTTCATATCAATATTTTTACTGTCGAAGTGACATATTCGAGGCACCTGAGCTTAAATTTGAAAATGAAATCGAGTTTTCCAATCGTATTCACATTCAAGAATCAGCAACTCCGAAAAAACAAACATACACCGCCCGCCGACGAAAAAAAAAAATGTACAGAACCCGCTCGCAGCAGGGCTCGTAACGGGTGTCCCCGTCGCGCTTTTCGCTCCCGCTCGAAATCTCCCAATTAAAAGAGCGCCGACGCGACCGGTCGAGCGCGAAAGGGAGCCGATAGCGCGACGCGCCCGCTAATGATATCGCGTCGAGCCGTATAGAAAGTGCCCGGGCCGCGTTTGATCGGCGCGCCGCGAAAGCCGACTCGCCTCGCCTCCTCCTCCCTTTTACCTCGCGTCTTTTTTTATTCCCCGCCGTCGCTGCGGGGCAGGTGCACGCGGCCACGTGCTCGCGGCCGCCCACCTTTTTCTTTCTCTCTCCGGCGCGCGTCGTCCTCCCTTTCTCCCCGCGCGCGAAACGCGCACAATGCCGCGGATCTGGCCTGTCTGCCTGTCTGCTTTCTGCGGGTGACGGGGGACTTTTAGGACAACGGTGACGCGAGCGCTGGGTCGACCGGGACGGTCTGGATTTACGATACTATTTTCGGTGCGGATTTACGAAGGCTCCCTTCTTTTTTCGTCCCTTTCTTCCTTTCTTTATGTTTGTGGGTTCGATTTGTGATGTATCGAGATGCAGTGCTGTTTTGTTATGTACTTTTATAGAATTGAAATTTGTAAAAAAAATTGTTTATTGTTAATGTATTCACTTTATAATGTTTTTATTTGAACGCATACAATTTTTGTATAATATAACTTCGTGTTTAAAATTCTTTTAAGTTAATTTTTCTTAAATTTTTTATATTCTTCATTCTAGTTTTAATATTTATGTAGATATTTAAGTATTTATTTTTTTTTTATAGAATTATTTATTTAAGATAAATATTCTGCTGAAGGCTTGAAGACTTGACAGTCAGTTTTTTGTTTAACATATCTGATCAAAATTTATAACATCACTTTATTATTAAAGAAGGGTTATTTAACTGTGTTTTTTATTTTTAATTATAGCGTTTACTTTATTTATAAGCGTTACTTTGTAAAATAAATTTAAAAAAGGAGTGTCGTACTATTAGCTTAAACAATTTTCAACACTATTAGAAAATGTTATTCTTCGATTTCATAACAGTTTTCCTGTATTTACATAATTCATATAAAAATTAAATTAATGCACTTGACAGTATGGAGTGATATTCAAATCAGGCCAAAATTTTCCAGTAGTGAGAAAGTTAACATCACATTTGCTTTTATTTTACTTTTCACTTTTATAAGCCAAAAGGGTGACCCAGATTTAACTTTAAACCTGACTGTATCTCATAATAAACTTTTCATTCAACTCGAAATAAGACCTCCAAAATGTAAAAGCACTACTAAAAATTGAAATCCAAAAAGCGCTCGAAGCGGAGCACATACATCGTCCAAAATCCGAAAGCCTAATAAATCCCGGGGCACGAGCCAAGAACAAATAAAAAAAAAAAGACAGAGTGAGAGAGAATCCAGAGCACGAGGGAACATCCCGAGCGCACGCTCAAAGCTCCCGGAGCTTTGAGCCCAATATCTCGCCTCCGCAAACAAAGCTCCGCGCGCACCCTTCGTCGGGCGCGGCCGTAAAACTCCGGGAATTCGTGGTGCTAAATGCGGCGCGCGCGCGGGCGACCCGCGACCGAGATCCCGGCGTTGCCTCCTCGCGCATTTCCAAAAGCGCCGCGCCGATGGCGCAATCGCGACGACGGGGGACCCCGCGGGCGAGAAAATCGAAAGAAATTTACGCGCGTCAGCTTTCACCGGGGGCGCTACGCTTTGACTGGTGACTCGGGAGTTTTCATGGTTGCCCGCGTTTCTGAGGATCCCCCGATGCGAAATTCCGCCGTCGCGTAATTGGAGGCATTACGTAGGCACCGGCCGCTGTAACGCTGTGACTGGGAGAGCATTAGATGTCTGGATCAAAGATTTTGTTGAGACTATGACGTTTTCGTACTGTACAAGAAAAGAAAGTCAACATTTTAGGTCCTAAAGCTCCATAATTTTGAAAATAGAATGTACAAGTAATATTAATAATTTGCAACAGTATGATCAAAATGCCACTGAAAAAAATAAAATTGAGAAAAGATAACGTGGAACGATTTATTAAAAGTTGGGAGGCGGGGGTCATACTTAAAACATGAAAATAAGTTACCATTATAATCCTTACAAAATTATAGTTTTTATAGCAAAATTTGCCATAAATTTTACAATAAAAACAAATTTTTCTAAGTTTTATGATAATTTTGTTTGTGTTCCAAATATATAAGGAAGTTTCTGATCTCGCATAATAAAATTTCTTATGTTATTTTTTCAGTGTATGCATTTAGATAAACATGCTAATCATAATTTAAACCTTATTAGTGCACATAGCTATTCTCTTTTGATCGTAGATTGTTTTTGAACAAATTCTCATTTTTTAATTGTAATAAACTTTAAATTATTTCAGATATTATATCTTCAAAATTGTGATGCACATTGGTAGAATCACGTTAAATAGGAAGTAGGAGCTTTTTGAAGATTCGAAGCAATGCCTTCATAATGTGTTGATTCGCATATTATACAAAATTAATTAGATACACCTTCAATCTCAGAAACTATGGCACGAATTAGCCCTATTAAGTGCATTCTATAATGTTGCCCTTTTGATTTGTGTGCACAAAAAAAGTCTCATATTTTCAATAAAATTCAAGATCCAGTGTTCCGATACTCCCCCAGGCGAGCCTTCATTCGATCGCCGCGGGGCGTATCCGATTTCGATCGTTTAGGGGGATTTCGATGACGAAATTGAGCGGTGAGTCGGCGGTTGTTGTGAATGGCGCGCGTGGAAAAAACGCCGATCTTGGCGGTGCAAAAGGTGCGCTTCGATAGAGACGGTACGGTGACACATATTCGCCGAAGGAAGTTAAATCGATACATTCCAGTTGCGACTTCGGTGTGCGCGAAATCTCGGACTCTGCGCCAAAACGTGTACGCGGCCTCAATTGAGAGTAAGACGTACGCCTTTGGAATTTCTCGAAGCGAGCTTTGACTTTCAAATTAAGTTCAGGGGATATTTAGAGGCACATAGAGTAAGAGATTTAAATAAACTTTGGCCTGAATTTGCAGTTTGTACCATAAAAATTACATGCAAATGATCAGTTTTAACAAAACTTATAATGTTGTAATTTATTAGAGTTTCTTAGCACACTATTTGACAGTTCACTTACTTTTCGACCTCCTGACAAAAAAACAATTAGTAAAAATATGTTACTGCTCCTCCATTTCTCGAAATGCAAAAATCGGTATAAGCATCTACATACCTAGCAAAACGAAATGCAAATTTGAAATATGAAAAAAAAAATATATATATATTTTTTGTTCTGATATCGTGTTTTAGTAAAACAACAATAAATGTAATTTATTGAATCGGTTTGAAAACTTAATATAAGAACTACAATTACATTTTTTTTAAATTTTTTTGATTCTTTAATGTATTGACATTAAAAAATAACTTTCTATAATTTTTGAACATCTAGTTGTTAGTTCATCAGGGGGTCAAAAGAGGATGACTGTTAGTATAAATTATGATTATTGAAAATTAAACAAATTTTTCACTTAAATTCAATACTCTAAATATGAGCAAATAAAATTCACCCTCGTGCTCTTATTTAATATTACAAATTGCTTTTATTGAATATTTAATGGTACATATAGGCTATAGGCAGTTTAAAATTTCATATAATACATCTATACATAAGCAAGTGACAAATCATGTAATTTATTTTGCAGAAAATAATTATAGAAATACATAACTTTTAATTAAGATATTTAGTATTTAAAAAAACGCTTTACATAATCTCTACACAAACACTCAATTAAAATAAACCAAATTACCATCTTACGTAAATCAAAAGTACTTCCTTAAAAACAGAAAACAATGCAAAGTCTCTATTAAGCAAGCCACAGAAATCCTAACTCAAAAAAAAATCTAATCTCAGAATCACAGAACTCAACTCATTACGCACAGCGAGCGAGCGAGCCTTCACCTGGTGACAAACGCGATCATCGCCCAGCTTTAAACAGAAAGAAAAAAAAGAAACAAATCTTACAAAACCGACGAAATCCGAATAAAAGCCGATCGAGCGGTGGACCGCGGAAAGGGCCATCAGGACAGTATGCCGAGGAGGCGGAGGTGCGAGATGAGGCGCCCGGCGGGCGCCGCCGTGGCCACCGAACTGGGATGAGCGCGCGAGCACGCCCTCGTAAGGATGGGCCAGCAGTCGTCGAAGGGCGGGCAGAGCCCGGCCCAGCTGCAGCTGCAGCGCGTCGCCGATCAGCGCCGCGAGTCCGCCAAGATGCGCCTCGGCAGCTTCAAGCGGCGAGGTACTTACGCTGCGACTTAAAGCGCCGACGGGCCGAGATTCTCATCTCGTTGCGCGCCCCGGTCTCGGGCTGCTTCTCACTTGAGTGATCGCTTGAGCCCTGATACGGGATTTCTTATAAGTTTACTTTTAAGATGATTTGCAAAGACCTTAAAGGACACTAGGGGTTAACCACCCCACGGAGAATTTTAATCGAAAATTGTTATTTTTTAATTAAGGGAGTATGGGACTGACTGAGCAAGTCAAAACATCGACTATACACTCACATACACATAGCCTTGCGTACATATGCACAAACACACAGAGTGACATCTCACTCGCACGTACGAACATATCATAACCTTACTAGGTTATACTCAATTTATTTATTTTTTCTCTATATTAGACCTAACCACTTCATGTTTTTATCATCAATAAATAATTTTAAAAAGTCAAGCTTGTCACAAAAAAATTTTCATCCAAATTTCATCGTCATTTACTTTGTAGTAAGTAAATAAAATTGACC
>JAXIUT010001074.1:0-37271 GCA_035586675.1 Eurytoma californica | reverse complement strand
CCAGAAATTATGGTCACAAAATATGGTCAATATTTAGTGACACGATCATCTATTATGGTGGATTTTCTACCAGGGGAGATATCCGTGATTTGTAGGGAGCTTTTTTTATCGTTCAAGATAGTAAAAATAACAATGACTTTTCCGTAAAAATTACTATAGTTGCAAACCATCTCACGATTACATTTTTTTTTCTTGTAATTTTTACGGTGTGCGCTACAGTAATTTTTACAAGAATTTCCTCTCAGAGCAGATGAATTTAAAGTTTATGGCCGAACTATGAATTTTTAGCCATAAAGGAAATAACCTTTACAAACGCGGAAAAATGAAAAAAAAAAGGAAATGTCGCAAGAATCACGAGGGAAAAAAAGGGCAAGGCAAATTCGCTAATCGAATTTTTACGTAATGCACATTTTTATCGCATGTGCTAAACACGTGTACGTAGAGGGGCGCGAGCGTGTACGGTTTTAACGTGTCAGCGTCCATTTGTTCGGAGCGCGACGCGGCGCAGCGAGACGCTTAGCAAGGGCCGCTTTTTTCCCCCCTCTTACGGAAACCGGAGGGAGGGGAAAAAATGGTGCGGAAAACTTCGCTGCACTTTTCAGCGGATACACCGTAACTTTTTTTCTCTCTCACCGCCAACTTTTTTTTTGCTCCCTCTTTCCTCGAAAAAAAAAGTCCCAAGCGCGTTTTTTCTGCTCTTTATCGCGCGAGGCAGTGGGTTAATGCCCAAGGGCTCGCGAAAGGTACACGAGACAAAGGGACGCAGGCGCGCACCGCGGAAAAACGGCGTCTGACACTTGCCGCGAGGACTCGCGGGAATCATTGTGCTCGCATTGTTTCTGCTATTTGTTGCTGTAATATTCGTTATTCGCGAAAGAAACTCGGGTGTTTTTTATATTCGGGTACTGGGGAATAACAAAATTCAGGTAACAATGACTTTTTTATACTGGTTATATGAAAGTACGCAATTTTAGACGTACGGATGACGTACTTCGGTATATTGTATACATTTTTTTATTATGATTTTCAAAAATGCTTTTTTAATTACTTGCTAGGAAATTAGTTTTGTTATTAACGATTTTGCGGACGTGTTTGGTGTGAAATTTTAATTACAACGTGTTAAATCTCAGCGAAAAAAGCAGGTGGAAGCTTTCATTTCCGCTGCAAAATTGTAAAAAATATGTGGAAAAAGATGTGAAGAATATTTTCAACTTTCATGAAAATAATTTACAAGGATTTTAATCAATTAAAGAGTTAAATTAAAACGAAAATGAATTAAAGTACTAAATAATTGAAGGTATTAATTTAATGATTTAAAGTTATATTAAATTACGAATATTTAAAATATTTTCAAGAAAAATGTAAAATAAAAATTTCTTGTACTCCAGAATTTAATTAGTGAACAGTACAGTTTACGACGCTGTCGAAGCTGCGCTCGTTACGTAATCCGACCATGTTACGCCGTATAACATAGCTGCAAAATTGTATTACGTATACCGCGGTTATAATAATGACGTTAAAAATGTTTCTACATCGTATACTTTTTTTTGCAATTCATATTAAATAAACATGTATTCAATAACAATTGTTCTGCTATTCAATTAGATTAACCACTTTCAAACATCCCTTAAAATTACATCCAATATGTATACCCTGCAAATGGATATTATGGGTTCTTTGTTCCGAAAGTAGTAAAATTCAGAATTTCATAATTAATTAAAAAAAAACAACGAAATAAAATCCAATCAGTTAAAAAAAAAAAAAAGAAAAGAGGGCCGAGGACGGTGGAAACTCGGGTGCGCGTAAAATCGGAGCGGACCGGAAGCGAACGACGCGCCGCTGCAACTCGGCCGCGTAACAGCTCCCGGAAAGTTTCGCGCGATTCGCGGCGCATCCTCGCTCTCGAAGTTGCGCGGGGCAGCCGGCCCGCCCCGATAAGGTAGCTCCGCGGCGGCGCGCGACGGAGACGGAGGGAGACGGGCGAGTTTCATAAACTAAGTCCGAGGGACAAATGAATTGCGAAGGAGAGGGGAGGGGCGGAGTGAGAAGCGTATAACCGGCTTCTAATTGTTTTATAGCGGTTCGCTGTTGCATATAAGGTCGCGGGCTGATTTATCGCGGCGCGAGCTGATTTATGCGCGGGCCACCGCTCGGGGAAATTGAAAATTCGGGATGCCGCGAGCGCGGAGGCGAGCTCACATTTTTACGGGCTAATTTTCCGCGCCGGGAGCACCCGCCCGGCTACCGTGCGATATTTTGATTCATTTCTACCGGGGTATTTTGAGATTTAGTAAGGTGAACTTAGCTCCTATTGGCTAGTTCCGCATACGCTAATGGAAATTCCAATTTATCGTCGTGCGTGAATTGATAATTTAGCTAATTTGAAATTATTTGGACGTGCGATGAATTAATTATTAATAATGAATATTTTTATTAAAAATTTAAATAATTATAAATTTTGAGAACTATAGTGTACAACTGAGAGAATTTTTTGGTGGAACAGTTTGTAACGTTATAAATTTTTACTGAAAAATCACGAAAAATCGCTGTAACTTTTATCTGACTCTTTGACGTAAACATGCAAGAGCTTTTCCTATTTATCATAAAAGCTTGTTCAACCATCTATGTTTTTGATAGATAACATTGATTTTCCTGCAAAATATTCTAGCATTATCTAGCATCTTTTGATGTAATTTTTTTGGCGAGCTTTTATGGGCAAATTCTAGAGCTTTTCCTATTTATTATAAAGCTTGGTAAAAAATCTACGTGTTTATTAAACGCATTGATTTTCCTGCAAAATATTCTAGCATTATACAAACCGTAGTATGAATACATTTTCGGTCGTGATTTTTTCGGCGAGCTTTTATGGAAAAATTCTCCCAGTGTTAACAAGTATAAACTGTCCAAAAAATATGATAAACAACTCATTTAGAAGATAAGTAACATATTTCGAAGACTAGTAATTTTTTTAAATAAAATGTTGCAGACGAAACGGAATGGTTCATTTACTTTCATCAATTAAAAAACAATACTCCAACGAAAGCTTCACATCATAAAAAATACAAAGCTTCCTCGAGGAGGAAGCAAAAATAAACTTAAGCTATCAGTCGCGTGAAGCTACAGCCTCGAATTCCATTAACTTTTCGCTTGAAAATAAAATAAAAAAAAAGAAACTCCTCAATGGGGAAGCAAAGCTAGAAGCAACACAAATCGAGAAGAAGTCCGCTACACGCGAAAAGAGGCAAGCATGCTCGCCAAGAAAAAGTGTCGCTCGCTCTTTATCGCGGCGGCGCGGCTCGCTCGAGCGGAACAGACAGCGAGGCGCATCCTCCGCGAGGCGCGCGCGCGTGCAGCAGCCGCACAAACTCGGCTGACAATCGGACACACCATTCTCCGGGCCTATCTCTCGCTCCTTTTTCCATACACGCGGGAGGCGCGCACAATGCGACGGCCGGCCGGCCTGATAACCGGGTCCCTCCTCTCTTTCGGCCTGCTTTATTTCGGCTCGCTGCTGCCGACGTCGCGTCCGCGCTCGGCTGCATCGCGAAGTCCTGGCCTTTTATCGCGTCCCGACTGCGGCCTTTACTCTTTCGGGCGCGCGGTTTCCCGCGCCGCTGCGACGATTCATTTGTAATGCGAGGATTGTTTCGGAAAAAAAGCGGCAGATGGATGGGTATTACGAATGCTCTGCTGAAATGGCGGAGTAATTTAGTAAATAGAATTAATAAAAGGGATTGCTGGATTTCACAATGCGATTTTTAATTTTAGAGAAGAAAATACAATTTGCTTTGCGAATGAAAATTAAAATACTTTGAATAATTTAATAAATTAACAAGATTCTTTGGTGTTTGAAATTGAAATATTAAATATTTAAACGTTTAAACAAACGCAAGATTCTTTGTTGTTGGAAATTGAAATATTAAATTTATACGGAAACATTTTAAATTTTGACGCAGTGATAGCGGATATTTATTCATTAACTTAATAAAACTATTTCGTTAAATGCACCTGCCATCGTTTTTTAAAGAGAAGTTCTGGTTGGATTAAATATATCATGATTTTATTAAATTAAAAGTCTAATTGTAAAGCGTTAAGAAACGAGCTTGCGAGCTTTAAAAAACGTACGACATATAAGATTATAATTAATTTCTCTATACTTTATCAATTACACGTTCATTATCAAAGCTTTTATCAAGATTCAACTAAAAAAATGTCTGCGCTTGTCAGCATCCCTCTCCTTCAAAAATAAAATAGCACCAAACAAATCCGCTCTCACGACGCTAAAAAAAAGTTCCTCGATTCTTCCCGGACTACCGGCCGGCCGCGCATCCCCCGCACACATATACACGTAGTATACACCCGCGCAGCCGGAGGCTCGCTGGTTCGGGCAAGCGCGTCGAGCAAGAGGGCGAGCCTCCTAGTCAGCAGGCCTGCTTTTCCGCGCCCGCTCGCGCGACAGACGTGTACCGGAGGGGGAGGTGGAGGGGGGCGCGGGGGTGGTTAGCTCCGCGAGCGACCGGGCCGCGCGCGCCAGCCGCTCTGCCTCCCGCCCGTCGGTTGGCGCGCAGCTCGTGCTGCCAGCAGCAGAAGCAGCAGCAGCAGCGCTGCCCCGTAGCCATGGCAATATTGATCCGGCGGCTGGCGCGCTGCCGCCGGCCGGTCGAGCAGAAAAGCCGGCTGTGCCGCGCGCGCTCGCACACACGCGTCCCGACGTTTCCGTCCTGGGGTTGGGCTCCGTCTCGCTCGCTCCCCGTCCCGCTCCAGGCCTTTCCAACGAGGTTTCGGGGCCGATGCGCGCGGCCCTTCCCTACAGTGACTATATACGCCGCGCGGGCGCGCGCTCTCTCCCTTGATAAATTCTTCGATCGGCGAGCTTTCGAGCGCGGGAGGTGCCGAAGTTTTTGCAGGGTGGCTGCGCGTTTTTTGGGGGACTGCTTTCTTTTCTCCCCCTGAGCTTCCTTCTTTTTTTTTTTTACATTTTCAAGAGGGGCGCAAATGTGGGTCGATGCGGGTTTTTTAGCGGCTACTTTTCGAGTTTCCGGGGATTTCCGGGAGAGAATTTTTCACGGTGGAACGTTAGATTTTTTTTAATCGTTATTTTTTCAGTAATTTAAGCGCAATCTTAACGCGATAGCAAAATTCAGCGTTCCTCTTTGAAAGTTTCGTTAAAATAATTTAATTTTATTTAATAATTACTCCGGTTAAAAAAGAATTACTCCACTCGTTTTCAGCTTTAAAATTTTACATACGAGTTTGTCGAATTTACAACAGGTCAAACCTTATTTCCCCGCGAAACCAAAGTTTATAACGAATAACGCGCGACGTCGTCTCGACAAATTCAATAAAGTCACACATCGCGATATATTGCATAATAAAATACCTCGCGAAAATAGAATCTCTCCCGTAGCCCCGTGTACACATTCAAAGACGAATACCCGCCCAGCGGCGCGGACTCCGGCAGAATTCTATCAATTTATTCGGCCCGTGCTCATTCGCTCCGATAAATTTCGTCATTTTTCAAAGAACCTCCGCTGCAAGACACAGCTTGGACCTCGACCCCCCTCCCCCCCGTCCAGTTTTCAATAAAACGATTTTACGGCCGCGTAATCCGTGCGTGATCTTGCATACCCGAAGCGCGAGCACTAACTTCCCGACCCGGGGCAAGATGGGTCCGTTACGGATAAACCGCGTGCCGCGCTCCGGGACGCAGGCCTGGAGCGAGGGTACGATGTGTTTCGAATTATGTTATTTAGATTGATTACTCAAATAAGCGCATTTTTTCATGAATACCAAACGACGGAGATATTCAATATTGATATATTCTCGCGCAAAGCGTATGATCATTTCGTTCCGTATCTGATCTCGCTCCGAGTTACGTATATCTGCCTAGGAGGCAGAATGCAAATTAAGCTAAATGAAACTTTTATTTTTTATCTGCAGTCCCGGCGCAATTTCACGGCTCTTACGCAATCGCTAAATCAATACGCATTAATTTCTTAGAGATTTTAACGATTAAATCGACGTCTTTTAAAGAAGTATGCCGCTAGAGCAAATAGCGTTGGATCGTCAATTGCGAGTGAATTTCCAAACAAACTTAGTTCGCGGTTCGCTCCGGTAGCGGATAAATAAATTTATAATAGGCGGCGGTCTAAAGTATATACCGAACGGCCGGTTCGATCAAACACCGTAACGCAAAACGGGCCGTCGGGTGTGGAGCCCCCAAGATACACCGAAAAGCGCACGTGCGCCAGCGCGCGCGTTTGGCCTGAGCTAACGTTGTTATGGTTAGCTCGCCGAGCGATCGCTCGATGCAGGAGGTAAAACGCGAATTCATACGGCTTGTAACATAGTAATTTTCGATTATGTGCGGAGCGTGCATTTCCACAGTCCGACCGACCGGCAAACTTTGCGGTTGCGTAACATAGGAATATCTTTTTTTTTAAATCGAGGAATCATTGATTTCTCTAACCGCAGGCTTTCATTTGCCATGAAGTCGTCGTTTTGAAATTGAAAAGATTTTCTGCGCGCGACGCCTTTGACTCGGCAGTAAAGTTTTCAGCGGGGATCGTAAAAAACATAACGGTTTGAGGTATGCGGATTGTATTCGATCGAATTTTTATACTCGCTGATGTATAAGCACAAAGGATGTAAAATAAATAATTTACAGTAATGCCAATGGCGAATGAATAAACACAGTAAAAATATCCAATCAGAGAAAGTTATTACGAGGAGCGGGGGTGTGTGTGCATAAAAGGAACGGCGCCCGGGGTACCGGTCGAATCTCGGCTTTTACGGTCCACGAATAAATGTAATGGCAGATTCGAAAAATCGTAAAAAAAAATCCGATTTACATTCGCGCTACGGGTGCTACGTGCACCGGATGCCGGGCAAAGGCATTTTTGATGATTTCCCATTGCTTTTTTGCCGTCTCTCCTGGACATCCTCCTCTCTCACGTTTTTTTTTCCTCGCACTTTTTATACCTGCAACCTTAATACGTTTTCTATGTTTGTCACGTCAACGTTTGAATGGCCGTTCACGGAGAATACTATCTTAAAAGTTTAAAGTATTTTTTTTTATCGACTGCCGTAAAATCGTGCTGTGCTTTTAAAATTTTCCGTGACTTACCTTGATTTACCTCACTCTATTTTAAAATTTTTCAATAAAATCATATCTGCACTGAGAAAAATTGATTAAAAAACTACTATCTTTTTATTAAAGGCGCAGTCTGCTTGACTGTATGTGCAGCTTTTATCGAAAATGTACATAGTTTTCAAAAATTACTGCTACGATAAGACCGAGTGGATCGTAAATAATCATTTTTACTAATCTATTTTTCCTTGAAGTTCCAACTGTAAACTCTATTTTTTGAACAGTTAATCTTTCTGTATTTACTTCAAGTCTACATTTAATCACAGTGCAATTTCTACACATGAAAACACCGCTGATCAATTTCTACGATCTATCTTCTCGCAAAAATAGCAGAAAATCAAATTAACCGGATGCAAAAAAAGCGCATCGATAAGCGAGACGCAAAAGAAAGGTGAAGGGCAAAAGAGGAGAGAAAAATATCCGACCCGGCCGACTGACCGACATCCTCTGCCTCTCGGCATTGACGGTCGGGGATGCTGCTCCTCTCGGGGGGTCTCGCGTGGGCGTCGCGCAAGGCCATTTATAATGAAAAGCCGTTTAATTTCCCCGGCTCTTCGCGAGCGCGCCGGCGCGCTAACGAACAATCGGACTTTTAACCGAGGCAACCGAGAACAAAAAAAAAGTAAAAGGAGCGAGGCCCCGCCGTAGGAGCGCGGACGGCTATATGCAATATATATTATACTTTCCCGGCCGGAGCCTCAAGTTCACGGTCGAAGATCGAGGGGCTCATTGTTCCGCCGGAATTTTTCCCCGGGATATTCCGCGAATTCGTGCCGGCGATAGCATCGGCGCATCATCTCGACAGAGAGAAACAGAGAGAGAGAGAGGCTGTGATTACCGAGTGGCCGCACAAAAGGCGCAGCTTTCCCGATAAGCAGGAGCGCGAAGTGACGATCGCGGAAATAAAGCTCGCGAGTGTTAATAGGCGAGCGCGGAGGAAAGGTCCGCGCTACGCATCGTTAATTCGAGCGGGCAAAAAAAGAAGGGAGGAGAAGTGCGCTCGCTGCAGTGCGGTTATAAAGGAGCCGTCGTAAGGTTAACCTTGCCGGGATTTACGGCGCTTGGAAATAGCGCTTCGAACAGTAGTACAAATCACGTGTTACCCGACGTGTAAATGATCGATCTGCCTACCCTCCTCCCGCTTCCCTCCGCGGCCTCGAGATCCCCTGCGCTACTTCGTAGTTTCTCGCGGTGCCTCTCCCCTCTTCCCCTCCCGCGTCGTGAATTTATAATTTCCAATTTCTGCGTTTCCTTTATTTTCACGGGTATAATGACACGGCTTCTGCGCCGGTACACGTGTATTTAATTAAAGATTTCTGCCCGATGAATAATAGCGCTACGTGGAAAAATTAGCATACCCTCCAGCATACACTCCGTCTGCTATTAATTACAGCTTATTGCAATCGTGACTTACCTGGAACAAAACGAAAATATGATTTAGTACGTTTTCAATTTTATTAATTGCTATTGCGTATTTCGCTGAGTTTTATATAATTACAGCAACCTTTTTTACTTATATATTCCAGAAGTAAATTCTGCAAATCTCACGATTTGGATAAAATTTGTTACGATGCCAATTTCTTTCTATTACTTGTAGAAATTACTAAGCCAATTCGGCGCCCCGGGCAATTAAAATAAGAAACAAAGCCGGAGCAAAGCAAAGATCGACCGGAGAAGGAGAAAAAAAAGGGACGAAATCCGGGAAGTAAAAGAAAGTCCCGAGCCCTTTTTATCCGAGGCATTAGCCTATAATTGAGTCCTGACTCTCCGCGTGCGGGCGCGGATCAGTTCGGAATATTGACGAGAGGCTTATCAGGGATTTCAGTTTCGAGCCGCCGGCCCCGTCGCCGACGTCGAAAGGACCCGAGGAGATGAAGAAAATGACGGAGGCACCGGATAAGCGCGGCCGAGGAGAGCGCCGCCGAGATAAGAAACCCGTGAGTAGGGGGCTGGAAAGGGGTGGGGGGCTTTACGGGCCCCGAGTGTCGAATCTGCCGATCGCGAAAATTACAATTTTAAATTCCCACCGAATTAGCCGATCGTCGCCTTATCGTTTCCCGCCTTTTCCGGCGTGTTACTTCCTCGCGGGTCCTTTGCTCTCTCCCTCGAGTGGCGCGATTACCTTTCGACGCTCGTCGAGATTCAGCGCCGGGCTCTTCGAACGCCGCGCGATGCAAAATTGACGCTGGAATAATTTTTCGCAGGGACTGCCAATTGCGCAGGAACGGCTAAATTGAAAGTAAAAACTGGTGGTACTTGATAAATTTGCAGCTTATAGGAAGTTACTTAAATGGTTCCTTTCTACCGCTTCAATTCAGTTTTTTATTTTTTTTTTTTTTTTTTTTTTTTTTTGCCTCTACTACATAAATATTGAAACGATTCATTTTGCCTTCAAATACACTGTATCGATAAAAAACTGATTAAATACGAATTGAAAGTAATAAAAGTAGAAAAAATATTTACTCCTGGTAAAAAGGGGAGAAAAATAATTTAGCTGAATTATCAAGTGGTAGAATTGAAAGTTCATTTACTTTTAATGGAGAAGCCGCGAGGAAAAAATTCCCCTTGCCCTGCGCCGCTGAAGGCAGAGAGGAAAAAAAAGGGAACGCAAACGCGCAGCTTTTAATTTGCATATTGCAGGGCGGATGGTGGTATCTTATTAAATCCGCGTCCATCGCGATGAAACTTCATCGCATGAATCATTCCGGGACGAACTATAAAAAGCTGCCCTTTTAGCTGATTACTCTGGAATGAATAAGCATCAGAGCTTAATTCCAACTTCTTCGCGGTGGAATTTTCCTGCGCGGTGATGAATTTAATCCCATATATTTAACCCCGTCGAGATAAGAATTTTTCCCATGAATTTCGCGATGGGGTTATTTTTTTCCTCCGAAGCTTATCTTTTTCGTACTTACAAAAACCTTGAGAAATTGCATAAATAATTTACTCATTTCGCTTACTTTAAGTGTACCAAACATTCGCTACGCAGCAATGAAAGCTTTTGTTTAAATGGTAAACAGTATAACTTCACTTTCATTTATGTACCCTGCATATACTTCAGTCCAAGTATTTATAACAAAAAATTTAGCTACACTCTAGTAAAAATTACTAGAATTCTAGTAAAAATTACTATCCTGTGTGGAAACGTGGCCACAGACTGTCATGTAGTGGAAAAATTATCACCCTGTGTTGTAAATTTTACTAGAAAATATTATACATTTTACTAGAATTATGGTAAAATTCATAATAATTCTACTAAAATTTACAATACAGTATGGTAATTTTTCCACTACATGACAGTCAGTGGCCACGTTTCTACACAGGATAGTAATTTTTACTAAAATTTTTTCTCGTGTAAAAGACTTTTATAAAACTTATGAAATTTTTATAAAACTTTCCAAGATTTATATCATCGCAACCGCCAGAACTTTATCTCTTACCCCTCAAAAAAAAAAGTAGTATCTAATCTCGCGAAACCTGCTTGCCAGCACAGCACCTCCCTAATCAAACACCGCGTCTCGCGATAAAGTCCGAGAACTCGGGTGCGAAAAAAGCGGAGAGATTCCCGCGAGTCGCGCGAGACACGCGGGGCGTGTAGTATTCCTCCTCCTCCTCCTGGGGTGTAGGGTTCGCCGTTCCCTCGGCGGCGCACGAGCACCCCGTAAGGAGAGAAGAGTCGCAGCGGCGGCATAAATCGAGGACGCGCACGCGAGTAGTGCAAATATTTACGCGGCGCGCGCTCCGGCCAATACGCGCGCGAGATAAGGGATCGCGGCCCCGCGGGCCCTAATGGCCGCGATCCCTATCAGCCGCGGAGAAAGAGAGAAGGATGTAGCGCGGCGTCGCTATCTGCGACCGCTACGCGTCTTAACCCCTTGCTCTCGTATCCACTTTGGAGTAACGCTTTTTTTTCTTATTTTTTTTTTTCTTTTTGTTACATGTGTACGGGAGAGAAGATGCGCGGCGGTCGAGCGACTTCCCCTTATGCCGAGGGGAATGGGAGGTCGTGTCCTTTTGTGAGCGCAGATTTCCCGCCATGTGTCGGGACGGGGATTGCTCGAGGGCTCCGGTTATTTCGCGCTGAAAAGGACGAGGATGGCTTCGCGATGGGTCGAGAGCCTGATAGAATTGCCCGGGATCGAAAGAAAACAGACTTTGCAGCGATTTTGATAAACCGTGCCCCTCTGTCCAGGCCTCTTTTCCCTGACGGATTATTGATTGCCGACGAAATTGGAAAAAAACTTCGATAGCAATCGTCCCCTTAATAAGAAACAGCCTGTGACACTAGTATACAGATACAAAGGGTTTCGATCGAGTGCTATTTGACATTTCAACGCCTTCATTAGACGAAATAACAAATCACGACGACTGATTAGTTCCGGCGCGTGCAACAGGCTTATGGTGCAACACAATGAAAAAAACAGAAAGGTCTGTATCTGCTAATCGGACAAACTCACGCGTGAACAAAGTCGCCAAACGATCTCGTTAAAAGTAGCCGAAAAAAAAGTCGCTTACGCGCGGTGATTTCCCAGAAGGGGCGAAAGACGCGGGCTCCCTTGTGAAACGCGAGGAGCGGAGGAAAAGCCATGGGCTCGCGCAAATCATATCGCGGCTAACCGCGACTGACGGCCGTAATTAGCGGTCGCTCGCCTCGAAATTTGCATTCCAATGCGTCACGCGACTCGGCGCGCGAGCCCCGCGACGATCGCTACGTGCGATAGAATAAAAAAGGAGGAGGAGCGACGCAATTGACGACTAACGAGCGCCAAACGAGTGAGAACCAGGGGGAGAGCCGCTTTTGCAGGTGCCGGCCGGAAACGTTTGCGAAGGACTCGTATAATTACGGAATTACCGAGTTCCCGATGGAATTATGCGATTCGTTTAGACTGCAGGGTGTTTTACACTTTATCGAGGAAGGGTGTGATGTAATTCTTCTATCCCCTTAGAGAGCTCATAGGTAGAGAAAATTTTTAATAATCATTCTTTCTTATCAAATCTTAATTAGTACAAAATGTCAGAAAATTGCAAATTGAAATATTTCACATGATGAAATAATAATCTTTTCTAGCCAGGTTTATTATTAAAAAAAGATGCCACTCAAAAATCAAGCTACATAATATACACCAGATTTCAAACATATCTCTTAAAAAATTTAAATAAAAGGACTTTAGAAACAACGGAATGCCTTGCTAACCTAGTGCTACCGAAACGATCGAACCCGTCACCGAGGCGCGTCAACATTTCCATCAGCCTCCTCGGGAAACTTTTGCCGGCGGGCATTTCCGACGCGTCGCTCAGAAAAAAAGGGTCCGGAACGCGGAAAATCCGAACGAAAAAGAAAGCTGCGAAAAAAAAGCGACCGAACGTCCGAGAGAGAGGGAAAAGCGGCACGTTCGCGCGCTCATGAATGAAAGGCGCGTGGCTCTAAAAACGGCGCGAGCGCGCGCTTGGTTGCGTGTCCGCTCTTCCGCGTGTGTGTAACGCGGAGCGATATCTGATGCCACGTCGGAGAGCTGGCCGGCGCGTCGGCTTTATTTATCATCCGCTTCAGCGTCGCGGAAATGCGCCGCCGGGACTTTTCGCCCGCGGATTCGCCCCCGCCACGGTTTCGGAAAAATCCGTGAGGAGTGCCACGACTAATCCCGACTTTTCCCACCGCGAGTTTCTCTACGCAAGTCGCTGAAATAATTATAGCGAGATGATGCTTCGTTTCCCTTTTACCCTTTCGTTTTAGTCACTGAAATGTGTCAGATTGTATAACGATGCTTTTCACTTGTAAATAAATTACGTCAAATTTTCTTTACTTAAATTGTAAGAAAATAATTGAAAATTTTAAGTGATAATTTTAATGGAGTTGACGATTCAATTAATTAGCTTTTTAAATCTAAAATTGAAACAGAATATTTATTTAAAATAAAGGCATTTCTCTTACAACGTAAAACATTGAACGTACAATTGCATAAAGACACATTGTAACGATGCAAATTTTTCGGGCTCGTAAAACGAGAACAATAAAACGACAAAGCCGAAAGTATCCTTAAAATTGTACAATCTATAATTAAACGTTACTGTCGGTAAGGGAAAAAAAATGATCGAGCCTCGACCGCAAATCCCAAACGTACACTTATCGGCTTAATGTTGCCCGTCGCCGCGGCGTCGAGTTTGCCCTGCGAACTCAAACAAATGGTTCTTCAATTTGCTTTTATTATCGGCTCTCGTAACGCGGCGAATCCTTTACCGCCGCGGAAGCGTTACCTCGCAGAGTGGCGGGCTGGAAGGGGAGGAGGGGAGAGAGAAAAAAAGAAGCGGAGACTGGTAGAGCCGCGGAGTGATAATCCGTCTTAAGTGGGGCTTTTTTGTCGGTCACCGCCACGCCGCGGGACATTCCGCTGCGCGAAGATTTCACACGGAGAAACGCGCCGGCGAGCTCACTACCAGCTCGAGAAAGTTTAATGAATTGGTGTAATCGTAATGGAGCAGTAGTTCGGCCGAAACGATGCAATTTCGGAGTTTCGACTCTGTTGTTGTCTTATTTTTTTTTTTGCCGAATACCGGCAGTTGACTTTTTGCATGGCTCTTTATTAGCGGGGAATGTTTTTTTTTTAAGCCGGATAACGGAAATAGAGGATTTCATTTAGAACTAGTTTTCTATTTATGTCAGTTTTACACTGAGTTGTCTCGAGAATCTATTTGTAAAAGGTTTTACGCATGAATGATCCGGAATGTGTTGAATAATAACTAGAAGGGAATCCTGAAAACGTTATTAGATATTTAAAACAAGCTGCTGTAAATTAAAGATGATCGAAGAAATGTAAGAAATGGTGTACTGTATCCTGTTTGTTTCATTTTAATAAATTTATAAAAAGAATTTTTTTTCTATTGCCTAACGATTTGACATTGTTCTTTGCAAGAATTCGTTCCATTTTAGAAAAAATTATAATTAACTTTTATAATTTAAACACCAACAAATGAATTAGCACTTATCTATTTCTATATGATAATTTTCTGCTGGCAGAAAAATAAGACCGATTGATCTGATACAGCGCTTAGTTGAATTCCGTCTATATTCTTGTGAGCAATTCTATATAAGTGCAGCTATAATGGCTACATTTATCGCAATCTAGAAACGATTGTTGTTGAATAGTCAAGACAATATTACAATAATCAATACTAGAAGATTGTCTTGTACTTAAGTGATTATCGAAATGACTCGAAAGGGAAAGCACTTTATTAGCAGAAAAAAGTTGTATTACCCCGTGGTAAACTGCAATCGCTGAAACGACTAGTTTACGTCACTCAATCGGCGCGCAAGCATCAATTTCGCAGGTGAAGGGGATACATACACGTGAGAATAAAAATAATTCATAAACTGATTTGAATGGAATGTAGTGACAAGAAATTACTATTGAATCCATTAAGATAGTTTAGCCGACCACTTAGCCTCGCGAATAGACCCACTCGGTGCAATTACACGGCAAAATTCTTTCGCCACACCTCGCCACCCACTTCAGCTCCGAACACCTCGTGGCCATTACTTTCCACCTACTTACGGACTAATTTCGAGTCAAATCTCGCAGGTGCCACTTAAGCCACTTTATCACACACCCGCGGAGCGAAATCCGAACGGGCGAAACTCTCGCTCCCTCCCGGTCGTAAAGAGGAGTCGAGAGGGAGAGAAAAAAAAATTGGTCCTCGTAAAAGAGCGCGCCTCGCCGGCCGGGCAGAAGGGAGCCCCCCCCCCCGGCACCTGAGCGTTTTTGAGCGCTGTCCCAATTTTCCGGGTTAACGGCTCTGGAAGGCGCCCGGCGAAAATTAAAGAGCGGCCGGGAGGGGGCCTTTTAAAGCGCCGGCAAGGAGTCTGCTTCCTGTTTTGTCGCGCGCGCGACCTCCCCTGTCATTTGGCCCGCCGTCGGGGATTAAAGAGCTTGCGCGGAGCACTCCGGGTGCCAGCGCCCACTCTCGCGCTGCAAAATTGAATTTTTAATGCCGTCCGGCCGGCGCTGCTTATTCAAGCGGATGAGTCCACTCCGTACCCGTGTGCGAATCCGCGGCTCGCGTAAATACTGCAAGCTCGCGAACAGGAGGAGGCGGGAGTAACGCGATCCGCGTGTTTTTAATTGAACGGAAGAAAAGTGAGAGAAAAAGAAGGTGCCTCGGTCGGAGAGAGCCAGAAACCGACGAGAAATCCGAACTCAGTTGCGGTGAGAGCGTCGCGACGCGCGAAAATAAAAGGACCGGGAGGACGAGGTGAGCGGGGAGAGGGGGAGAAAAATGCGCGAGAGGAGAGATGGAGAAACGACGGGGGAGCTTGGGCTAGGTCAGCTTGGAAGGATAACCGGACCCGGAGAATGCGGCGCGACGAGGTTCTCCTCCAGGACGTTTATTTTTCGAGGGTGGCCCGTTCCTTCTCTCCGAGCCAGCTGTGCGAGCGCGCGGCCGCAGGCGCGTTTGGCCTCGATATTTTTTTTTCTTCTTTAAACTGCTATCGAGTAGTCGTGCCTTTGCATAATCCTCCGGCCCGACGAGATGCTGATTTTTCGAAAAGGAACTCCTCCTTTTTTCACAGCGCGGTTTCGAAACTCAAATTTTATCTCACGACTCTTATCTTACGCGCGCGATTTTTCAGGCCTCGTCGCCGAGCGGCAATAAGAAAACGAGAGATAAAGCCGCGGGCGAAGGATTTTATTTTTAGAAAAAAAACAGAGCCGCAAGGTTGGTTTGACTTATTGAAGTACGCGGAAGGCTAAATCCGTAACCGGCGATGCAAAAAATAGAATTTCGAGGCAAAATTATACCGTCGGGGCGCGTGCCAGTCCAAGCTGAAAGTGTGTGTACGCCCGGCGGCAGCGCGTCACGCCGTAAATAATTGACGGAATCGGGCGGCCGGCCGCAAGTGGCCGTCGCGGGTAATTGCCAGCGGTTGGCCCGGGGAATCGATTAGACGGTGGTTTTAATCTGACCCTCCCCTCTCGGCGTGTACGGCCAAGGAAGCGAGCGGCGCGCGTCTCGCGGCCCCGACCAAGAAAGCGGCCGTGCACTAGGGCAAGTGGGTAGTCGTCGCAGTCGTAGCCGCCGTCGACCCGCGATGCCCGTTTACGGAAAGTCGGCTTAGCCGACGTATCCATTAAATTTTCAAGAAGAAGATCCAGGCTACCAGGTGGCGGTGCTGCGGGCGGGGGAGCGTAACGGCAGAAACTGAGCGACGCGCCTGGAAGGACGGAGATGAGTCGCACCCCGAGGCTGCGGGAAATGAGCCGCGGCTTTAAACTTGACAGCCCCGCCCCCGGGGATGAGGTTGATGATGATGACGCCGTAATGAGATGGACGATTTTCACGGCTACTGTCGTAATTGTTTAATTATTCCTTTTCAAGTAATTTATATACAGAGAGGATATTTTTTTTTTTTTTTTTTTTTTTTAAGCTTTGAGAAATACACTCCGAGTCTTTACTACTACTACTAACGTGTTGATTGGATAATGAGAGAGTGAAATTTATTCACAGCAGCCGTCAATATTGACCAATGTGTTGATAGAACAACTGCGAATTAGGGAGATGCGAAATTTACTTAATGCGAAACGGTCTATACTAATAGCTAAACATTCATGGATGATTAGCAGGTGTGACATCAAAAAGCATTTCGCAAATGCGATTGACGAAATTTCAAATGCAACGGTTCGATTTTAGCGAAATTAGCTGCGGTTAATTGTAATTACTCGGTATCTCACAGGAATAGTTTACTGCCGCTATTAACGTTCGTTTTCAATCTCTATAAACCTGTACGTGATATGTTCAGTATCCAATGTATATAGCAAATGATTCAAGAGAGGTCAAGGACTGAATTAAATTTTCTAAATATTCTACATAGACTTGCATAATCAACTAATTGCCATAATCATTACAATATACTACGTTGTCTTCTTAAATGTAAAAAAAAGACTTTACTGTCTGACGGGCGCAAGGCTTTATCTACTTAAAAATTACTATTTCACTATTCAAGCATTTATTGTAATTTAAATTTGTTACAGTTAAAAAATAAATAAAACAAAAGTAAATTTCACACTACACTTTAAAACCACAACATTTAAATGATCAAAAAAGAGTATATGTAATCAGTCACCATTATCTCCCCGTACTCCTCGCAGGATCGGCGTTTCCGATTTTTCACCTCGCTTCGGCGCGATCCTCTTTTGTTTGGCAGCGCGTCGCCTCGCTCCTCGCGGATATCATCCCCCACGGCCCCGGGGGCTATACGCGGGCAAGAAACAAGGCGCGCCGCTAAAAGCGCGGGATAAAAGACGACGAGGAGGCGCGAGATAAAAAAGCGACGCGCGCGCCGCTGGAGGGGGATACCGAGCACTCGGGGTGGCGGCGCGGGAAAAGTGGATTAATAAATCAACGGATAATCTTCCGCAGGCTCCTTGGCTCTCTCTCTCTCTCTCTCTCTCTCTCTCTCTCTCTCTCTCTCTCTCTCTCTCTTTCTTTCTCTCTCTCTTGCTGTATCTATACGCGCGACGTCGAGTTGCCGCGGCGACGCGGAAACGGAGAAAAGGCGCGACCGACACGCATCTGGCCCGGCCCAATGGGAGTACTTACTCCGAGGAATATAGAGGGAAGTACGCAAGAGGCGATATCGCTGCTCGATTAAAGGACTTTGAGACGAGAGTAACGTTAGGTCTAGTTTGAGTTAAAAGCACGAGATTAAGGATTTTTAATGACTTGTATAGCCATTCGTAATGTTCTTCATGCGGGCGTCTTTTTTTTACGTAATTTATTTAAGTACACTGGGAAAATTTACGATTAAGCTTACTGTAAAATCGGCGTAAAAAACGTAATCGTGGGATGGCTTGCGGCACTAGAAATTTCTACAGAAAACTCCTTGTTATTTTTATTTTAATCTTATGGGCAATTCTATTTCTTACGGGAAAAGCTCCATAACTATACATATATAATTTTTTTTTAGTAAAAATATTTTGTTGGTTGATTAATGTAAATAAGTATGGAGATAGAAAGAACTTCAGAAACGATTTGAGGACTTGATTATATATGATCGTTGTTATCATACGAACTATCGGTTACAGACCAACATTTATAACAGAGGTCGTAAAGAAGCTAACAGACCGAAATGTTCGCATAATATTCGATGTATATATTACCCATCGATACAACATCTGCCAAAACTTGAGCAATAAAACCGCGCGAGAGAGCGACTCGAAACGAGAGGTCGGTGCGTCGGCGCGCGGCAGCGAAACATCAGCGCGGACGATAAATCGCGCGGCCAAGTACGCCCTCAAGAGGAAGAGGAGGGAAAAAAAAGTTCGTCCCGATCGTTACGAGGGGGAATAAAAAATACGTGTTTACGAGGATCGCCGGCATTTAGAAAGCGGAAAATTGGAAAAGTTTTTTACGCCCGGACCTCTCATAAGTCATAATTGGCCGGTGCTTGTCACCCCCTCCCCCCCCGCGCAATATAATTCCGTGAAGAGGACGAGCCGCTTTACGAGGCCGGTACGATCGCCGTCCGTCCGCGGGGCGGCACCGAACAATGTTAATGAAGTACCGGGCTCGTTATACTAGCAGCGCAGCGCCGCTGAATTCCCCATAAATTGCAGGTAAGAATGTCGCGATCCTCCCCGCTGGGCTTTCTTGCGACCCGGGCTCTCTCTTTCTCTCTCGCTCTCTCTCTCGCTGTCGGATGTGACGGCGCGACGACGAACCACCACCCCGGCGGAGACGAGCGGTAAACGTTCGCAGCTGAATTCGCGACTTTGATGGCCGGGGCCGGCGCTACCGGAGTTTATACTCGCCGCCGAGATTGTTCCTGTAACGCAGCCATTGGGAATTTGGTTAAACGTTAACTGCGAAGATTGTAAACTGAGCTAACTAGTTTGCGAAATAGTCGGCGGGCTTAACTATTCGCGAAATATTAGAAAACATTTTTGCTCTACCTGAAGTTGAATGTTAAAGCTTCACTGTTACTGAAACGTGTACTTTTGAATGAATAAAATTGCGATCCGTTCGTAAATTTAAATTTTAAATAAATAGATAAATAGTCTCTAAAATTGAAATAGTACCTCGCTATCATCACTAAATTGAGTACTTTTAAAAGCGCACTGTGTTACTTAAATTTATGTAGAAAGGGAAATTTTATTTCTGTGATTATTACGTATCTTTTATTACTACAGTAATCTACGAAATAGGTGATGGACTGTACTATATTGAAATTTTTTGTCGAAAGTCTGAAAAATTTCCAAAAAATAATTCTCCCCGCAAATTTTATAATAACTAGTTTCAAGTGCGCTTGTAAAAAAATTAATAAAAACGTTAACAGTACATTAAATATTGTTCTCGACGCGAACGCAAATTCTAGGAACACATCAGCGAGTAACAGTACGGCAATTCCGCAACGAAATCTCTCCGGCGAGCACCGTCACGTCCCGCAGCGCGAAGTGTGCGCTTTCTCCGCGGCGACACGCGAGCCGTACGCGAAAAATAATAAAAAAAAAGAAGAAACGAAACAGCCGATAATCTCCGCGCAAACGAATTGCCAAGGCGTGAATTTCGGAGTCGTCGGTCCCAGTGTGTGTAGGTACGCCGCGAGGCGACTTCCGGGGCCCGCGTGCGATTGAGACATAAATTGTCCGTCGGCGTCCCTGGCCGAGTGAAAAAATCGGCGGCACAGATATCGCGTGGCTAAAAGCCGGCCGGACAGGCGCAATTTCCGCGGCACGCATGCGAGAGCGCGCCCCGGAATTCCAGGACGCCGTTGCGATCGCTAGCCGCGGGAAAAAACTGACCGAGCTCGGATGTCGCCGGTGCTCACTAGGAGGTTTTTGGCGCTTATGGAAAACCTTGGGTGGTACCGAACAGTTAGCGGTGATTAAGTTTCAAAGAAAACGTAAGGTCAAAATATTAGAAACTTAAAATTTATTAAACAAGCGTATACTTTCATTTTTTATTATTTTCAGTTAAAAATTTGTGGTACAAATATACTGTTATAAAAGTTACTTGTATTTTATTAAAAACTGTTTGTTTATTAAACAATTTTATTCAAAAAGGTTTAGCCGTTTTACACTATTTACAATTAAGTGTTTGTTCTTTTAGAATACCGTGGGTAATTTTAAACTTTGCATTAATTGCTTTTCATTAACGTAACCCAAGTCAAGTAAAATAGGTTTTCGTATGAAAATAGAAGTCGAGAATAACTTTTGTGGTCTATTTGCGGTATATTCTGACGATTTTAAAATAAATAAGGTATCATTTATGCGGTGGTTATTTGAATTCGCTAATAAATGGAGCATTGTGCTCAGTTACAAATTGAAACTGTTGTCAACAGTGAACGTTTCTGTAAATTCAAATGGGTTACGCGTAAATTTAGACTGTTGTCTACACTCACGATTGTCGGTGTAATTTAGGTTAATAGATATTTTTATACCGAACAGTACACGAATAACGTACGAATTTTATTATCTCAGTTTCCCAAGTATTTGCAAAAAAAACCTTGAACAATTAAACAGTTCGTTTATCGCAAAAGAAACCTTCACCTGTATTTAAAAACAATTTTTTTACTAAAAAGCACGTTAAAAGAAAAAGCACATTACAAAAGTACAATAGAAAGAAGCTCGGAAAAATAAAAGCTAACAGCCCCGTTTCGGCAATAATAATTCCCCCCTCGATTTCAATGATACTTTCATTTTATACAATTCGAAACAACAAACTATTCGTTAACGAACACACGAATTGGCTGGGAAAGCCCGGCGAAGCTCGACTCGCGGATACAACCCTCGAAGGACTCCGGCGGAGTAGATTGCGAGGGAGAGGAGGAGGGCGCGCGCACGGGTAATGGTCTACTTAACATCGCGGCGGCAACAGCGGCTCCTCGATAACAGTTCGCCCCGGTATTGTCCCCGACGGGACTGGGAGCGGAGTTATACCGGCGGCTGTTAACGGCGATTACAAGGCCCACGACTCGCCGAGTCCAGCTGTTCCTACGCGCCGGACGCGCGGGCTGGCTATCCCCCGCACTCCGGTCTTTACTCCGCGGTGGCGAGTAATCCGATCTATTAATTGAGCTCGGGCTACCTCTTACGCCCTTTGTCTTCTCAAAGGAACGACTTTTTATTCAGTTAAGGCAGCCATTGCTTTCTATGACGTTCGTTTGATACTTCGTTTCGCATGGTGAATTATCATATGTTAAACAAACAATTTTTTCAGATTTCTTATCTTGATATAATAAAATTAAGGTCGGATCACATTTTTATTAAAATAATTATAATTTAAACATTTAAGAAATAAGTAATTGACTATTCGTTACTGTTATTGCCGCTGTGTTTACCTGCTAATTACTAATTATTTCTAATTCAAGATTTTTTATAAATCTTTGAATTACCTATACAATATTTTTAACTTAATGTTTAATCAACATAACAAATGTAAAAGTAATGAATTCGTGCACAATTCACTTTAAAAACAAACTGAAGTCCAGTACTCCAGTTGGCTAAAAATTCGGTGATACGAAAACAAATAGAACTCCGGACACACGAGCTATCAGTGATAACCACGGAACGTAATTCAATCCGCAGTCAAAGCACCATCAAGTCCAAACAATAACGTACGAGCTATACATCCAGAAGGATCGGTCCTGCCAATCTCGGTCGCGATATTGCCACCTACTAAAGCCCTCGGTTTCTCTCCCGAACTACAATCTCCCTCTCTCTCTCTCTCTCCCTCTATCACTATCTCTTTCTCTCTCTCTCGTACACACAGCGCAGCTCGAGTCTCCCGCGCGCACGAGCGAAAATTCCGCGGCTCGCTCGGACGCAAAAGCGGAGCTCGCGCGCGGCAGCTCGTGCGCGGCCGAGATAACGTATTTTCCTTGACGGCCGATATCTTAATGGAATATCCGAGCAGCGGTCACCGGGAGTCGCGCGGGAATTTCGAATATCCGCCTTCGCGGGGCGGGCGGGGGGGTTGCGCCGCTGCCGCTTGGATTTCGCGCTCGGCTTCTCTCCGCGCGCCGCTCTCCCGGAGCTTATCGATTTGGCGCGCATTTCGATCTCGCCGCGAGTGAGTCCGAGCACGGCCGAGGCGCTTCCTGCTCGAGCGCCCGATTTATAGGCTTTATTTAGCCCCCCCGTCAATCGGCCGTTTCTTTTTCTCGGAGACCTGCTCGCGCATTTTAACGAACGAATCGCATCGCGATCGAATTTGCCACGGTGTTTATGCGCGAGTTTAGTATAGCGATTAGAAGGAAAAAATTTCACGGAGGTTTAACGATACCTTTTGCTACGGTGGCGTTATAAATAATTCATTCAACGCGATATGACGGGGCGCGCCGGAAGAGCGTTTTAAAAAATGAATCGCGAGCGCAGTAGAATAATAACAATGCACGCGGGGGAGGGCGAAATTAATCTTTATTTTTCCATTGCAGTGTGTATTTCAAGGAGTACTGAAACATTCGGTTCGCTCCAGTCACGCGATCCCCCGCCGCCGTTCTAAAGAACATCAATTTCAATTTGTACTCAAAAGCTATCCATCAACCGCGCTCTAAAAAAAAAAATAAAATAAAAGATTAACGTGGCCCGCGTCGGGGGTAGCGCGAAGCTTCCTCCGCGAAAATTTCAGCAGTCGTTCAAATAAAAAAAATAAATAGAGTATAAATAAAAGAGCAGCGGCGTCCCATCCAATTCGGGTCAATTCACCGGGCGAACATCAAACGGCGCGAGTGTAACACTCCGGCGACGCTCGGCCGTGACCCGGAACGGAATGCCCCGGCTTCTTTTGTGCTGGGACACGCGCCGGAATAATCGCGCGAAAATTCTCGCGTGCCGGTCTCCTCTCTCCATTGCCTTTCTCGTTTTGTCGCCTGCGCACCCCCATCGCTAATGATTATTTATCGCGATTTAAGAATCGAGAACTTATTGATTTATGTGCTTTGTCTGGAGCAACTGCGATCGGCGAATTAAACGCATTGATGACGGTCGAATTTTTTATTACTTACGATTGAAAAATATTTCCTAGCCTTTGGGTTAATTGTTGCCATTAGCGGGAATATATTTTTCTTTTGTTTTTATTTTAACGGAATCGAAGGGTATAATTAAGTATACGCCGGAAAATTGCATAATTTATTTCTTACGCAAGAGTTCAAAGCGGCTAAAATTTATTGGCGTAATATAGTTGTACAGTGGGTATACACAACAAGGTAAAGTACCGCATTGCGCGCAAAAAAGTACGGAAGCGTCAGGCGGAACGCAAACTCATTAAGAAACGCAAGAGAAGCGGGGATATATACAAGTAGAGAACAAAAAGGTCGGGCAAAAATGACGGTACGCAGGGTACTATTAACCTCGTGGATTAGGAATAACATCGAATGCGTCGACGAGGAAACTGCACTCCGCGTATTCGCTATTAAATTATTCCCAGCATAACTAAGACGCTTTCTCGGAATTAATTCCCCGAGCGATTGCACGCATCGCGGTCTACGTTCCTAATGAAAAACTTCAATGACGCACGAAATAATCAAAGTAAAAAATAAAAATGAAAGTACCCGCATCTTGGAAACTGCCGTCTTTTACGATCAACTCGAATTCTCTTCCCCTCCGGCCGGTAGCGTGGCTTTTTCAGCGCGGGAAAACCGGGCGCAGCGGCTACCGCGTCACACCGGGCACCCGGCGTGTTTACAAGCCTGAATGAGCCGGCTTCTCCTTTTCCTCTTTGATTTTCGTCGCGCTCGAGTAAGCGCC
This sequence comes from Eurytoma californica, assembly GCA_035586675.1. NCBI lineage: Eukaryota > Metazoa > Arthropoda > Insecta > Hymenoptera > Eurytomidae > Eurytoma > Eurytoma californica. The sequence continues at coordinate 13,382 of JAXIUT010001074.1, read as the reverse complement.
GCCGAGCGCCGGGGAAAATGGGAGCGCGGCGCGGCATTCCTCGCCGTCTCGTGGGCGCGTTTCCCGAGCCCGGACGCGCTCTTTTTTTTTTGCATGCCGCGCCGCTGAATTAGCGATCGGAATTCCGCTCCCCTTTTTTTATTCCCCCGCGTGCAGCTTTTGCCGCGCGTCGGCGGGCGATGAGCGGCCGATTCGAACAAGTGGTTCGCGGTCGCGCTCCCTTTTTGCGCGGACGGACGGCGCGCGATATCGCCTCCGGCTTTTTTGCGGCTCGTCGCGGGAAAAATTCGAGGGAGATTGCGGCGACGCCAAAGTACACTCGACGCAAATTGGAACTTAAGTTTTTTTCCGGGCACGAGTCTGCGGTCCCTGCGTGTAACGAGCGGGGAATAATCTGCGTTATGATCGTTAGAAACGTCCGAGCGGTCAACCGATCTCCTCAACAAAAAAGAGTCGCGCGAGCGAACCTAAAACTATCACCGATTGATTGTCGCGCGCGCCGGTTTCGAGGTTGAAAAAGCAAGGACCCCAGTCCCTTCCTTGAATGGAAAAAAAGGGCTGAAGAGAGGAGCAGACGCGATGCGATCTAGATCGAAGGCCAGGACGCGTCACAGGCGCGAGAGAGCAATTAGCCCTGGTCGTTCGGATAAATAATTCATCGGTGCGCGAGAGAGAGAGAGGAGAGAAAGAGAGATCGGATCGGCGAGCAAAGCGAGAGATGAGGTGCGTTAATTGGACGGCTAATTAATCGGGGATCGACTGCTCTCTTTCTCCCCCGCGTTCTCGACACGATCGAGAAAAATGTATATGGGTTAGACGGGTACAGTGCGCTTGCGGATCCCTTGGACGGGGGAACAGCGCTGGGGAGAGCTCAACTGAACCGGATTGAGAGTTAATAAACTTTAAATCGAGCCGGACGTGCAGTAAACAAAATTCGAGCGAGCGACGAGTGCGCTGGCTTGATTTCGAATTGTTTCGTCAGATTATACGCTAAAGTCGCTTCAACTGGTCGGTGAATAAAATTTTATAAATAAAGCCCGACAAATAATATAAAATGGGGATAACTTGTTTTACCCGGTTATGAATGGTATCGAAGAGTAAAAATAAACCTATAGTACTCCCGTATTTTGTTTTGGAAAAATATTGAAAAATATGTTTAATCTATACTTTTTCAGTGCAAAAACAAGTTGGTACGAAAAGTAAATATAAATTCGTTTAAAATGATTAAATCGACATTTTCATTTAAATATTTTAATCGATTACTCGCTAGTTCGAGTTATAATTATTCAATGAAATTAGAATAACTTACTATTTTAATTGCGTGCTGTTGTCCATAATCGAACTGAATTAAGTACCCACCTGAAACAAAAAAGAAATTAAATTAATTAAAAATCGGTCGCATAACAGCAAAGGAAAAACGCATTATCGTGCGAATTAAGCGAAAGCAATAAAAATCGCCAAAAGCGGATAGAAACGAGTAAAATCACGCTTGAAGAGCAGTGCGAATGAAACAAAAGTGGCGTCGTTTTAAAACTGCGCAGCCATAAAATTATTCCTCCTCTCGGCGCGGGCCGATGCCGGCAGCCATTCTTTTGAAGCCGAAATTAGAATTTCGCCCAAGTAACTCGGTTAATCCGAGTGGAAAATACGCTGGAAATTTCGCGCGACATTATTCAGTTAACTGTGCGCGATTTTTCCGGCTGCGAAACAGGTAGTCCTGCGAGGGCGACGACGACGGAGAGGGGGGGAGGAGAGAGCCCGGCTCTCGCCCGCCTTATTATACGCTCTCGCGCCGAGACTCGCACCGCTTCGAGAGCATGAAAGGCCTTTTAATTAGCTCAGCGCGCAGTCCGCAGTGTGATTTTCCAGGCGTCAAAGAGCACTTTTTTTTCGCCCCTCTTGCACTACCGGCGCCGCTGCGAGAAGCGCCGCTGGAAGAATGGATGGGGAAAAAAAGGAGGAAAACGGATAGTCGAGTGAGGGAAAGATAATAAGACGGTAGCGCAGAATCATTCTGGAAATTAAGTTCATTCGTGAAAAAGCTCTGTGTTGTAGCAGGGGCTAGATTACAGTTTAATTGTCAAGACACTTTTTTTCTCGTGTTTTCTCTGTTTTCTTTGCATTACTTTCATTTCAATTAAATTAAACAATTTACTTTTTTATTGCTATTCTTTATTGTTCATTCTTTAGACTACTAAAATTAAATTTCAGCAAAACTTAAATTGTAATAAAATTATGCATAAAGTAAATTTATTAAGTAAATCTCTGTTTCAAATAAACAAAGATTTATGAATTTCTTGTTTAATGTTTAATTTATAAATTATAAATTTATATTAATTTAGTTCGAATATCAGTATCGAAAAAGTTTGTACTGTCAGTTTAACATTAATGTCCTTTATTCAACTTTTAAATAAATTGCAATCACTTAATAAATGAAGTAATCTCCAATCACTGTCTTACTGCCAACATGAAAACCGACTTAACAATGACATGAACTGAGCCCATTATCTTATTCATTAAATAAACAATTATCCAATTATTTAAGAACAGCATCGTACACTTGATATCTCCCAGGCAATAATTCAATGCTTACAGTACAAAAGGTAACTGCAACTCAAGCAGCTGTATCTGAACATTTATCCAGCAGTCCAGCTTATTAATCATAAAAAAAGAAGATCGCTGCTCCGCGCGATGACAAATGGCGCAGCATGCCAGCCGCAAGCAGGAGAAGGAGGAGCGGGGCCGGGAGAAAACAGGAGCGAAGACTCATCCCGAGGCCGAGAGGGCGACCACCACGCGGCACCTGTTTCATTGGGTTAAGCGTGCCTAGCCTTACCCCAACGTAGCGCGTTACCTCGCCGTACCTTCAATTACATCAGATTACGAGGGGGATTAGATTCACGTCGTCTCACCGTCGCCTCCCTCCCTCTCCGCGTCTCTGTCTCTCGTGCATTCGCGTCTCCTCCTCTCCCTCTGCAGTGATGGGCCCGCGCGCCGGGCGCGAAATACCCCGCAGAGGGAAGCGCCGCAGCTCTAAGCGCCGAGTTTTGACATCAAGAACAAAGTTTACGCGTGAGACTGGTGCTAGAGTAAATTGCGTACAAGCTTAAGATAATATTAATTTTCATGGGCCGCGCGAACGCCCCGGAGTTTGTTACCTGTTCCCGAGACGCCTTGTCTTCAAGCTTTAGGACTTAATTTTTCTCCTTATCTTGATTCGCGATTTAGTGTAATTTTGCCTGGAGAAAAGGCTTCGCGATGAAAAAAATGTTTTATTCGCTGGATTTAAATTTAGAGGCGAAGATTCAAGAAAGTTGTACGGTACTTTCGTAAACGATTCGCGAGCTTATCTTTTTGCGAACTGATAAATTAATGAATATGAAACGAAATTCGCACATTACACGTGAGCTAGCAGAATAAATCTGTAGCAGTGCATCTATTTTTAAAAGCTAATAAATGAGCGTTAAATGCGATAAGCGCCTCTTTTTGTTTATCAATAAGTTCTTTTTTTATTCACTGGACTGTAGAGGTTATCATGAGTGACACAGTTCAAGACGATTACAAATTGCCTGTTGGATACATTGGTATCGGTATCTGCTGAAGACAGCCTGAGAACAGTTTGTTCAATACAAAGTAAGTGCTTGGGAAATTTTAAAGCTTTAGAGAGGGGGAAAGAATTAAATAATCGATCAATCGTAAGAAGAGAGCTAAATGTTTTCAACTGTAACACTGTCGGCGTGTCAGTCAGACGATGAACGTCTCTATCTAGAGAGCTAACAAAATTAAAGTCAAAGTGTACAGTATTGTACGGCAACGACCGCTCATCAGTATCTCATAATTAATGCAGCAAATACAGCAAGGTATTTTGCATTTTTAATATTTTTACATTAAAAGTGTATTTGATAAAGTAGGGAAATGGAGTTTCATATTGATTAAAAGCATTAGGGTTTCATTTCTCTTTCAGAGAATAGTCTGTGACCATTTTCATCATGTTTGCATTGCAAAAAATGTTTGCAATATTTATAGCATCGTGGTTGTTTTTAATTGTGCAAAGTGTAGATGCTCAGTTATACACAGAAGAATGGCCTAGAATTTACCCAGAAGGAAAAGTAGATCTTCACGGCCCTTTTATCGCTACAGAAGACAATAGTTTTGCTTACGGAATTTGTGATTCTGATGAAATTTATCCTAGTCAAAATTGTCAGTTAATCAGGGAGAAGAAATTGTCCGACGAGATTATCTTCAGAAAAACCTGCAACATTCCTGCAGACCATAACGATTGGCTCTACCTGTGGCCCGTGACTCTGAATAGCAATGGTAAGCACTTAATAATTTCTTGCAAATTGTGGAGAAAGGAAAATCTGGACAACCAATGCATCACAAAAATTCGAAGTGTCGACATGACAAATTGCAAGATAAAAATGAGTCCCACTACTATTTTGAGTGAGGGTCTATTAGATTTCGTGTGGTATTCAAACACTTTTGAAATTTTTTACATGAGCAACTCAACGAACGGACGACTGGAAGCCTACAGATCGATGTTCGACGTGGAGGGTACTCAAATTGGCCAGCCTTCTCTCGTAATGCCAGGTGAAAATTTTACATCCAACGTAAAAATATTTCCGGTTCAGCAAGATTCACCAGCGAATGGATATTTCATGACTTACGTGTACACACCCAACTTGACACCCGACCACGACTACATTGTCAATCGATACTTTCTAAACTTCGCCGATGAAGATAAGAGTATAAAGATTTTACACATTGATGCAAACGGCAAAACTAAAATATTGCTGGAGAAAATGATTGAAAACGATAAGGAGCGCACTCTAATTACTGGCTCAAATGCCAACAGTCTATTCGGTATGTGTTGGGCCGCCAGAACAGCTTGCAAAAAGGTAGAATGTTATCAATACGATCAGAATTTCAAATTAATTTTGAACGGAACATTCACCTTCGTTACCAAGATTCGACTACACAAAATATATAATTTACCGGATGGCGGCTTTCTAATGTTCCTTGGACATTGCCCGAACAAAACCGAATGCGAAAGAATCGAAGTGTTCAGAGTTGAGGCCGATGGTACTCGCGAAAGATCAGTTGAAATTTCTGGGTTTAAATACACCATCACTCGCGAACAAGAACCTATTGTAGAAATCATCGAGACAGCCAAAAAGGAGTATTGCTTTTACATGTACAATAAAGAAGAAACTCACATGAAATACGCTAGAACGTGCTTCCCTAAAAGATATCTATTGTAATTCGAATGATGTCTAATGTATTATATTGTTTCAAATACGCAATAAAGCACACCCTAAATAAAATGTTTATTTACAATTACCGATCTTCCATAAATCCTTTCACTCCACAATACTTCAATTAAATTGAGTAAACGAACAATTTATATTTCTTACTACCAGCCGTACTACATACTCGTCTCGCTGCAAAACAAAGGCAGTGAAGATTTCAAAAGCAATCTGCAACCCCTCGAACATAAATCCGCGCGCCTTTTGTCTCGAGAGCGCGGTGAAAAAATATCGAAACGCGCGGCGAAGGGGGGCGTGCACGCTCGACTTCCGGAGCGCGAGAGAGAGCACGGGGGCGAAGTCGTCGACGACCACGCGCCTTTCACACCTCTGAAGGAGCCGCCGTGGGTGTATCGAGGCTGCGACGGCGCGATAAATAAGTGCGAATCAAGGGGACGCCGGAGATTGTCCGCCGACGTGATATACACGCGGGTAGAGGACACGTCGTCGCCCCTCCCCCCTTGTCGCGCGATTTTTGCAGACGCGTCGCTTCAAGCCGGATTGTTCAGCGAGATACAGCGAGGCTACGTCGTTGTTAGCCTTAATTTGTCGGTGACAAAGAAAATTCTGTGGCAATTTACACGCGCAACGAATCAACGCCCGATATAAATATTGGCTATATTTATTTTGTTTTTACTTATGTTCGTTTTTTTTTTATAAGATAAGCGTACACTGAGTATATTTGCGATAAGCTCGTGCACGTGCAATCTTCGCGGAGCAATGAAAAGCCGAATGGTCATTCGACATTTCGCCGATGCAGGTCGCATTACAATTTACAATTTTATTACATTACAATATTTAAATCGCGCGCGTCGCTTATTATTCCCGGGCTTCGTTTCGAGATTTATTTTGCGCGCGCGTCGTTTTATTCGCGCGAGAGAAGCCGAGCCAGGGCCCCGTGTCGCTGTTGGCTAACAAAATAAAAGAGAAGAAGGTCCGGCGATATGAATTTATGCTGATTCCGAGGCGTCAAGAACTTTTTAGTGTCAAAATGATAATGACCACTTTTACAATTTCATTTTAATTTCAAATTTTGCAATGCCTGTATAATTAATAGCCCGGACGGGGCGAGCGGACGCGGTACACCGTACTTACACGGGGAGTAATAAGAGATTGATAATTATCGCGCGTGCAAAGAAACAAACTATACAAATTTATGCGGCGCGTCCTAGAAATGTAAACACTCCTGCTTATACAAGACAAGGGACAGCTCGTGTACTGTCGATCTACTCGTACACATCCTGATATACGCGTACAATAAAAGAGAATAAAAAATTGTATTCATTTAAGAAACTACATTAAACTTTTTCAATTTGATCGAGTAAAAGAAAGGATAGACGTTTCTCACATTGAAGGCATAAAACAAGACGCGAGTTGAATTTATATAAAAGTCGAGCGAGCAAAACGAATCACTGCAGTGAAATTCGATTTTATTGAAGGTCTCAAAAACACGCGAGCCGCGCCAATAAAATTCATCGCTCGGCTACGGAACTTATCGGGATGTCTCACTCGGCCGTTCGACTGCATAAAACACGCCCAAGACGTTAATATACCTCGCGCTACTTCTGCGGGCGAGCTTGGCTCCCACCCGGCCACATCCGGTCGCGCGGCGTTTTATTATCAAACCTCGTTCTCTCCCTCCTCCGCCCCCGGACCCTCCCGCCGATAAAATTTTTCGCGTCGCGCCCGAGCGATACCGGCCCCGGCGGCAACGGTTTCTCCTTACTACGAGCTCTCGGCCCGTACACGTACGCCCACACTCGTCGAGCGGCGCGCGTTCATTCATAAAACTGCCGCGCGCGGCACGGGAAAAAGGCGCCAGCGCACTGGCCGCCTTTTACGAGACTCGCGGGGAGGGGGCGGGGAGATTGATTGATTAGATTCGCCGCAGTCGCTGGCATTTATGAGATGTGTACAATTAGCCGGGAATAAATGGTCTTGCGGGTTACCTTTTTTTTTTTGAATCTCGGTGTGATTTATGGGAGGACCCGCGCGGGCGTCCAGTCGGGCGGAAAAATTCTCGGCGAGGGAAGATTTGACCGCTTCATTCGAGGATTTCTGGCCGAATCTTACGTGTATTTCATAACAGCAGTTTGGACATGTGTGTTACTGAATGACTTGAAGTAATTGTGTATCAGGAAGCAGAGTTATTTTTCTTTATTATTATCGATTGATAAAGTGCCGTAGACACTTTCGGCAATATTTTACTGATCTTTGTATAAATAATAAAAGACCCGCTGTCTCATTGTTAGCAGTAGATATAAATTCAAACTATCTGTAAATTACTCAAAAAATCCTTTTATTGTTAAAAGACCCAGGCGCAAAGTACACTCAAGGAGGAAGAGGGGGCAAAGATTGATCGGTTCGCTAGTTTTACTGCCTTATGGCCGAGCACCCGACCGTTAGATAAGGCGCCAATAAATTTCGAAATTGATAGAGTAGCTTTAAGAAAACCACAAGATCAACAATTGACCGCGCCTACCGTAAAGCTTCGCGGGGGGAAAAAAGTCGAAAACTAAGGTAAATATTATATCGAAAACCGGACCTAATCGCCCGATCGATGTCAATAATTCTAAGGTCGACCGGTCGAGTTTTCCGGGATTCACCGCGCTAGGAAATTGCGCGGTAACGGCTTCTATGACTATCGACGCGCGCCGCGATGAACTGACCGTCGAGTCATTATTTGCTCGTTTTCCGCGTTTTCCTACGTCGCTTCTTATCAAACAGCTGCTTGTACCGGGCGCTTTTATCAGTGATAAAAGCTGCTCAATGAGGAAATACTCCGCTAGCGCAGTTTCTGAAGTAGTCGGTAAATCTTTGAAAGGAATTTCATTCATCATTAAATTACATGAAGCTTTTGTGAACGATTCACAATGAGGATTATTATAATTTCTGGTTATACTTTTTAATTTTTTTTAGCAATTTAATAATAATTGGTCTTTGATGCACATCGTTAAAGTTGAAAAAAATTATTCTAAAGTAAATAACTAAAACGCTTTTACTCGCTGTATTCGGAATTTTTCATTGTGCGCAAATAAAAATGTAATGCAATACATTATTTCCATCGTTAGTTGAATCATTTCCTACATTCTTAGTAAAAACTATGCAAAGAATTAATCCTTTACTGAAAATAAAATTATAGTTATGATAAAACTATAATTCACATTTAAGGCTCTCCGTTAATGAGCTTTAGACCGTTAATATATTTCTAAAAATAAAATGAAAACAAAATAAATTACCGGATATATATCCAAGGGAGTGGATCGCTAACACAAAGCAATCGCAAATTAACGTGAAATTCAAGCCGAGTCGAGATTCTCCCGCTGAAAAATCTCCCTCAGCAACAAGTTCCCGGAGAGCCTCGCCTCTGGAATACGCGCGAATCATCGGAGAGGAGACGACGCCGGGAGAGGGACGGTCGGTGGGGCCGAGGCAAATTACCCGAGCCGAATGGGAGTGCAAAAAGCTTCCCCGGGGTCGTCGGAATCGCTCGTCGGCGCTATCTCGGTGGCGCGCGCGTCGACCCTTATTCACTTTTCGACGCACCGAGGAAAGCTCCGCTCCCGCGCACATCCTGAATTCCTTAATTAAAAAGACGCGGCGCCACACCCCGGGCTTTAATTCAAAGTGCGCTCTTTTTACTTTGGCCTTTCCGACCCGCGCGCCCGAAAGGCGGACTTTGAATTTTCTTTATGCGCGCAATTGCGGTGATTAAGCTTTTACGGTTAAACATGGCCTGGGAATTCTTGTACTCTAGTATATAGAGCGGCTAAACTTGTACAAATTGCTGGACATTACTGTAGGTACAAATACAAATGCAAATTAAGTAATAAAGTCACTGCGAAACAAAAAATTTACTTACTTATTTAAAAATTTAACGGTTAAAAGTCCTTAATACAGTAATTAATAAATTAAAAAATTATTAATGTTAATAAACTTAATTAATACTTTCAGAATGAGTAATAGTATCCTATCCATAATCAAAATAAAACATTGTATTATTTTTACGTTAAATAATCAAGTGTATTGATTCTGAAACTATTACCAGTGCACTTCTTTCAATTAAAAAGCACGGGTAAAAGACGCGCGTCAATCAGCCGTCGAAAGAGGAGTATGGAGGCCGCGCCGGCCTCGCGCCGCTTCTTCGTTTCGCGCATGGTTCGCCGAGTTCAAGGCCACGCGCAAAAAGAGGCCCGCCGCCGCGAATCGCAACGGTATCGCGTGCGGTATACCTTTCGTGCTCTCATTCTGCCTAGGCCGAGCTTCGTCTTCCCTCGTCCCCCGCCCGCGCGGAGACCACCGCGAAAAAGGCCAATAATTGCCGGACCAAAAGCGCCACTGGTATTAATACTCGTTGAGGACCGCGCCTACTGATCAATGACACGTGGAGCTTCGGCGAGTGCTAAAAAAACTGGAGCGTAGAGCTTTTTCTTTTTCGTGTTCGAAGATTCATGAGACAATTAGAAAGTGTGAATACTGGACTGGCTAGGCTATTTGTTGAATTGAGCACCGAGAGGTATATATAGCTGGATATTTTAATTTGACGTATTTTTGGAAATCAATTAAATTTATTATGTTTTAATTAATGTTTTAACAGAAAATCGAGGTAAGGCTTATTTAATAATGTAAAATTCTTTATTAAAAAGTCACAACGTCATATGAACAGCAAGAAATTCATTCCATTTAATCCGATTATACGGTAGAAGTCAATTTAAGTTGTAAAATAAAAAAGAAAAAAAAACTGATGTGCCGAAACTGCATTTCACTTCGCCCTTAAATTAAAAAACCTTAAATACATGCCATACGTTCTCCTACACTGTTATCAGAATTCAAATGAATACAAAAACACTGAAAGCCCGCCAAAATCACCATCTCTCTTTCTCGACTGCAGTCACTCTCTTTCGGTTACGTATTCCCTCGTTCGCGAGAGGCCAGCAAAAAGAAAAAAAAACGGGGAGGACCAAGACGGTGCTGCAGCCTGCGGCCGTACGAACAAAGAAGCGCGCGCGCACGACATCCGCAGGCTTCGGGAGGGTTACGGGCGAGCGTTGGAACCGCCGAAAACCAGTTTGGCCGCGCGGGAATCGGCAGCAGCATCCTCGTTATGTGTATCTCCGTGAATTCGGCGAACGCGCGAGGGCCCGGGCCGATCGCGCCACCAGGACCGGTTTTTCGGCTGGCGTCGCGAAGGCGGCGCACCGCAGCCGGCCCTTTTAAAACGCGATTCCCGCCGCGTCGTTTTTCGAACCCTCGCCCCCCGCCGGACTTTCGTAATTCCCGCGTCTTTTTTTACGCGAGCGATTTTTCTTTTACTTTTTAAGAGGGACGTTATAGTTAACGATTTTTGTGGAATGTTAAGGGGATATGCACTATGAGAGTAGAGTAGTATCGAAATAAATTTGCGATGTTATGAAAATTTTAAGTAATAAAATGTTTGGCATAATAGTTTTGTTTTTTATGTTTGCGATCGAATTTAATTTCGAAATTAATATTTCGTATACGGTATGAATTTGGATTTACAGTACAGTCTAAAATGACGGAAAAAGACAAGCGCGCGTTAAAAGTCAATGGAAAATCAAGCAGCGATAGCTCAGTTTACCTGATAACCCCAAATGAATTCATCAATTCATCTCACGGAATTCATCGGCAGCTTTCGAATCGCGTCTCTCGCGAAAGTGGCCATCGAGACAAGCCAGCGGCATCGATAAAACTCGAGGCGAGGAGTCCATAAAGCCCATCGTTCCCGACGCACTTCAAAAGCGCCCCTTGAATCAAGTCACGCTCTTTTCTCTTGTTCGCCTCCCCCTCCGGCGTCCTCCGCCGAAAAAAAAGAGAGAACACGCGACAGCGGCGCTACTTCTCGGGGGCACATCCGGAGAAACAAAGACACGCGCTTGCACGGAGCGAGAGCAACAGGTAGGCTGTAAATATCGGAAGGCGCGCAACTATTAATATCGTCGCCTAGTCCAACGGCGCACTCGATCAAAGCACTCGAGGACGGCGGGGGTGCGGGCGGGGGGAAGAGCGAGGAGAGAGATTCGCGGCCAACAAAGAAATCGGGCGATTGGCCCCGATTGTCCCTCGGTAGGAGGTCCTCGCGGAGAGTCTTCCTCTCGTATTCCTCCGCGGACGCGAGCTGTAAATCTGAAGCGGCGCGACTTATATACCCCGGTTTCACTGCCCCGCGCCTTATCTGTCCTGCGCTCGGACTTTTTATCCCGGCGAGGCTTTATGGACGCTGAAAATATTTCCGTTCTATTTTCGACGAGGCGATCGTAAATTAAACGCCTGACGCCTTTGTCTCTTTTTTTTTTAAATAGTTAAGTGCATCGTGACGATTTCAATAAAACAGAAGGTGCTGTAAATTCATAAAATAAATCTGCGACTAGCTCATTATTTATACTCAAATCAAGTAGTTTTTCACTCTTTCACATTTTGAAAGAAGCTGCACGTGCGTGCAGATTTGCGTGAGTACATCGCGTAGCGCCGAATTCGTTGAAAAAAAATAGCGACCGTCGGAAAAAAGCAAAAATTACACACGGTGGATGCGAGCTTTACGATCGCATACAGAAAGCAGCCAGCTTATCATCCGGGCCTCTCCGCCCAGTGCACGCGATGCAAGACATTTAATAACCCAAAATTCATGCTCGATCGCAATCTAAATTAGCATTCGAGGGCCGCGCACGTCATCGGGCGGACTTCTCTTCTGCCGACCAAACGAGAAGTTCTCGGCCCAGGCCGGAGGCGCGAATACACTTGCCCCCTCGCTCCGTCTCCCTTTCTCCCGCGGCGGCCCCGTCAGCAGCGGGATACCCAGCGGACTTTCTGACCAAAGAGAGAGATGGGAGAGAAAGAGAGGTGTATATAGATAGAGAAAGCGACGTCCATCGCCGGGGACGAAATCGCGAAAGACGAAGAGACGTTTGCATATCTCATGCATGCGTAATTCCCATAAGACGAGCCCCTGCGTGGCCGCGCGCTCGCTCGCTCGGGTAAATGCTCGAGTTCGCTCGAGCTAATTCGCCGAGTTTGCCCGGCATATTCCGTTTGCGCGCTCTTTCATTTTTCGCTTCGTCGTCTTTTTTCTTCGCTTCCTCCGCCGAGCGCAGCTTTGATAATCGCTGCGGCTCGGGTTTTAGAATAAAAGTTTGAATTTTATAAAAAGGAACTTTTTCTTTCTTTTTTCTTTTTGCTATCGAAGCATTGCGAAGCGATTTATTACCGGTATACCAGAAAGTAAGCGAAGTGAATAGATGCTTAATCGAGGAATGAAAAGAGGAAGGCTCCAGCCGTATAAAAAGGCGCTATCTGAAAAACGCGAAATTGCTCGAAAGTCAAAAAGAAATATATATCTACGCTGCGGCGGGCACCTGACGTAAAAGACGGCTTTATCGGGCCCGCATAAATTACCGGCGCGAGCTCACTCGCGGCGAACAAAAATCGCAACCTTTAATCAATATCGCCTCTCTCCTCGCGTTCCTTCTCTCTTCTCCTAACCGAAAACCTGAGCCCAAAAGACCGACCCCGCGCATGCGTCACGCGGTAAAATTCAGAGCGGGTTTCGCTTCGGGGCCGCGGCGACGCAGATAAGAGCTCGGGCCCCGACGACAGTCGAGCAGATAAGGCCCTGGGTAGATCGTCTATTGCGCTGAGACAAATCACTTTTAGCTGGGATTCCCCCTCTCGCCCCTTCTCGGTATCCCCGATATACAACGCGTATCTCTCGAGAGTAAGGAGAACCTCGCGATTCTTTGTTAATCGATTTTATTCGAAATGAAGTCTGGATGTGTTTCGATAACTTCACCATAAGCTGCGACTGACTTTGTAAGCGTAAATTTTATTCACGTTTTTTAAAAAGTGAATTTCACGCGAGCACTAAATTAATATGAATTGAATTTAATTCTTTAAAACTGGCACTTAGAATTTGCAAGAACTAGAAATAATTTGTAATTTAATGAAAAAGAAATTATTCCTTCAGCTGCAAAATCTACACGAATGCTAATTGACGATCAAACGAACTTACCTGTAAGTGAAGTTCGATCGAAATTATACGAGATCCTTGTTCGATTGATTAAA
>JAXIUT010001026.1:14365-33748 GCA_035586675.1 Eurytoma californica | reverse complement strand
GCGAGAAAAACAATAAAATTGTTACGGTAAAGATAATAATAGGTTTTCTTTCGAATACGAAGGTGTCGACGAAACATCCTCACGGGTAATAAAGAATATACATCTCCAGCGCGACTCGCGAATTATTCGCGCTATAAAAGAATCTCTTAATTGTGAATGAGCCTTGCTAAACATCACTTTAAAGCTTGGCGAACGAGTCGGTCGTTCAGATTTTTAAGCGACCCCAGTTCGTTGGGCTTGCGTACGGCTGTCTATCCGCTGTAAAATAATAAACGCGCAGTCAGTGATTGTCGACGGGTGTATCTTCTGCCGGCAGTGACTACTTTGCGCTCGTGCTCGTTGATGATAGTTAACGCCCTCACGTACTCCTCCAAATAAATCACGGACGTACGTTGATCCCGAAGTCGAGCTATTTATTCGTTTATTATTTTACTGCACGTAGTTCGATTTTTATTTAATAATAATAATTATATAATATATTAATTGTTATTGTTTTCCATAAGTACTTATTATCCGAAAAAGAGTTTCACAGGAAGTGGTTCAGTTTTTGTTCTTTTAATTTCGTTCAATGATTGTACTGAATGGCTAATAAATGGATTCAATTTCTTCTAGAGATAGTGATCTGTTTATTAATGATCATTTAAAATGTAAGGTATATATTTAATAAAAATTATTTTAAATATAGCGAAAATTACTTACTAAATAGATGATTAGAAAGGAAAAATTACATAACAGCTCTGTTCCCTTACCTGAAATAGAAAGAAAGAATAATATTAGTATATTTTAAATTGTGCATATTAAATTATAAAATGTAAAAAAAATTAATTCAGTTTCAAGTACCTAAAGAAATATGATATTCCTCTAAAATTAAATAAAAAAATCTTCTAATCAATGATGTTAGAGGAGAAGTGCCCTCTATCAGTAAAACTTCTCTAACTTTCGATTCATTTTCTAAATTTGAATTAGAAATTAAAGAGAAGTATGAAATACAAGATATTTGTTCGTCATTTTTTTTAATTTTCTTAAAAGTGTATGAGCAAAATTAGATTTTCTACCTAGTAAAGCGACAGCTTAAATTTTCACACTAAATACACCTAAAGCCCCGAGATTCTTCCCTGCAAGTATATCGAAAGAGCCCTGCGCCTCTCCGCGCTTGCATCCAGCGCTCGCGGATCGCCGGCAGTGGCTCCGGGGGGCGCAATGATCGCGCGGCCCCCTCGCGTTTACCTGGAGCCGACTGACATTTTTCCGCTCTAACGAGGCGTTCGGGGCCGTGCTTCGCGGAATCCATCTCTTAATCGGCGGCTTAGCGCGCGCGCTACAGCCCGCGGAAAAAAGCGCGCCCCCTACAGGAGAATTAATGCGCGAGATACGCGCGCGGATCCGACATAAATAGGAGGACGAAGGCCGGAGGACGCTCCCGGAGCGGAGCTCGGGCCAAAGTGCGCGCACTACGCCCGATAGGATCTTCGGCCGACTTCTTTACTCGCCTCCGGCGCGGCCTTAAAGTGTCCCCCTAGTTTCAAAGGCCACCTTCTCCGACGGACCGCTCGCTCTTACTTTTCGCTTGCTCCTTGCGCCGCTTTTCCCTGGAATGCCGCGAATGCTTCGATACTCCTTGGGTTTTATATAGCCTTTTTACTTGAAAGTTATAGTGGAAAAGCTCTGCTTTAACGTTTTATATGTATGAAGTTTTTATCGAGTACTCTTCGTCGATAATTAAACGTTTTTACAGAATGTTTATCTTATATCTCCATTTTATCTCACGACCCTTAAATTATCTCCTACTCTCTCCTAACACCTTTCTTAAATATAAAAAATGTTATTCTAATAATACGTAAGAATGGAAAATGATAATTTAGAATTGTTTTCCTTCCTTTCTTAGGAATATGAATTGTATACATAGTTACCGAGATCGTTTTAATGACTCTTTATACAGAGACACATTCTTCGAATACTAGAGAATGTGCATCTAGTCAAAATTAGTTGTAAATCTGAAAATGTATTGAATTGAACGAAATTCTGGGGTGTTTGTATAAAATAGCCCCTTAAGGGGACGTAAAACCCATATTAGAAATCTGCCTTATCGGCATCGATACTTTCTTTATTATTTAAAATCCAAAATAAAATTTCGAATAAAAATGCAATGTACTGCTCCGCAATGATGAAAAGAATATCTGATTTCATTTTAAAGTCATTTCATAACATTAGAACGGAAATTGAAATATGTTACCTTATCATCCCTTATCATCAGCTGTGTGAAATATTTACAAATTGTTTAAACTATTTTTCTCCTACCCTCTGAATGAAATGTTTGAAATCAGATATTCTTCATATTATTAGAAATGTCAGTACATTGCATTTTTCAAATATTTCTTTTGATCTTTAAATAACAAAGAAATTGTCGATGCCGGTAAAGTAGATTTCTAACGGTGGATTTTAAATCCCCTTAAATAAATTTAAAGTGCATTTTTTCAATATGAAATATATATAAAGACCTGACAACGGTAAGTTGTTCGTAGCACAGACGAATTCCTTTTAGTCCATAAGCGATATTCGTGGAAGGAGGAGCAGTAGTAGCCACGTGTTCGTCTGGCTAAGCTCCGGCGTACTCTACTCTCTCCCCTCATATCTTTCGCGGCGGCACTAGAGACCAGTCTCCCGGTACTTGGCTTAGTTCTACTCGGCGGCGCAGCGTCAATTCATTATATGCGACGGCATGCATTTGACCGCTCGTTTAAGGAGAAAGAGGCGATAATGCTACAAGACGGGAAATTTCAATACGCGCGGACTTATGCAATTTAGTCTCTAAAACTAGTTTGTTTTTTAGCTATTAAAAAAATACAACTCGCTGATTGCGCATTAATCGATATATTTTTTTATTCGCTATATAAGTGCATACGTGTAGGTTATATGAATAAATTACGTAAATAAAAAAAAAACAAAAAATAGAATTAACTTGTAGCGTTTTATCTAATATTGCAGTTTTTTTTGCCTTTTGAACGCATTCTTTCGTATTTTCGAGTCAATCAACACTCAAACTTCCAGTGCACGAATTTAACTAATCCAGCGTAAATAATTAAGCAATCACTCGATTAATTTAGCCGGAGCCGTCGCCGTCGATCCTGAAAGCAGCGCCAATCGGCTCTTGGAAATGTTCTCTTCTTAAATCATCGCGTTGGAACTCGTTGCTCTCGAAAGCCGCGCGGCTCGCACGGTATCCCGAGAGTAAAATTCATCTCCGCGGCGTGGAGCCTGCGCTCCGGCGGCAGCGACTGCATCGGGCCCTCGCATATGCGTACGCGCGTCGACGCTCCGATGAATGGGCTAATTGTGTCCGAGCGTCGTTTCCTACTTGCGTTAGGCTCTCTCCCTCCCTCCCTTCTTTCTCCTCAATCATTTTACACTGACGCGTCGGCTTAGCGCACAACGCTTGAAATGTAAAACGGCGCTCGAACGACGCGCCACTGTAAGTCGGGGAATCCGTTTCTGAAGCCTTTTTTTTATCAAAGGAACCCTTTTTGTGCTCGGCTCTTGATAGATGTTTTATAGATGGTTTTTTTGTTATTTCTGTTATTTAATTGATGATTTTACAATTATTATAATTAATTTGAAATTAATAATTGTAGAAACTTATTCGCTCTGTGCAACACTCGTAGAGACATCTGGGTGCAGCCCTCTAACGGGTAGAGTGAGCAATTTTGCAACTTTAAAACGTCTTGAACTCGTTTTTCGTAATGGGTTATTTTAATACTTAAGAGGTGTTTTTATTTTATTTTATTTATCTAAGGAAACTTTATAAATTAATACTGTTTTATATAAGCCATGCAGTAATAGCAATTTTATATTTTCTAATTAAAACTCATTTAAAGTGTACATTTTGAGGTTAGATAATGTAGAACAGAAGTACGGATATGTATTTGAGATATTTTACGTATAGAGCAAAAAGTAATAAAATTATTTTTAAATTATTTAATTTTTTTATTATTCGATGCATAATTAATGAATCCGAAATAAAATTGGTTTGCGTTTTTCTCTAAAAAAAAACATTGATAGTAACCAACTCATCGGGAAATATGAACAATCTTCCCTTAACTTCAAAACAGTCGGAATAGCGTCTACTTGTAAATAATTTTTGTTTTTAAAAAAAAAGGGAAATCATAAGCAAGCATATTCTTCAGAATACATATCAGGTACAAATTCGCATTGAATCGATCGCGGATGCACAATAACGATGGAAATGCAATATTAATGGAATCATTCAAATGTAAAGGCATCCTTGTAAATTCCATCAAATGCACGAGATCTCGATCGTTAAAATATCTGAATCTCTCCCGGAGGGGGGGTTTTCTCTTTCATCCGGCGGCTCCCCTCGGCTCTCCTGTGCTCTCTTAAACTAGAACACTATTTTTATCCCCTTCTATAGCACACGGCTTACATACTCTAATTCCTTCCGATGTTACTTCGGTACATGCGCGGCTCTCCGCGGCGCTCTCCACTTTCCATTTTCGTACCGCGAGCCTCGTTCAACGACGCGCTCACGGGCTTCCTTACTCCTCTTCGTTTCTTTTACGCTGTTTCACATTTTATCGCGTGTACCTTGATTTTTACCACTTTAATCGCCGGGCGACTACTTATAATTAATGGATTCCTGGAAAAGTCCAAGTCGAGGCGGTACTTGTTTTACAATTCAGTTCAATTTGATTAAACTATTGTTTATTTTCGCGTATTTTTTATGCAAAATGCGAACAAATTTAACTTAAAATTTATTTGTAAATAAATAGATGTAAAGATGCATAACTTGGAATGAATAAATGCACCGTGCAATAAGAAAAAATAAATTTGCCGCTGCATAATTATAAATCGTTAATCTTCAATGAACTTGATGAAAAAATACTAAAGTTACTTACAATATCTTAGAAATAAAAATCTAGATTTGAAAAAATGGCTGGACATTCAGAAATTTTTGTTATTCAATTATTTTCCAAGAGATCATATAAATTATTGAAGAGTAACTGCATAATATCCGGAATATGTATGAAATGTGTAAATTATTAAATCTATTAACTATGTAGTGTAATGATGAACGAAACATTCAGTATACTACACATGCCTCATAAAACTCATGTGTGTATAAAAACGTTATGTTAAAAGTGTTCTCAAATGCATACTTGTAATGGGAATGATTACACTGATGAAATAATTTTCTTGAATATATACCTACTCTACTCATTAACTACTCACATTCTACTCCAGCACTTCAAACGATACTTCAAACTAATTGACCGTTCAATTAAATTTGTTGCACATGGCAATTATTCTTTTTCGTGTAAATTATATGCAAAGGAAATCTTAATGAACATAATATTTTTTGTTAACTATTGAATAAAAATCATGCATAGGGAGTCCATACGTGATTATTTTAACATTTATTTCACATTAATTACAATATTTTCATTAAATATAAAAATACAAAATTATCGGCTACATTATATTATATTTTAAATTACATAGAATTAATTCCTCCTTTTTTTAATCCGAAAAAATCGGAATAGTTCATATACTTTGAATAAATAATTATGATCTCTCAATAAAATTAGAACATTTTCTTCAAAAAATATTTCATAGTAATTATCCAATTAATTCTAATTGCAAGTTTGATTCCTTTTACCGGCATATAAAACTATACATTGAATTCATTTTTTTTAAAATAGTAATAACCGCGCAATCTTGAAAATATCAAATCCGCTAAAAAAACATTCTAAAATTCGCAATTTGTACGCACATTGCAGCTAACGTTACGAATGCTCGTAGTAAATATTTCCCAAGTGAGGCACGCGGTCCCGGGATTACCAAACTGCATTATAAATTACGTCAAAAGTGAAGGTAGCCGCCCGAGGTAGTGGTCGCTGAATTTCCTCGTTGTGGATGCGTTTCGATGGCAAGGCTGCCGGTAGCGGCGGCCGCGCGGAATGCGCGACGCGAAAAGAAAAGCCGCGAGAGCCGGCTCTAACGAACGCCTCCTCGCCGTCCGCGAGGATGACGCGGACGATTAAAATCCGGCCGTGCGGTGCGTGCTTTAATGGGCGAGCCCTTTTTCCCGCAGCGGCTGTAACGGGAGAGCCGTCCCTTTTTTCGCTTTTCCGCGCGCCTCTTGCCGGACTGGGACTTTTACGGTCTGTCATCCGCCGAGCGAGCCTCGCTTATGTCCACCATTCGCAGTGTCGCCGGCTTTTAGGAGCTTCTGTCGCGCGGCTTTTGAGTCTGGAATTACGCACGTGAGTTTTGGCGGATCGAGGTGGCGCGACTGTGCGTCAAAGAAATTTTATCTTTGACTCGCGCGCACTTTTTTTCGTCAGTGCGTCTGGGATTCTACAGAAGTGCTGGATTTCAAAATAATGCTGTTGCTAACTTTGCAAAAGAATAAGCGAGAAATGATATTTGAGAAGTGACAAAACATTTGCTGCTATTCTCTGTCTAAAATACAGTGTACTTAATCAGCTGAAAATAATTTTCGCATTGTTTTTTAATTTATTTATATTATCCACTCTTAAAGAAGGCAGGAAAGATGGTAGGATGTTATGAAGCATTTAAAGAAGGCGACGTGATTGATGGCGCCAAAATTCGAAACGTTTTCGTATGAATTTATTAACATATTATTTTAATTATCTCAAAATTTTATTTAATGAAGTAATTATCAAGTTTTTCAATGTTCTAATTACTTTAAAGTTTACTCTGAGTTTCAACAATTTTGTTAAAAAATAAATACTGTTATGATTTCTTTTCCATCCCCAAAGATTAGAATTGATCATACAAGCGCGATTGATTTTGCTAGTATTTTTTTAATAAAGCGAAGAAAAGATTATTAGGCATACATTTTTCTATAATTTTACCTAGTCATGCAGTGATATAATGTCAGTCTACGAAACCGTAGAAGAACATATGTAGGATCTGTACTTGGAATTTTTAAGTAACGCAATAATACCGTTACCAGTGTGTTTCGAGTTTAAAACGCTGAAGGATGCTGCACTGTTACGATAATGATCGTAGCTGACAAAGTGATAAAGCAGTTAAAGAAAAAGGTGTCTTGATTAATGCTTTTTTAAAAGTTCACTTAGAATTCAGCTGTACATTTTCAGAGTCACTAACTACCTATTAGTAATATTTCTTCAAAAAGTCATCATTGCGCTTATCCACCGATGACTCGAAAAATCATTGTCAAAGTTATATCCCGAGAGTAGATAATCTCTGTTTTGTCTAACATATGTAACTGTAATAAATGTCTAAAATGGGTATTAGATCATGAGTTATCTCTGCGGATACAGGTTAGCTAATTTATCCTGGTCTTCCTTGAGTCTAGTTATAATTTTTACTGGTGAAAAGGTTTATAAGTTAGGAATAATTTTACGCAGTTTAGTTCATTTATATTATTTTTACAGATAATTAACCCTGTGCAAAAAACGGTTATTTCGATTTTGAGATGATTGTATAAGCACACGAATTTCCTACATTACGTAGTCACGTATAAGAAAATTGACTGAAAAGTGACTGTTCCATGCCCTTTACTGTTTCTTTCACTGAAAAATTAAAAACGAGAATTGTACAGTCGTGTCAAAATCATGATGACGCGCTAGGCGAGAAATTCAATTCTTGTACAAAGAAAATTCGTTCGTTTAAGGTTTCACTAAATAAGTATAAATTGATAAAACAGTGCAATACGATATGACCGTTTAAATAAAAAAACTCGATAAGAATTTAAAACACGACGTTCAGTCTCGATTACAAGAGATGAGAAAAGAAAAGCCCGAGAATTTCTTAGGCTCGCCGAAGCTTCCAACGCCGATAAAATTGGATAAAAAGCTGCGCTGCGTTTTCCGCGAAGCCGCGCATCAAGATACGGGGAGGGGATTTTCGTCGGCAAATATAAATATGGGAACGGTGCGCCTCGGCCGGTTCGGCCAATATTTGCAAATCCCACTTAAGGATCGTTGCGCGCAATCAAAGTAACGTTTCCTCCTCCGGCGCGCGCTGTACTTATCTTGGGGCTCGCGCGGGACGAAGAAAAAAAGCTCGCGGGCCCGGCGAGAAGTGGGTGAACGGGCAGAAAATCGCCGATAATCCACGAGTCGCAAAGTGTTTTCCGCGTAGATATGAAATCGGGATGCCCGGGCAAAAATGACATACGCCGTGTGCCTGGACTTCCCTTATACCCCCCGACAATAAACGGCGATCCTCTGTTCATTTTCCTCGATTACTTTATCTTTCCCTTCACATCTTAGTCCTTTTTACATGACTTTATAATCTTCTTTTAGATTTCTTTAGATCTTTTTAAGTGCAATAATGTAAATTGAAGCATACTTCTGAGATGTTATTTAAGTCGTTGTGTTTTACAACCTAAGTATTGTTGTAAAATTATATCATTGAAAAACACTAAATATTACGATAACGTTATTTGACAATATTTTCAACAAAAAGTACTTAGTACCTTAATAGAAAACGTCAATTTTTAGGTTATTTAAAACCAGTTTTTGCTCAGTTATTGGTCAAAAATTGACTACTTTTGGCATTCCAACAGTAACTAGCCAGTTTATGACCATTGTTTTTCTTTTGCTAAACAAAATTATCATTCTTTTGCTAAATTACAAAAACACCATTTGAATTACCATGTAATGCACTTATTCACAAAAAAATTATCTTAAACTGCAATAAAAAATACAGTGATCCAAAATAACAATCGTTTTTGTACCATCTAACAAATCCCGTTTTAAGCACATAAATTTATACGAAAAAATTTGTTCAAAATGAAAAACTATTCCACCACATTACCTTGGTATCTCGCAAAAAGGCACAATGGCAATCGCGATTTTCCGCTTACGAAACTTATCAGCTCTCCGGCCGGCAGAAATTATTCCCCCGCGCGTTCCCCTTTTTACTCTCCCTCGTCTCCCGCGCGGATACGCAGAAAAAAGCTGGCGCGCGAGTAGGTGCGAAGTCGCGAGGGAGGGAGAGACTCGAGAGAAACGGCTCTGCGCGAGACCGAGGCACGCCGTCGGTCGTCTCACGCGTGCCTCTCCGCAAGATGAAAAATGCGGGCGCGCGCGGAAAATCCGATACGGTCCCGCGTGGCGGCCGATAGCGACGAAACGGAGGTGGTGACCGGAACAAAGCCGAGTCCTGCGGACTGCTCAAACGGAGTCGGGGATTGAGTTTTCCCAGGCTTGGATGTTGTATTAAAATACTTTAGTTTTTTTTTAGATAGGTTGGAAAAATGAACGACATATTTACTAAGATTCTTTATTTGGTGAAAAATCTTAAAATGTTATACTGTCTCGTTTCAATTTGTGAGATCAATTTATCTTCGTCCGACTTCTTTACACACTAAATCGGATGGAGTTAAATTTCACTCTTATTCTAAAGTTAATTCATTCAGAGAGTCAAATTTAACTCTACAAAAGTCAAATTTCACTCTAGCCGATTTAGCGTGCAGGTAATTTTGTTCAGGAGTTATCAGGGATAATGTTTGGTCCATTATTATAATACAGTCTGGATTTAAAATACCTTCATCTGCCCAAAAACTTAGAATAAAGTTTTTTATGACAGATTTATAAAAATGTGATGTAGAAGATGATATGAACTGATTCTGAGAGAATGGTTCGATAAAAATTACTCATTTTTTTTTCCAAAAATTACTAAGTAGTTAGTAACCTTAGAAACAACTGACCAGTTGGTCACAAAAATAGTAAAAATTACTACTTTTCTGAATATTTTTTGCATGATTGGTTAGAAATTTTTATTACTTGTTCCCAAGATGACTAGAAACGGTAATTGTTATCAAACCATTCTCTCCGCGTAGTAATAATAAAATAATTAATAACCAAATTTATAATAACTAAATTAACAAAATCATATAAATTCTGAACATTGCACTATTTGCTCACTAACTATGATGTTTTTTTAGCAAAAATCAGTTCTTCTTATTGTATTCTACTGATTCTTGTGTTTTACCGACCGAATGTAGAGTATCGTACAATCTACAGTATCGCTAACGTACCGTTGACAGATAATGTTCAATCTTCATCAAATAACGCTTTTTCTTATAAAAATTGCTGATGCACTATGTGCACTTTCTCAAATACCAATAGAGTTAAAGCTCGCATCATACTATTGTTCGTCAAGAATTACTGCTATATTAAAGATTTTGATTAAATAACTCGTACAGGCGATTTAAAATAAATTGGTAAAAAAACATTTCGCTCCATTTCTCATTTTCAACCAGAATGCAGCTGTAGGAGTTTTTTAACCAGAGGAGCTGTGTAATCGTCCTTTCGCATGTGGGAACAACAACTCCGCTCGGACGGGTGTACGCGGGATAACGCACGGGAGGGTTAATAAAGTCGACCGGCGCCCGGGTCCATTGTCTCCCTCGGCGGGACGAAAATAGCCGCGCGCACTCATTGTTGCGCGTGATTAATGCGCGGCGCCGGCCGGCCGCGAGGATTTTGATGTATCAGGTGCATTAACTGCACTTTTCTTCGCCGGGGCGCGCGGAAATCGCCTTGATGTGGCTTTATTCGATCCGCCCGCTGTTTACGGGGTACTTGGGTAAGCGCTGCGCTCGATTCATGAGAGCGAAGAGATTAGGATATACCTGTTTGCTGCTGCGTCGGCGATGGGAATACGCCTACCGCTGCCAGCCTTTGCCGAAGTCTGAAAATTCATTTTCATATTGCATGATAAATGTTCTTACGTAGGTAATCGTTTACCGCGCTTTTTGAGTGATTTCAAAACTACGTTGAGGTTCTTTGAGAGCATTTAGATGTTTTTGTAGAAAAAGTTGTATTAATATAGATTATTTGATAATTTTAAATGTCAGCTCTGTGTTAAAACCTAAATAATCGCGTTTTTATTATAAAAAACGTTTAAATAACTGTTCCATTAATTTTAGTCTAGACAGAAAGGTTTTTGGAGCCTTTAAATACTTATTTGAAATTCATTATCTTTCTTCGGATATCCAAGGTATTATACAAACTCTAGTCCATACAATTTTTCTGAAACTCTGCTCTGGTAAAAAAATTTTCTATAACCTTATCGGAGCAAAAACAGCATAACACGACTAAATTAAATCGCCTTATTTTAAAATGATAAGAAGATAAATCGACTTATTTTACAGGGATAAGAAGTTCAATCCTTTTTTTAATCAAATTTTCTACTGTTTTTAATTAGTCACAATAATTGCACAGTAGATATCGGTTAAGTCTCTTATTTTAGTTCCTAAAGTCTTTATGTTAAAATTTACATCGCTTAAATTGTTAGACGTTACCCAGCAATAACATGTCGTTTCCTTGAATACTCTCTTTAAAAAGAACCACTGCGCGAAACGAGTGTAACCACTAGGAGCAGGATGCGAATTTTGGGGGACC
This sequence comes from Eurytoma californica, assembly GCA_035586675.1. Taxonomy (NCBI): domain Eukaryota; kingdom Metazoa; phylum Arthropoda; class Insecta; order Hymenoptera; family Eurytomidae; genus Eurytoma; species Eurytoma californica. Next base: position 22,328 of record JAXIUT010001026.1, on the reverse strand, counting down.
ATTTGTCGAGGCCCGAAAACTAAGTTCAGCAGGGGTTTCATCTTTCAGTTTACTGCAACGGTCGCCGAAAACTGCGCGAGTTTTTTGCTCTGTCCGTGTATACCACCGAGTCCGTCCGAAATTAAAGGCGGCTACGTTTAAGGAGCTTAGCGTCGTGAGCGCGTAACGATCGTCGTTGCCCTTTACGCGCGCATAAACGTAAAAAAGAGCCGCGGCTCGCTTAACCTGATGCGCATCCTCTTCAGTCCGAAGGCGAAAAAGGGAGGGAGAGAGATTCGGTACTTTGATGGTTATCTCCGTTGCGTCGCGAGTGTTATTATAATCACTGTTTTGAATGTGAAACTGACAGGAATATTACATTTGACTGTAATTTGATTTTTCTTTAAAAGGGATAACCAAAAACTTCTTTAATGAATGGAAAATATTTTATTTTTCTCAATTTAGCAAAAATATAAATTATTAAGGCTGTATTTTTTGGATCTGTGTAATTGAATTAACTAATCATTGAACGTTGGTAATCTGAAATTAATATTAAATACACAAATGAATAAAAATAAAGATCACTTCTAAATATTTAACAATTTAAAAAAAAAATTGTTAGGTTTTTTGGTATAAATTAATATTTCAAATTCAGTATAAATTAAGTAAAATTGCTAATACAATTCGTTTTATGTTTTTTAATCCATTTGACAATATGCAGAAAGTGAAAGAGCGCTAAAGAAATTAAAATTGGCACTAATTCCGCGAAGTGGTTGCCGCTTCGAGCTCCGCCTCCGTTTAAACGTTGCGATATGGAATTGACGATGAAATACGAAAGATTAGCTAATCTTTCCATTTATACGTCTAATAATGATGATTAAATGCAGTGAGTTCGACAAAGGACAGTAAACTCGGCTATGCGACTATTATATTCTTGTATAATGTGTTTACCTCAAGTATGCCCTGTATAAGGTGCACCGAAGCGTTTTCGATCTTACGTGCGCGTAATTCATAATAGGCAAATAATAAAAGGTAATAGAATAGTGGGAGTTGCGTGGGATCTAGATTAGAAAACGTCGTACTGTATTTTATGACGTTTATCCTTTAAGATATTTTTAGTGCGTTACAAAATTCGTGTCGAAATATTGACATACATAACATTTTATTACTAATTCATTGTTCCGGTGAATCATTTAAGTTTACATTTTATTGATTAAGGTACCTTAAATCTTGAAGTATGTCAAGTATTTTGAGTGTATTTTTTAAAAGTCACTGCTCCCTTGTATACCTTCATTTGGTGAAGAGAACAGGGATATTCATACTATTTTTTAAAGCATAGAAAAATATTTTATACTTATACAGCGACTGATATTATAATTCTATGACCAGTTACTTGCCACAAAGTGGCTTTACATACCCTAAAAAATGAAATTTTCTATTAATGATCCATCAAATAAAATTTCTAAATATAATTATTATTTAGTTTTTTGCTTTTTTAATTTAAATTTTTAACGCGTATGCCAACCACTAACAAAAGCATTGTAAGTTAAATTTCCATTGTGACCCATACACCATCATATAGGATAAGAGATACGAACGTGGCGTCATCATGCAAAAATTAAACTAACGGTATCTCTGTGAATAAACATTGAATTCAAACAAGAAAAAGTACGTATCAATTATTTTTCGACATTCTACGTAATAGAACCTAGAAATTAATTTTTCACAATTTTTTTCAACTGCGAAAATCATTGAACAAGCCTTTTTTAGATAAAACTGCCTGGCCAAGAGAAAAGGCTAAGCCATCAAACGATAGTTACCGTGGCCACCTCTAAAGTCGGTTCGCACGTTTTTCCATCCCCGTTTCGGTCGGTCATCCCAACTTTTGGCCTCCTCGATTCCGATTTCCCTCGCCCCCATCGACATCCCGCGGCGGGCCTCGGCGCTCGGTTCGCCCATGAGAATTTATGGACTGCAATGATGGCCTCGCTAAAAGGGGTGCGGCAGTTTTTAATTCCGCGCGCGCGGACTTTGAAAAATAATGGGTACGGGCGCGTGCGAGCGCCGAGCGAAAATTTATGCCTGCGTTTCTTCGTTTTTCGTCCCTTTTCGCCTGCGAATAGACGAGACGCAGCCTCGTTATCGGCGAGAGTGAGATTCTTTCGCGCTCGTATTTCTCTTTTGACGAGCACCGGCTTGTTTTTCATTTTCAGCCGAGTGGCCGCTGAGCTTCCCCCGGATTTTTTTTTCATTTAGATACGGCGCGCCAGGGGATGGGAGAAGATTTTCCGCTGTGAGCTTTGCCGTTTATCTGGACAGAATTTAGATAGAAGTGACAATGACACTTCGATTGCTTTGATTTGTATTATATAAAATTTTAAGGAAGAGGTTTATTAAATGAGATTTGCAGCAGTAACCAAAGCGCCTTTTTTAAATGAAGTGCACGTAGCTGCTAATTATATTTACAAAATTTTTTAAACCTTATTAAGTACATAAAGACATAAAATTATGATATTTCTCTGAAAATTTTGTATAAATAACATAGGGGTAAAAGATTCAGTTATTGTCACTTTAAGCAGACGACACAAGATAGTGATTGGCACCAGGTACAGATAATGTAAAATATGCAAATCACTATCATTGCGTGCCAATGATAACCCCCCTACCAACAACTGTACCGCTTACCCCTATTAAAAAATTATAGAATAATCAAATTTATTCCATTTAATCAACTCTGTTCTTTGTATATGAATTTTCTTAAAAGGGTAGAAGCTTACAAACAAGCCATTAGTTTTTATTCATGAAATTAGTACTTTAAAAGTCAAATCGCTCTAATTCAGATTCGCTTCATTTATTATACTTGATGAATAAATCTAAATATTTATTAGTGTCATTAATTAACTTTCTTAACACGTACGACATCAATAAAATGAATTGTCATTTATTCGACTAAATTCAATCTGACGCGCACTCAACTTCAATTTTATAAGTCAAAATTTATAGTTTTTTTATAATTACTATTAAAAATATTTTTAAGTATTTATTTTTACTCAAAAATATATTATTATAATTTTGTATCCACTAGATTTTATTAATTACTTTCTAATAAACTTATCTTAGTATACTATTTCAATTAATTTTATTGTTAACAAGGAAAATCGGAATATTAATTTCTTAACTATAATTAAACAGTAATACAATTAAGACACGCGTTTGTTTAAAAATCGAAGTAGCAACGTCAATATAAAATCAGCCGACAATGTAAAAGACGATACAGTGTAGCCGCCGCGCCGATTAATCATCGGAGATTATCAAAACACGAATTCCCCCTCGTTAATTTGTCGTAACTCTCGGTCGCTTAGCTCGCGTATCTCGTATGCGCATTATAAGCATTCCGCGTGCTCCGGCGCGATCCTCGAATTTACACCTCGAGCGTAGGATAAGGAGAGGAAACAAAAAGAGGGGAGAAGGGGAGGAGGGTATCGAAAAATGCGTCGCGCGGGAATGCGATGTACTTTTAATTAAAACCTTCGGTCGAGAGCAAAAAACGAGCGGTGAGTAAAGGAAGGACTGGTCGATGCAGTGGGACGCGCGCGCGAGCCCCTGGAATGCGCGTCCTCGCGGAGATATCGCCGGGCGCGGACGGAGATTTTCGTCGAGGACAGGAGTGGACGGAGCTGATGTTGGACTTTCGCGCCCTTCGACTCTTTGCCTTTCTCTGTGGATCTACAGATTATTCATTTATTTATTTACTTTCATAATGATTTGTTAGATATTGAATCGCTTGGATTTTAATGTTTAAATGAATGACATTTTGGTACAAATTAGTTTGAGCCACAATGGATTTTGTTGTTAATCTTCCGTCGTATCTAACTGATAGATTATTGAGAAATAATCGAAACTTATTTTTTCCTTTTTCAATTCAATGTTTTATTAAATTATTTTATTATTCAATTCAGATAATTCTTTCCGTGTAATTACAAACTAATTTTAAATAAAGAAATTCGCAATCGCTTTTTAATATACGGGAAGTCATTTAATAACTTTAATCAATAATAATCAACAAATCTCATCTCGAAAAATTAATAAATTATTATAATTCTTAAATCAAAGCACTAATGAATATTGAAAATTCAATGAATGGTTGAGTTACTTACATCATATGGTTTACTCAATGTTAACTAAATTAAATTAAAATTAAAATGCGATCGGATCTTGATGCAGTGCTTAATATTATTTAGTACTTTTACCGCCAGGTGGACTCTGAGTCTGATTACGTTTTCCACTAACTGATATATTGCCTCAGTTTTATATATGTCACCTTTAGATCCAAATGGTTAGGTGTCGACGAAATCTACTATAGTAGTAGTACTATATTACTTCACCATTTACAATATTACAACTAATTATAAAAAAATCATGTAATCATTCAAAACATCGATTGAATTATTGTATACATTGCAATCAAATGGCTCTAAAATTACAAAGAATAACCCCTCGGTTTTAAAATACATAAGGCTTCAATAAAGTCGGATTGTTTTCCAGTAATATTTATTTTATTTATTTAAACCAGTAAATTACATTAGTAATCTGGGTCTGGTGTACAATAGTACTTACATACTGACTTATATACTAACTTAAATATTAAAATTGCAAAATTTGGCTAAATTTATAACTTATTTTGAATAAAATAGAAAAACGGAGATCAATTCCAAATATACTATTTGTATCCTGTCTATTTACAAGTACCCATTTTTTTAGCCTTTTTTAGTAACGAATTATTACACGCTAAGTTTTTTAATTCATGGTAATGAACTATACGTCCTAATCGCAATTATGTAACAATTCTTATATAGGGAATAATATATACAGGGAATACTTTTTATCAACGAAATTTTTCATTGGATAAATTTACAGATCGGTCTTTAACAATATCACAATGAATTAAAGAATGTGATGCCAAATCCTACTTTTACCATTATTATCTAAATATCTATAAATATATAAATATTAAAAGAAATGGAACCTTATTTTTATTTTGGAGTGATCACCTACGCTTCACATTTCCAATTTCCTCATCAGCGTAGAATTTAATGGAGGCATTTAACCAATAAGATTCGCAAAAGCGAAAGCTTGTACATAAAGCATGTATCCTTAAGAAAAAATCTCTGAATGAAAGGAAAGCTACAACGAAACGACGCCTTAATTAAATTTCGCGCAATCACTGCAGCACCAACGAAATGATCATTCAGCATTTTCATCCTCCGCCGTTGGAACAATGAATCCTCCCGCCGAAAAAAAGGTCCCCACGCCCGATGCTCGCCGAAACGGACGAACGAAAGCCGAGGCGTCGTGTAGAGCCGATGCGTGACGCATATGGCGATCCTCGCGGGGCTTCTTCCTCCTCCCGGCGGAGCGCGGCCGCAGCGGCAGCTGGCAATTACGGATGACCGGCGCGCACCTGCCCACTCCCCCCTCCTCACCTCTCCTCCCTCGGAAATATTTCGCGTGCCCCGATGGCCTATCTAGCCGCGCGAATTTCTGATGCGATCGTTTCGCAACTGACGCATCGACCTTACAGCTCGCCTCTCGTGCGCGACTCGCGGTGACCCTCCCGGCGTGACGCTCGAAATCCAGAGGAATTTCGACTGGCCGGCTGAATTTCGCTCTCAGCTGGGGCCTTTCTTTATGGGCTTGCCACTTCTCGGTGGTTCGTTAGCGAGATGATTCTTTGTTTGAGGCTCGATTAGGCGAGTGGGTAGATATTTCGTTACGATTCGAAGAAAGAATATTTTTACGAAATTTTGGAAGATTACAGATTCCATTTGCCATAAAAAAGCAAATTCCGGTAGATTCGTCGGATAGAATATAGAAATATAATTCACGGGAGGATTCGTACTTCAGAAATCATTGTAAGATTTCTAATTAATGATTTCTAAAATATCTAGACATTTCTAAGGTTTTTTCTTACGACCACGCAAAAATTTTTAATGATTTTCTTAGCTGCAACGATGATCAGTGATTTCAAACGATTTCCTTGATTTCAAATATTATCAATGATTTTCGAAGATTTAAAAAAAAAGATTTTTACATTGATTTCTTGTAGTGCTTAAAATCCTCTCGATTTTACAAGTATTTTTTCTTTTTTCAATTTAATGATGATTGACATTCATCATTGCACACTTTATATTACCTATGTGGTAACATTACTGTTGTAGTGAATTGTGTCGTTTTAATCAATTTAATTGGAAATATTTTTAGAGTGATTCACTAGTATACCTTACTACTACAAAGATATTCTAGTGTTTTTCTATTAGATTGATACATAAAGAATTATGTTTTTGAAACAAAAATTAAGAAAGTGTAGTTATATAAATCAAACAGTTTCTTAGTATGAAGTTTTTTCAGTACACATTGCAAAAGTACTCCGCAATTCCATATAGGCACTTCGTATCCCAATTCCTTTGATTTATTGCGCATTTAGCCCACCAAAATTTATCGCCTATCGTCGTACTTTTCTCTCGCGGACAATGCCGATTCGCCGGCAGTCTCCTTCCTATAAAAAGAAAGGCCTCGAGAATGAAGAAGGGAGAAAAGAAACGGCAGGAGATACTTGCGCCCGATAAAAAGCTCGACGGTGGGCTGCCGAGTCTTTGGCTCAGCGCGCCGGCGATGCGGCCGAGAGCAAAATTCCCATAAAGCGCGTCTATTTCCGACGCACCCTTGGCCCTCGCCGGTCGAAATTAACTCCGCGCGGCGGACGGCGACGCGTGACTCAGAGACCGGCGCGTCTGCCCTCCAGACCCACGGGCGCCTTCTTCCTTTCAGAGATCCCCGAATGACGACGCACGCGCGCCTCATAGTCTGGTCCCGAGAGAAAAAAAAAAATAAGAAGCAGCAGCTCGCCTAATCGGTCGTTTTTTTCTTCCTCGGGGAGGCGCATTTTTTTTTTACACGAATGAGCGCCGTTAAATTTTCCCTGTTACGTGATTCATTGCCGCGCGTGCGCGCCTTTTTTTTCTACTTGCACTTTTAGTGCCCGTAGGTTGATGAGCTGCTCTTTATCGGTGAGGTTTGTAATATTTTTTAGAGGGATTCTTTTAAACTCGCGCAAATGAAGAAGCTGGTTTTACGGCACTGTAAAAATACATCTTTTACTCATCGCGCTGGAAGTATAAATTTTCAATTTTAGATTTATCGCCGTGGAAGTGGAATGGAGAAACATTTTTCTAATGATGAACAGTTTACTGGCGTTTAAGCCGGAGCTTTATTTTAAAAGCTCCCTTTTTTCAGCGTTTCCAATTATTGCGTTTGGTAGGAAGGAGCGTTCATAAAATTGCTTTGGATTTTTATTACGTTATTTTTAAAAATGTGAGAAAATTTAATGAACTCTCTGATTGTAAAAAAGTTAAACACGAAGAATGGTAATTTATTCTAAGTCAGCAGTTTTTCACTAAAACAATAAGCGAACGACTTTGGATTTTAGAATAAATGACTATATTCAATTTTAAAATAAATTTTTTAAATACTTGTGCTCACATGAAAAATAAATTTTTGTAATTGTTTTGTATTGAACCTTGGTTGGTAGGTTCTTCCATCTCGAGAAGGAAACTTTAAATTTATGACTTGTTCATAAGTTTGACATTTTTATAACTGATATAAATACATCGTGCCATATTTTTGGGGCTGACGTCTAAGATAAGAAAGATAAGCTTAATGGGGAGTCCACTCCACCAAAGTCTTATTATCGAAAAACTCACCATTCACAGCTGGCCAGAAGAATTGACCTTTATAGGGCTCCCTGGGGTCTAAAGGACCCCATTAACTTCCTAGCTAAATATGAGTAACTGAAATATTTGAAAATGCGATTGCATTTTGGATAAGGCTATACAGTAATACATTGAAGTTTTAAAGGTAAATAAATAAATTATAATTGGAATCCCAGAAGACCCTAATGCCCCCTATGATGTACATTCATGAAATA
>JAXIUT010001026.1:0-14265 GCA_035586675.1 Eurytoma californica | reverse complement strand
TTTAAAGGTAAATAAATAAATTATAATTGGAATCCCAGAAGACCCTAATGCCCCCTATGATGTACATTCATGAAATAGAGTCTTCAAAAACGATAAAAATTCTTTTAACGTTATGATCAAATAAAACAATAGTAAATTATTTTACAGAACACCTTACCCGAGATCAAAATTATTCTGTTACCTGTGTTACTCCCAACATTGTTTCATCTAGACATAACATATCTTCACGATCCATTTTTTTTTACTCAAGTGGATTTAGAGAAACCGAAAGTTATACCTTATTTTCTAGCTTCTCAAAAATTACACGAAACGCTTAATTTTCTACACTACTTTAATGATAATTGCCTACATTATTTTTTCACTTTTCTTATCCAGAAGCTTATTTTAAAATTTCAAAAAAATTAATGAATAAAGAGTGCGTTATCTTAAATTTCACCGTATCCATTATTATCGATAAATTATTTGACGCAAGTGCAAAAAGGTCGGCAAGGACCGCGCGGTATTGGCCGGTTGAAAACACGGTGTCGGCTATCGATAAAAAAAGTGCGCCCAATTCCAGCTGGCGAGCGTATATCCCGAGCGTATCGGCCATATATTCCGCACGCAACATTAAATCCGCGCGGTACGCAAAATCGGCCAGGCGTTACACGGACGCATAAAACAAACCTCCGAAAAGGCTCGCCAAAAGAACTCCCCCCCTTCCCTCCCAGAAAAAGAGGATTAAAAAAAGAAAAGATCGTCGATCCGACCTCATACGTGCGCCTCCCCCCCTCCATAAAATTTCGAGCCGTAAAAACGGTCCCCGCTCGCGTGGCAGCCTCTCCTTGAAATTTCGCCGGTGCTTGGCGATCTCCCGCGGAATCGCCGCGCGGAGGACGCGCCCGTGAAATTCGCGCGCGCGAGAGGCACGCGTCGATTCCACGATCGATTTGGTTTTCCTTTAAAGCGGGGCCCCGCATAAACCGGACCTTAAAACCGGACCGAGCGCGCGCTTATATTTACACGCGAGATCCTCCTGGCCTGAAATCCGCGGGGCTACTGTGCAGGCGATATCGCGACGCGAATCTACACGCTCGCAAGGGGGTACACCCCTTGCTTCTTCTTCCTTTTTTTTCTTTCGCGGGGAAAGAAACTGTTTTTTTTCTCGTGATTCGCGAGCTGACTATTCGGCTCGAGAAACTTTACTTTAAATTGCTAGTTGTACATGTGTTACGTTTATTTTTAGAAATGTAAATCTTGTCGCGGGGAAGGAGATTTTATGAACGAGTGGCTGAGAAGTGCAATCGTAGTTAATGGCGAAAATTTAATGGTGCGCGCCGTGTTTTTTTCTTCTTTAGATTACTCTTGTACATCTTTCTGATTTTATCGTGGAAAAATGAGGATTTTGTTGGCCGAGGTGTAAAGAAGTTAAATGAGGCGATCGGTTGAAACTTGTCGATGTTCTTTTGCTAAAGCAGTGTCAATTTATTTTTTGTATATAGTTTGAAATTAAATTCTAGGGAGTAGTTTTCTTGTTTTCTTTATCGAAGAGATTAAACTAGTTCATTAGAGACAGTTAAGCATAGATATACTTGGTTATTATCAACCGTATTAAATAGTTTAATTAGTATTCACAGGTAGGCGAGAATAAAAAGACGATTGTACAGCAATAACAAGTATTCTAATCTATTATTATTATTATTATTATTACATTAATAGCATTTCTCATTTGGAAACTTACATTTTTTTTAACAAACATAAGAAAAAGTATTTTCTCTTTTATACTCATAAGAAAATAACCAGATATGCCAAATAATGATTACTTGCTTTGGAATTTTCTTGAATGGGATCTAGTAAAGAATATAAAACGTTCTGAATATTTAGGAGAATGTACCTTTACGAAAACTCTAATTATTATACAAATGAAACAAAAATAAAAGTCGTATAGTTACTCATATGTATTTCAAGTTTTATTAGAGTAAAACCTACATAAAACCTATAGTTATTTTGATTTGACCTAAACTATTATGTATACTAATTATATTATTGTATACTATTATGTATACTAAGGAAATGTTTCACTCGTTTTATTTTTCTTTTTTTATTTTATTCCAACTTTTAACTCACGGAGAATTAAAATTTTCAAAAATATCTATTTCTTCTAAATATTAAAAAAAAAATCCTAGGATTCTTCAAGAAAAATCCTGAAACAAGTTCTCTTTATTTTTGACCAAAGCATCAGTCCGCAGAGTTTAAGCAAAATCTATATCACCCACACTCCTCGGCCAATTCAGCAGCCAATGTATGCACGATCCCGTAATTCAGCAATCGGTTGTTTAACCAAGGTGTACAACCGTTAAAAGTCTACTTTTTGTCGAACCGACGCCTCCATTACTCCGGCAAAAAGAGGAGAGAAAATCCGCCTTGCACGCAAGTAGGTAGTTGTTCATTCACGGCGCGGCGCGAGCCGCGGAATTTACGGAGCGCGACTTTTCGGCAGCGTACCGCGACGTGGAAAGGACGTCCGAGCGGCCGCGGGCTCTTCTTTTCGGCGTTTCCCCGGCGGTTTCGCGAGAACCTCTTTTACGGCGCAACCCGCTGCATCGTAAATTCGTTCGTCCGAATTTTTTTTACGAGTTTTGCATAAGTGATCCAATTTGGATCGCTGAAAGGCTACCGCGGGGGCTTTTTCACCTTTTAATTGGATGGGATATTTAGTGGGTCGTTCCGCGATTTTGGATTGATTCAACGAACGATATTATAATATTTCTTTTTGTACAAAAGATTCATGTGGATTTTTTGTTGAGTTTAATTATAAGTTAGGGCATTTTTGCATCGCAAATTAAAATTTTTACGATCGCTGCTTTTCTTATGATTACAGGATCAAATTTTAATCGTTAAAATTAACAAAAGATCAGTTTTTAAGTTCAAGTTTAAAAAAATTTGTTTTTTAATTACTTTTCAATAATATAATACACGTAGTCATCTTGTAAAAAAAAAACTTTCGTAATTTCCCCTAGACCCGATTTTTCTCCATAAAAAGCAGGAACGTGTATTATTTAGGTATATTTTTTGTAAGATAGGGCGCAAAATTAAAAACTTTTAATATCGTGATCAGTCATTTAAAAATTTGAACTAAAAAAGAGAATATTGTAAAAAACGTATAGTAAATTTTATTAACAATCTTCATCAAACGATTTTTCAACTTCATCATCCTTAAAAATTCAAATTACTTAAATCGTCATGCCTCACCAACGCACAGTTTATCCCAGGTGGCAGTATCTCTTCAACGGCAACAGTTAAAAAACGGTGCCAATCTGAAGCACCGAATAAATCCCTCGGCCAATTGAGCGCGAATTGGCAGTCTACATTTCTCTCTCTCTCTCTCTCTTCGTGCTCCCTGCTCATCTATTCTCCGCGCAGCTCGGCTGCCCGAACGGCGTAGGTGCGCCGGCTTCTTTACATTTGGATTTCTGTGTTTCGAGGATTCCCGCGTGCGGCCCGAATGTTTACGAGCCGGACGCATCCCGTCCGATAAGCCGCCGATTCGATTGTCCGAGGCGACGGGCCGTTACTTTTTTTCGCTCCCGCGCCTCCTCCTCGAGTTTCGCGCGGCGACTCCAGCGCTTTGTTACGTACCCTCCCCCGAGGCTGACCCCTGCGCCTCGCTCGTAACTCCCAGCTTTTCTCGCCTCGGACGACTAACTGGTTGACGTAAAGCCTCGAGATATCTCCCGGCCGCCGTTAAAGTTTAACGACCTTTTCTTTATTCCTCTATTGATTCCTCGCTGGCTGACTCCTTTTCTTGCTTTTCCTCTTTTCAAAACAAAAGGATTAGTTTGTTCGAGAGCGTAATTTTTGCTAGCGCGGACGATGACGTTGGTACCTCGTTTTGTGAAGAGTATTTTCGTAACCTTAATTTTGAATTAAGGATTAATAAGCATACAGGTCTAGTTGAAGCTGAAAACACGTGATTCACGCGTCTGAGTTTCTTGAAGGAGCCGACTGCGCTACCGCGATGAATTCAGGTCAGCCTTTATCTCTTATTCAAACAGTATTTGGAGCTCCGCTCAGCGCTGCTTGTGTTATTAAAAAATCGCTCTTCCTCTGTAACTCGCTCTAGTGCCTGATGTTTGGCGTAGCAATTAAATCTGCGCATATCATATACACGGTTGGTGTGAAATTCTGACGCGGTCTGGAATTTGCAGTATTAGGTGATTCAAAAAATCATTGCTAGTTTAGAAACTATGTCGGAGAGATCCAAAAAAGCGTGAAAATTGTATGGTCATTATGGGTTTTAATTGCAAACTGATGAGGTGAAATCAGAGCCGCGGGAACTAGCGCAATGTCAAGGTCGTGACTCCGGTACACTTTTCTAGGAGTCGTGAGTCAGACGGCATTTGACGATTCGTTCGTGTGAAAATGTGACTTGACTTCTTTTGGGATTTGTATCGATGAAGTATGCACTGCGTTCTGGTGTTCAAGTCAATTCAAGTGACTTAATCAATTAACTTGTGCACTTCTTCAAATTTACAGAAAAGCATTTATTTTTCAATATTCATATATTTAGGCTTTCGATAAATCTTTTAATGTCATTCAAATGCAAGATATATAGAAACATTTTCTAAATAAATAAACGTTTAAAAGGAATTCAAAATTTATGAGGCAAATTTTAAAGATCATTTATAGGTAGAGTAAATTTATTCATAAAAATTACTCTCATATATTTGTAAGAATTAATATATGCTCAATGATTTTAAGATCAATTGTTTTGCTAGTAAAATTGCTTACATCTAGTATCAATGATGTAGGTTGTAAAATCTTCAGGTTTCAAAGGATCGATCGATCGAAAATCATAAACCCACTTTTACGTAATTTGTGTGCATAATATGATACAGTATTTAAAATTTTAAATCCCTGCTGGAAATTTTTTAGTTTTCTCTCATCTTCGAAGCGGTTATTCAAAAATTCTTCGTTTCTTTAACGACCAGTTCAACAAATGATCACTAAACGAGTGAAAACTTCCTGAAAAATAGTTCCGTTGATGGGAAAAAAAGATCCAGCAGGGAAACAATTTTTTAAAAAGAATACCGCTGAATTATCAAGCAAAACATTTTACTTAATATCCTGCACTCGAGTACATTTGATAACCAACATATCCCTGTCTCCCATTCCCAAGATTTATTAAAGCTCTCATTGACAGTCGTCTAAAAATTCGAGTACAAATTAATACATTCAAACGACTCCGATAATAAAGATTATCCCGTCGAGTGTAATTGCAATTAACGCAACGCTGGGCACGAGCCTTCCTATCCGGATTGCGATAAACTTGAAAAAGAGAGAGAAAAAAATAATAACCAATCGCGCATCCTGGCAATAAATCGCGACGAGAGCCGCCGAGAGGAGAGTTCGCGACGAAAACCTTTTTTCTGCGCCGGGACGGCAGCGGTGCGTGTCGCTTTATCGTCTATTCGAAAATGCTTGCAAACAGAGGCCGCACGTGAATCACATCGGCCTCATGTTTATTAATGAAGAAAACAAAGATCGTCGATGAGCAATCGCGGGCGCGCTCGCCTCCCGGCCCATTCTTTCGCCCCGGCTGTGTGCACTTGACACGTATACCGGCAGAAATTTCGTTGGTCCCGGCTGATTGTGCCGCCGGATTAATTATGCACCTGACGTACGTCTGCTTCCTGACACGTGTTACTTTGACGAACCAATTTCTAAGTGATGCTTGCTGTTATTTGACGTGTGACGAACGAATGTATCGATATTCGTATAAATTAATTAAACACTTTCTTCATATTTTACGTTAAATATTTGGGCAGTCAAATATAAGACAGCAATTGTGTCCTTGTTTAGTACAAGAATCACTGAGAGGAATGTTCAAAGGTAATATAAAATACAACAAATTTTGTTAAATGATATGCTTGTTAAATTTTCATGTAAATATAATAAATACTAAAATCTGTAGGAATTTCTACTGAAACATTTCTCTCAGTGTGATTATGTAATATTTTTTATTTCATTTTAAAAAACTTCTAAACTATTATAAATTCAATGTGCGTACTGCTTTACAAAAAAAGGCATAAAATAAAAAATTGTGGGTATTTCAATAAGCTCCGCGAATTCATAATTTCTCATTATCTTATCAATTCCCAAATGCAAAGTAAGAAATTATGTCCTGAAGCCGTACATAATATGTAAGTATATACTCGCACGTAAAAACAGCAAAAAGTTAAAAAAAAAAAAAGAAAAAGCTAAGAGGAGAAACAATCTTCTACCTTCTGTCTCATTCCTTTGGGCGAAGACCAGCGCCGGCTCGTGCGGTCCAGCGGCTTCCTCTCGAAGGAGTGTGTGTATACGTACAACTGACAGCCACAAAAAGCACAAGGACAAGTAAAGAGTCACCGGCGTCGTACGATCCTCGCACTACTATCCCCTGCGTTTCCCATTCGAACGTACCCGCGAAAACATCATGATTTGTACTAGCGAAACTTAGTCATTCCGGTTTCTTTACGAAGGAACCAATAGTTTAGTTTAAACAAAAAAAAAACCGAAAGTATAGTCGATACTGAAGAATCGAGAGGACAAAAACTGACGGGACAAAATGAGAGAGGAAAAAAAAAAGGCGAGGGTTGGACCTCAGAGCTGGTAGGACTCGAGCGGAGCTACGGAGACGTGTCCGCTCGGCGGCCGAGGAGAGACTGCGGCCGCTGGCTCGCAGCGCGCCGGAGGTTGGCGCGCGGCGCTGCAGCCGCTGCGCCGCTCTCCCCTTTGGCCGCGGGGACCAATGGAACGTGCGGCGGCGGCCTTTCCTTTTTGCTCCGCGGCGAGTTCCTTCCTTCCGTCCGAGCTTCCCTCGCCTCTCTCTCTCTCTCTCCGCCTCCGCCTTCCCCTCGCGGATCGTTTTTCTCGCGGCACGAGCCGAGGGCCGCCGCGGTACTTACCGGGAGAGGAGAGGACGATTTTTCGAGCCCGCGGCGATGCTGCGCGCGGGACGCGCTTTTTTTCGCGTGGCAGAGGGGCCCAAGTGGATCATCAATCGTCGATTCCCCCGGAGATTTCGACGTGATAAGCGGCCGATCGTGGGCGCCGATGCGCCCGCCGATCGGCTACCGTGCGATGACGGGGTTGAATGACCTTCGCGGTTTCGGCGTGGTTTCAGGGATAATCGATCAATGTTTGAAGGAGCGAGGAAAGCTTTTTCAAATTGTTCGAATGAGCGAGGACAGCTTCCGACAAAAAGAACAAAAGCAATTTTGATGAGTTTATGCTGTAATTTTAGTGATATTCGATTCAACGATTACGAAACTTCAATCGATTTTTCAACGATTAGATGACTTTTTACATAATCAGTCGAATTATTATCAGTTACTTGGTGGAGCACCAGCACCATTCTCTTGATGCCTAACGCCCAGGTCTTAATAATGGTTTAGATATAAAACGGAGACAGTAGTCTCTCTACTGAGAAAGACAAGTGCCTCAAACTCCACCTGGTGGTGAATGTACCAACTAATATTATGGCGCTGCACCCGAGCTCAATCGCGTTTTAAGAGGCTTGAGATATACGGATATTACAGCTTTTCGTTTCATTCAATAAGTTTTGAGACTAAAAATTAATTTGGACCAGACACACATAGTCTAAAGAATGTATATCTGCATTAATAATTATGTTATTTAAATAATTTTAACGGTTGATCTATTTAATCCATTAACCTATTATAAATTATCAGTTTTCCTCCAGCTTCTGACTAAAAATTAGTATCGCCTAATCTAAAAATGAGGGGTTCATTGTTCGGTAGAGTTAAAACATAATATTTTTACATAAATATTGTTTTGTCAATATTAGTAGTTTAAATTCTTTCATTAAAATATTTGATAAACTACTGAGTGTCCAAAATTTATTTCAAATAAACAGGTACGTCGGATTAAGTTTCGGCGTAACATGTGCAAACATAACCACGCACTTTTCCATGACTTTTCAAATTAATTGCTAAAAATTCTTTTTTAATTTTCTCACTTTTTGTCATCATTAAGTGGCTGATAAATGCTGATGAATGAATTATCAGTTTTATACCGAGTAAAAGGTTAGACAACCAAGTTAAAATATACTGCTTGCATAAGTACAAGGTTAAATGCTGTGAACTATAGGCACTCAGTTATTGCACGAACTCGATCCCATTTGAAAATCGCGATAAAGAATCAATTTTTGTGCGCGTAGCATTTAAAAACAATTCGATAATGATGACTCGTTACATAAAACTTATAAGCCACCCATTGTTACGCAAATGATTACGAGTAAGATTCGAGAGAAAAAAAGAAACGGTTGAAGAGAGAAAAAAGCTATTACCGCGAAGGCAAAAGTATATCACCGCAGCGAAATCATCCTTGTAAAAATGGTATCGACGTCGATCTCTCGCTGTCGTTTCTTTTCCGGCGCATTCAAGCGGCGGAATAATAGAAGCCCGGGGAATCGAGTTCATTCATCCGGGCTCCTTTCAATTACGCAAATCGTACGCCGTAATCTGCGCCCGCGCGAAAGACCGGCACCTGCCATCCAGTCCCCCCTCATCCCTCCCTGAAATCAACATTGTGGCTCTGCTCCGATCCGTGTCCGAATAACGATGACTTCCAGACCAGAAGGTCTTATTGATCTAATAAATGTACCGTTCTTCCGTTTGTACCTCGAGAAATAAACTGTTGATAGAGTAGCTTTACTTCGGCTTAAATTGCTTTTCTTTTGTTTTCTAATACGCTTGCATTTTAGAGCAGTGTAATTTGATTTACAATAAAAGTATCAGTGGTTAATGTACTTACACTCAGTATTTTAACGATTTGTTTTAGATTAAAGATTTAGCAATCATCGCAATATTTAAATTTAATTTGAATAATTTAAAGATGGTTAAATTAAAGCATTCAATAATGGATCTTATCGTTTACACTATACCAATTCCGCGATATACATGAAACCACTACTTTAGGCAAACATTCCTACCGGTTTTGCGTTAAATACAAATCTTATGTTTTTTCACTTTACTAATGTTATTTCCAGGAAGTAGCAAGACTTAACATACTACATGCACAATGAACCTCCAACCATTCTTCGATCATTTTCAATCTAGTTGGGACTCATGAGATGAATGCAGGTGTTAAGTCCCATGATAATTATATGCGCAGCTTATGCAATAAATAAAAGCAACTACTCTGACGACAATACCTTTACTGGCATTGAATTTCCCTGTAAATTACTAGCTTACTTTATACCAAAGTTTGAAGGTAGTTGCACTCCTTGTGTGCCACTAATACATAATAAACAAAAAGCCAATCCATGATCGTTTTTGACCTACTTGTGTTTCACCATGTCCCGCCATGCAAATTGTGCAACCAGTAGCAACCACTACTACGAGGACAAATTCACAAATACCTGTACCTAGAATAAAATGCAACTAGGTCATCAGCGTGGATAGGACGTGGATTGGCCTGTGATGCATGGTGTATGTAGCACTTTAGATCCCGCTACAGCGACGTTGATGTAATGTAGAAGAAAAATTGAATCAAACTTTCTCCCACTGTAAACAAGTTACTAACAAGCTAATTCAATGTCAGTAGTGATAGTTGCCCTGAGAGTAGTTGTTTCTATTGGTTGCATAATTTGCGTATACTTTCATAACGGGTCATTTGCCTGCATCCAACTGAAATCGGTCTAGAAATTGGCTTGTGGTTTATTGGGTCTATCTGGAGAAACTCATAAATGCTACAGGTCCATCAAGCCTTTACTTGAGGAACGCCGCAAATTCTTCTGAATTTGTAACTTATCTTAACCTATCATACTTCAGATACGTGATATAACCTAATTTAATACATATAATAATTCACCGTCTCCTATATCAAAAACGTCGTATCTCAGCGTTTAATTCTAAAGAGTTGTATCCTTTGGTGTAAGCAGCCGTGATGCAACCCTTTAGAATTAAACGTTGAGATATGACGTTTTCGATAGGAGAGTTCGAATTCATTTAAAATTACTTGACTGGTAATGTCGTTGCTGTTGTACGACCTCACATACCTGGACTAAATATAAGTAACAGTTACTAAACTCTTCAATAAATGTAACCGATTTCTTTTCTTCATAACATGTATAGTATTTTAAACCAAATCAGGCTAGGATCGTGAATTTTTAATGATGTAAACATAATTACATTTACACCATGGATGATTAATTATTACTGGCTTCCCAGCTGTTTAACGAAAGCAACGCTTGTTTTCAAATTTGAAGAATCTCCCAGGTAGAATCTTTCATCGATCCGAAATAAAAATCTCCAATTTCTGTATGATCTCGTGATGCGTGAAGAAAGGCGTTTCGGGTAATCATGGGATGCACGTGTGTAAACAGCTCGCGTGCAAAACGCCTGCGCGGACACTAATAAGGCTGCGGCCCGGCCTTCTGACAAGTTCATCAAACAAGTGCGCTCACGCACACCTGCGCGTGAATCAATTTTACACGCCACGGAGGGGAAAGTACCGTCACGCGTTAAACTTTTATCTGCAACGGCACCGAAACCGATCGGGACCTGACTCTTTTTTGCACGACTATAATTTAATGTAAATCATTTTTGATTAATTATTGATCCTGTGACTACCTCGTGACTAGGCTGTTGAAACATTTTTCGAACAAAACAAATTTACATACAGCTGATGTTTGTTCGGGAATATGCGAGTTTATCTTTGTCTGGCAGTTGCATTATACGCTCTAAGTCAATTAAACAGTTATCTTTAATTTTATTATTCACTAATTCAATGTTCATTCTTTTTTTCTGAATTTTTTTTTTCAATAAATATCTTAATTTATTAATATATCATAATAATTTATTTTATTGGTTAAAAGTGGCTGTTGAATCTGCATTCTTTAAAATTATTTGAAGGTGAATTAACTAACCTTTTGATTTGATAATGATCTATGTACTTTATTATTACACTTACGTAAATAAGATAACAATTTAAAATAACGTCATTATTAAAAAGGTGTCCATGAATTCACAGTAGCTGATTCAAAATAAATTCCTCGGCTTTAAATAATTGTAATTGTACATACTCTTCGTTAAAAAGTAACAAGGAAATTCCATTTGAAATAAAAAAATGTTTCATACTTCTGCAAAAATATTAACAAATAAACACAAATAAAGATTGCAATTTTGAAACTGCATCTGTAACATATATAATTGTACATCTTCGACTACAAGTGCAGTGTTCACTCGCTGCTTTTAGCTTGCTGTACGTTTTAATTCTGATAGTTTCGAATTGAACAGTAAGATTACCGCGCGCACCGGATAATAATGTAATTTCAACAAAGAACCTGTTACCCACAATATTAAAAAAAAAAATGCAAGACCGAAAAATGTAAGGAAAGAAAAGAGCTGGCCGTGCAACCGGAGTCATTCGCATTTTGACGATTTCCAGCGGCTATATCGGCGGGATGCGCATTAACCGTGTGTATACACGCGTACGGCAAGATTTATGGCGCACGGCCAATCCAGATAACTGGGGTGCATCGGAGAAAGAGAGAGCGAGAGAGAGAGAGATCGCGCGCAGCGGTGCAAACACCTCCTCTCGAGGGCTCCTCGCGGTGATACGTGAACCGCGCGGAAAGGGGAGTGGAGGGGAGGGAGAGCGAGATTTATAAGATACCATAGATAGTCTTTCAAGATGCCTTTTCGCGAGATCCACTATCGGCCATGCGGCCGAAGACACTTGAATATGACTCCCCGCGATCGGGGGAAGATCTGCGCCGCGCGCAGTTTATTGCATCGAGGACGACTTCACTCCCCCCTCTCTCCCCCCCATTAATTCCTCATTTTATCCTCCTCTTTTTTTCTCCTTTATTTGCCCCGTCCGTATACACCGGCGCTCTTTTTCATTCACTGCCTCGCTGGTGTCCACTCCTCTTTATCTCGCTCGGCTCTTCTTTTTGCGCTCCGCTCTACTCACCGATCCCAGCCGCGCGCGCCCAGGTTCTCTCTAATTTGCTCTCCCTCCTTCGTCCTCTATGTACCCCCCCCCCCCTCCCCCTCCCTTTCATCGCGCACTCGAACGCAGAATAATTCCTTCGTTAGTCCGATTAGTCTTGCTACAGATACACTTATCTTATCGCGGCCAGCATCGTTTAATTACCATTCGCCCGTTCCACGTCCGCGCTTTTTTCCTCCGCCCGGTTCACCCCCCCCCCCCCCCCCCTGTGTATCCGTTTCTTCTGCCGGCGCGCCGGGACTTTCCTTTTTTTTATTTTTATTTCGAGGGGGAGGCCGTCGGAGTTACGTGTACGTATTGTTCGGGATTTTTTAGGCTGCGGATGGCGGCCTCCACGGGGTTTGTTACGGGGAATGAGCTAATGATCGGCCGATATGCCGCGGGGCTGCGCGGTGTATACCCGCGAAATGTGTATAACCCGTGTAATTTGTTATCGCCTCGCGACTATATCGTTACCCAGGCCGCGCCGCGATTCGACAATAAAATCCGATGTCGGGGAAACACGTTTCCCTCGATAACGAGTTCTTTTAACGGGGGCTGATTTAAATTATTCTGTCTTAGCGGCTATTTTTCTTCATTTGGAGACCTTTACTGTTACTTGAGTTGCATCTCTATTAGAAACGAAACTAGCGCAAGTATAGGTAGAGAGAAACACGTAAATTTTCGTAAAGTGGATAGAAATTTTTTTTTCATATCATCTCTTGTCATCTTTTTTTATACCAGATCTGGTCTATACATGACAATACATATGAACAAGCGATTCAGGTCTTGGTGGAATAACTTTTGTTAAAAATGTTGATTAAAAATTCGTTTTCTTTTGAACCATATTCTTATTTTCTAATTTTCTTATTTTCTCCCTTCTAAATGTGAAACAGTAAAATTTCACTGATTTCCTTTTTTCAGAAAGAAGAGACTTTACTGTTACAAAACTTCCTTTAGGAGCAAGCAAAGATTATCATACTACATCTTGTAGCTCTGTTAGTGCTAAAGTTTGAAATGTGGGCTTCATTCATCATTTTTATATGTAAAAAAGCATCAAACACAGTTCTCTGGCTAATTATTTAAAGCACTTCTCCTTCCTCAAAAATTTGCTTCAATTTGACACACAAACATTCATTTCGTTCGCGTAATTTCACCGAACGTCAAAAGCACAATTGGCAGAAAAACAAAGCCGCCTCGTAACCCAGCTGTCCGCGAATTTCGCCTCGAAGTCGTATATACATCACGGTGCAGCGAAAGCTCGGCGCGGTGCGAGCGCACGTGCGTCAACACCTGTTGAGCGTCAACCCAATTTCGTACAAGCGTTCCGCGTGACGGCGTTTAAACGAGCGGGGGACAAAGGGTCGCGCGGGACGGCCGCGTCGGAGTGCAATTCGGCCGCGCCACAATGACGAGCGGCAAGAACAATGAGCAACGGAGAGCCGCGTATCTTTTACCTTCGCGCCTCGCCTCCCCGGCTGCCAGCGGCCCGTTCCGCCTTTTGTAATTCGCGCCGTGATTCTCTCGGTCTCTCGCTTCCCCCTCCCCTTTTTTTGTAGCCCGCGTGTCACTCGTCTCGATTCGCATTGTACGGTCGGCGAAGCTCCTCCGCTCGAAGAATCAACCTGGCGCTCTTTAGCGCTGCTCTCTTTATCCATGTTTTTGCACTGGCTTCTTTCTCTTTCTCTCACTCCACTCTTACTTTTTCAAGTGATTACTTTTTAGGGCACGATGCAAACGATCAGGAATTTAAGATTCGAAATTAAGATGTAAATTTAAGATCGGCGAATTTGGACCAACAAGCTTCCGGATCTGTCTGACTCTTTCTCTCTCTCCCTCTATATCTCGCTGTCTCTCTCACTTATACATTATGTCTCTCTCCTGCATTTGTCACAGCGTGAGGCCATTTATCGGGTAAAATAACTTTTTACACGGAAAGTTTGCAGATGCATACTCATTTAAATTAAAATGTGTTGGATTTAGATTCAGTGAATATTAATTGGTATTTTTACCGTCAGGTGGACACAGACATGCCATCTCTCCCATTAATGGGTCTATTGTCTCATTTTAATATATAAACCACTTTTGATGTGAGTGACGGCTGCTTGGAAAAGCCGACTGGTTCTTAAATCAATACTGATTAACAAATAAATCATGTGTTTATTTAGAAAAATCAATCGAATTCTTTCAATCATTTAATTTGTAGGGATGGTTGAAGGACTAGAATGATCTGGACGAACACAATTTTGAGAATTCAATTTATTCTTTATCTGACGTTTCGGC
>JAXIUT010000996.1:0-37452 GCA_035586675.1 Eurytoma californica | reverse complement strand
ATATTTAATGGGGTGGCCCACTATGCCCCGAAGGTTCACATTGCCCCACGGCCCGCTATGCCCCGCTCTCCCCTAGTTATCCACCTTGATGGTTAGGAAAATATCTAAAAAAATAATAAAGTCAGTTTCTTTTCTCAACTTATAAGTTTTTTAATTTTCTAACTTATTATATTGTTTTTTACTATTGTTTATAGCTCCTAAAGAAGGTATAACAAAAAAGAAATGTTGAATCCATACTAAAGACAGTTCGAAGGTATAGTTTTAATTATTCATCCATCTAAACAAACTGGACTTTGAACACACAGTAAGAACATTTGTAGAAATTATCGAAAAGTTAATAGGATTTGTAGTAAGATGCGGCACATACTAGACGAAGTTACAGTTAATATTACCGCTAAAAATTTATTTTTCTTTCTCCTTAATACAGTAAATTTTATTTTAGATTACTCTTTAGTATTTTCATCTAAATATATTTCATTCTAAATATATTTCATTTAAAATATATTGTGATTGGTAATCGTATTATTTCAACAAGTGAAAATACTTTACACTATATAAAAATAAAACTAATAAAATTATATATAAAATAAAAAGGAATAAACATATGTAGTAAAATTTACTAAACACTACTATAAGTTTTTAGTGCTTTAAAATATAGGATATAGAATCTGTTTGTAAAAAAATATAATAATAGTTATCATAATTGTAATAACAATAATTACTTATACACTCAAGTTTGCTAGGATACACAGTAATATTAGTATCTGACTTTTCTCTCAGACGGCCGCAAAAATTTATTTAATTTTAATTCAAACTCTACGAATAACAGAAAGAATAAGCTTTTCGTCGATAATACAAGTATATCCGAAGGAGCAAATTGATATTTCTCCCGCAAGCAGAAAAATACGTATCTCCTTCAATTAAAGAACCCAGAGCCGCCGGCAATTTAGTTTTGGCAGGCGGTGGATTTAGCCCGGGTTACCGGAGGCGCGCGCGCGCCCGCGGAATAAATCGAACAATTTGTCGGGAGCAGGCCGCGGCGTCTCTCGGGTGCCCTCCCCGCCGTCTGTCCGCGTCATTCCTCCTCGCCCGCGGCCGACCGCCGCGCGGGCCACCTCTAGCCTGCGCGAAATTCGAGTGTTTCAAGTCGATCATCGAAATTCCGTGGTAATGGCGGAATTCGCCGATGTAAATCAACCGCGCGCGCCGCGGCGGTGTACAGCCGGCGCATCGTCCTCGGCTGCTGCATCATCTGAATTACAAATTCCTCGCTGCAGCGCCCGGCGGCGATGGCCGAATAAATGTTGACCGCTCGAGGAGGCCTAATTGATTTGGGACCTTCGAAAGTGCACTTTTCAAGCTCTCTCGGTTCTTATTTGATTGTTTTCTTTTATTTTATCGAATTTTTTATCGATCGTTTTATAGATTTTTTTTTAAACGTTTTAACAGTGCATTAGGGATTTTTATTTGCATTGGTTTTAAAACTTTGTCTCCATTCTCCATTCGTTTTTTCTGATTTTCAGACTTTGGTCTACATAATTGCGATTTGAGTTCACATTGAAGAGATTTGGAATACTCACATATTGGATGTATTTCTCTCAGGTTATAGATATTTTCTGCAACGATGACTTTCAAAATTCTGCTGATCGAACAATGATTAGCCAACAAGTTTGTTAATTTAATTTAATTCCTATAAGCAGAAAAGGATATTTTCAAGCTCTGCTCGGTTTTCAAAGGTATTTTTACACGACGTGTATAAGCACGGTTTTAAGTAGCTGATTTTAAAACGATTATTAATAACTACAATCGTTGCGTTTGTAACGGACACTATCTGCAAAAT
The DNA here is from genome assembly GCA_035586675.1 of Eurytoma californica. Classification (NCBI taxonomy): domain Eukaryota; kingdom Metazoa; phylum Arthropoda; class Insecta; order Hymenoptera; family Eurytomidae; genus Eurytoma; species Eurytoma californica. The sequence goes on along the minus strand of JAXIUT010000996.1, from coordinate 35,612 downwards.
CGCCCGGAAAAACGCGTGTATGTGTGCGGTCATATGCGTGAGCAATAATTCGCAAATTTGGGGCCTCGCGGGAGCAGCGCGAGCGTCGAGGAAACAAACGGTAGCGGAGCGGCCTGCCGGCCGGAGGTTCCTTCGCGATTCATCAAGAAAAATTACCGATCATCATGAAAAGTCACCGATCTTCATTAAGAAAAATTATCAAGTTCGTCGCATGAGAGGTGTGCACGCCGGAGAGCGGTGCCAGCGACCACCATTCCCATCCCAAGGAGCAAGCCGGAGAGCTGTGCTGAGCAGCAGGAACTCCAATTGAAGCATCGACAACACGATTTCGAGTGAGCGTGAGTGTGTGAATAGACGAGCGTCGTGAGAGCACGAGACGTAAGCCTGTTGGCCAAAGATTGTACATATTTTTATGCGCATTTGCCAAACGTAAAATAAAAAATGAGATCTCATAAACCTCCAGCCTGGTTGATTTAAGACCCCACCTATTCGTATTCTTACACGTTTATATTTATATTATTTACGCAATAGCATAATGTTAACTATTTCTGAAACTGTATCCTATTTACGTATGAAAATAATCCGTATTACTCGAACGGATTGCAAGCAGTACACACTGCACACATTATTATTGCAAGCTTCACATTACACATGCTTCTGTTAAGAATTGTCGCTTCTATAATTTACAGATTTACATCAATTTCATTCACACAATTAATCCTCGACAGTAGTAGTTTGAAACGGCTTTCGTCGCTAGATTGTCGTGCGAGGGCAAAGCGCGGATGCATTGAATTATTAAAATAGCGCCTGAAAATCGGGGCTCGAGAAGAACCAGGTATGCGAAGCTCGCGGGACGCGGGGAGAAGCGCGGCTTGCGCAGGATCCCCGGCAGCTTGCGGAGCTTCGACGCGCCTTTGTCCGCCGGCCCGGCGATCGTCTTCGCGCGAAGCGCCTTAATAGACGAGGGTGAGCGCGTGGCACCAAGCGCCTGGAGGCGCTTCGCTCGGGTTACTGCGCTGCATGCGCGGGCCGAGCTGGCCCTAGGCGCCATAACTTTCCCATTGTTAAGGGCATCGGCCGTTTCGCCGCATTTGCATTTTCATTTCCACTTTCATATTCAGTCGCCCGCCCCCTCCGGGCGCCTCGCTCGCTTTATTTCGCCCGCGCCTTCTCTTTTTTTCGCGTTTGTTTTCAATCTCCTCATTGGCTTTCTCCATTTTTATAATTTTCGGGGATTACATGCATTTTTTATGCGGTTGTGTATTATAGGCAATTGTATTTGCGGATTTACGATATTACAAAATGCTTTTTAAATATTAGGCTAGTGGAGTCTGCATCCCATATCCCGACCCATACTTTTAAGCATTTGATGCAATATTCCGTTTGAACTAAGTTAAGATATTTACGTAAGTCGGAATATATATAGCTATTCGAAATTTTACTCTACAGTAAATTTCACTCTTTGCTATCACTAGAATCAGGTGATTCGACTTCAAAAAGTAAGAAATTTTCATTTACCAATTTCCCCTAACGCAACATAGTTTATTTCTTATCCGAGAGCCGGTGCTGATGTAATTTACGGAATGACTTGACCCCCCCCCCCCCTCTCCCCCGAATGGCTATCTCAATAATGACATTTGCCTCGTTTTGCCGTCGCATAAGCGAGAATTGCTCCATTTTGCCGGATTGTACCGGGGCATTGCGTTTTAAACGCCCGGCGAGGAGCGGCTTACAAGTCGGAGGAGTGGGGCACACCGGTAGTCGGGACATTTGACTGCGTTTCATTATCGGATGACGAGGACGAATCTGCTCGGGAGGGAGGGTGTCCACCGAAGGGATCGGTAAAGTGTAGGTGCGAAAGAAAGTCGATCACGGGGAAAAAAAGGAAGAGCCGAGGATGAAGGAGATTCTCTTGTTTCTCGCTTGGCTAAGGGTCGCTTTGGCCGAGGAAAAAAAAAACTGTTTGCGAAGATTCGACCTTCTGATTCTCATTCGATTTTGTTCCTTCTCAGAATACAATTTACCGTAATTAATACAAAAATGGCAAATCCTTTTTTTGTTTTTTTTTTTTTTTTTTTTGTTTAATGATGTTTGATAGTACTTTTGGCGCGTTAAATTGAATAGAATAAAGATTAATCGCTTCTTTTTAGGTACGACCGCTACACGGAAGTGCTTTATATTTTCACTAGAGCAAAAAATGGATGTATGTGCGATTTTGTTTGTTTATAAGATATCTCCTTTGGATTTCAACCGAATTGGCTGAAATTTTCACAGAACCTTCGTCTTACTACTAGAAGGTGACAATAAGGTTTATGACCCATTACATAAAATCCTACGCATACAGCCGCACAAAGAGTACATTCAAAAAATGAAAAAAATCAGTTTTCTTGCTCTATCTTGAAAAATATTGATTATTAAAAAAAAAGCTGATAATGCATTTTAGAGCTATACAAAATACATCTTTTTTGTATACAAATTTTTTTTGTAGAAGGTAATAATTTTGACAGAATCGCGGTTGAATGTTCTTTTTAGCTCAAAAAAGCGTATTTTAGCCAATAACTTTTAAGGATTTGATTTCTGACAAAAATGTTAAATACAAAAGTTGTAGATCTAAAAAAAAATACAACTTTTTCATCATTTTTCTCTAAAATTTAATCGAAACAAATGAAAGATGATTATCAATTGAAAAACGCCTTTTTACATTAAAAAAAAGCAGCTTTTTGCCTCCAAACATTTTAGGATGACAATTTACAATAAAACTTTAAATATAAAAGTTGTTGAGCTCAAAAATACATTTTTATATTTAATATTTTTCTCTAAAATTGACTCCAAATGAATGACGGTTGATTTTCGATTAAAAACTGTTAGTTTGCAATAAAAAGAAAAATTTCTTGTGCTATCATAATGAAGAGCGAGCGCGAAGCGATCGCCATGTGGCGAGCCTAGTTATTTTTAGAAATTAGTATTATCGAACTATATGTTTATCAGAAATGTATGTATTAGTAGCCCCAAGCATTCAAAATTTTGTGAAAAGGAATTTATAAAAACCTATATCTATATTAATAAAAAATGTAAAATTTCTTTTATTCCGATTTAACCCCCTTCACTTCAAGTGGTGAAATTTGTATTTGTTATTATCGTAGGCGACTTTCGCGAACGAAAATCATCTGCATAAGATTAGAAATTCCAAAAATATCTGTAAAATTATAAAAATATGTTTATTCCTTTTTACCTCCTTAGTAGGGTGGATTGAGGTAAATCCTTTCTTGTCTTATGCCTATAATATATAGGACATACACCACTAAAATTTCAAGTTTCTTATAGATTAAACGATTTTTTGTGAGTGGAGAAAAATCACTACACCTTTTGAAGGAATGCATCAATTATTTAACAATTCTCTGTCAAAAACTCTGGGGAAAGTCTTCTTCAGTCAATCATTATCTTGCAATAAATATAATAATGAAAATTAATATAATATGGATGCAAAATTAAACAGATTTGGCTCATTTTACGTTGTTATAAAAATGCGCACATTTAAAAGCTTCCGAGTACTTATCTTCTCATGTTACAATGCATCAAACATTTGTTTGTCATACGCAATTATTTTTATTGACAATTTATTGCAGAATACAGTATATTTCAAAGGCTCGCTTCCGCTCGCTCCTTGCACGAAGAAAGATCCTCTAAACGCCACCCAATCGTAGAACAAATACCGAGTTATCCGCCGGACCCGCGAAAGACCGACCAAGGCATGCGTGTACTCGCGGGTGAAGGGCCTGGTCGAGGAAGCTCGATGGAGAGAAGGGGTTCCCAAGCTCGCCGTGGGTAGTAAAGGCGATCGTTAACCATACTTGAGAGCACTCCCGGGGACTGCCGAGGCTTAACGATCGCTCATCTTGCCTTATCACTCGAATCTAATCATGCGCGCCCCGCCCCTTAGAAGTTGAGTCCGGATCGGACGCGCGCCCGCGCGGCCCTAACGGCGGCCGGCCAATAAAGTGCCCCCTCCTCGGACTATACGCGCCGGAGCATAAAAGCCCGAGTGTGGCCGGGGAGCGGCCCCGCTGATGGGGGCCAAGTGGCGATCGACGAAGCTCCGGCACACTTAGCGCTCGCTAAAGAGGCGAGGAGGGAAAAAATAAACAGCGGCACTGTTGCGCCTCCCGTGAGGGAGAGACGCCGCGTAAGCGAGTCTCTTGCAGCGCGGATTTTCTACGAGCTGGCGAACTGACGGCTTTTCCGATTTAAGTGTTTTTACTTTGTTCTTTTCTCAAGTAAATTGCGACTCTTCGTACCCTACTTTTAGGTGTGTACACTCGGCGTAAGTAATTTCTCCCGGAGCATATATAAACTACTTTATATAAAAAATAATTAAGAACAAAAGAAAATAGAAATATTTAAACACGCTGTTTTTTAGTTAATGTTGCCATTTACGGGGATGTTCCGGAAAAAATTACGTTCGCCGAGTGTACATGTTAAGGCTTGAGTTGTTCGACTGTAAGAGATACGAGATTAATTATTTTCAAATGCGACTTTTTACGCAATTTTTCAGCAGAATAATTGGCTACCTGTATTAAACTACTTTTAGTGATGTTTTAAGTGTAAAAATTTTTATCAAGCTTATTCATGACGTTAACTTTTACTGCGCGTCTTTTTTTTCTAGGAGTAGCTTATAACATTTTTATGTATTACAAGAGCGACTTCGGTTATCTGGTGTATAAAAAGTGTATTATTATGACTTCCGTTGTAAAATTCTCATTGGAAATTTTCACGATTGTACTACTCGAATCGTTGATAACTCCAATGTTTTGGCTATGCTTCACTTTTGTATACTTCGCTTTGCACAGTCGGTGATAAAATTATAGCCCGTTTAACTAATATTTCTTAAATAATTATAATAAATCTAATAAAAGGTAATTCGATTGCGGTTGGAATAGGAAGATAGTTTATTGAAATGTCGAAGGCAGACTGAATTCAAGAATAAAATTATAATGATGACGGTGTCACTATAGTCACCGAAACGCCGTCTTCATCAATAAACTAATTTATTAAAACAATCATTTTTTTTAAATCGTATTTAAAAAAATTATAAGATTTCAGATCAGTCTTCAAGTTGTAATGAAATATTTTATCAGATTGTTTTAAAATTCTTAGATTAATTTTTACAACAGATTCAAGTAATACTATTTTTATTAAAAATCACTTTTCAGTATAAATTACTTATTAATTTTATTCTAAAAATTTTCACAATGAAAAAAAAACATTGAAAGAAAAAACGCACAAAGAGGACAATGAAACTAAAACAATATTTTTTATAAATAATGGCCCAGAAAAAATAACGACGTCATATCAGTCTTTCCAGCCATTATTTTTATATTACTATGACATATTCTCATTTTTATGGCGGTACGTATAAACAACATTACGTACATTTCTATCGTTGCGCGGTAACAGGGCACAGTAATTCCGGCCACCTCCATCATTGAAGACATCATTTTATCGAGTCCCAGTGTCCCTTAACGCAGCCCTTTCATTATTCCCGAAAAAAAACCCACAAGACTCGGGTTCTTACTCACGAAAATTATTCTGCGCGCTCCGCCGGGATCATTACGCGCAGGTCTTCCCAAGTTGCGGACGTTGTCCCTCCCTTTGAGGCGCCCTCCCCGTGAAATTTCATTACTGCACTAAAACCTGGAAAGATCGTTAAGCAGTAACATCAGTTAATTAAGGGCCGGGCGCCGAGCGCCTCGAGGACGCAAATGAAAATCATAAAAGAACGGCTCCCACCCCCGGTAATGTTAAATAAATAGCCGATTTCGGCGCGACCGTAACTCGCTTTTTTATCGTCTCGCGTGGCTACCAGTGTGCTCGTTAAAAAAAATCATTGTTGGGCTTTCCGCTTTACGCGCGCGGCTAATTAAGGTGTGGAGGAGGCGAAATTTACGGGCGATTGGTCGTTTGGCCGGTTTGTTTTTCTCTCATCGGGCTCGAGAGAAAAGTCTTATAAACTCGGAGTGATAACTGTGTCGTTATGGAAATGAGCTCTAGGTTTAATTAGCGCGGGCGGTTGTACAAAGAGGCCGATTGTTTTTTTCACTACAGAGTTTACTCTGCTTGATAAGGAGTTTTAAATTTGATTTATTTTTTAATTAACATGTGCTTAGGTGGGTAAATTATTTTTTGCCGAGCTAAGTAAGAAATTTGTGTGTTTTAATATTAACTTCGCGCACAAAGTCGCCAATAACAAAATATATCTTACTGGTACTTTATCTGGTAAGTTAAAAGGAGGTATTTTCGGATAACAAGTTTAGGTTTTATGCATTTAGCAGAGTATCAATAAATGTCATAGTCTCAAATTGTACCGATATTTTAAATCCTCACACTGTCACGACGATTGAATCTTAATTTTTAAAATATTAAATTGTTACTATTGCACTTGTTTCGAGAAATTTTTTGAGTACCAGAAGCTCTTACTATTTTAAGTATTTTTTTAAAATTTCAATTCGAGAGCAGAATTCCAATTTTTATTCCACTTAAATAGACTAAAAAACTTGGCATTAAAATAAGAAGCGCGCGCTGCATCGATTTCACAAGAGTATTTAAAAACGCGCTGTTAAATCTTTCTACTGCTAAGTAAGTATTACACGAGTTTAGAATCATTACCTTTATTATTATTTATTACATTTTTTGCTTTTATTTAGAGGATTGTTATTTTTATCCACTTAAAAATTTAGGTAGAATGAAACAATGCAGACCGCGATGACCTTTCGGTCGATTCATAACGTTTTGATGCCCACCCCGAGAAAATTCATTTGCCAAAGTTTAGCGAGCAAACGTATACCGCTAACTCAATAACGAGCAAAGACAAACAGAAGTTAACCTCCCGGAAAACTGCACTCCAAACAGAAAAAAATAAGCCGAAATCAATCGAAACGTCATCGCGTCGAAGTTTCGCAGCCTGCACACCGAGGAGAAACTTTTTATTTGTCAATTTTCGTCGTCAACTTTCTTCGGCGCGTGTATACGGAGGGCTGGGGGGGGGGAGACGAGCTCTCGGGGACAATTAATTTTTGCGCGGGCCTTTAACGCGCGCCGCGCGTCGATAAAACAATCTTCAGCCCCTTCGCCGCTCTTCCATTAACAGCGCGCGTCTCTTCCCTTTGTTCGCCTCCCCTCGCGCAGCGCCTTCGATTCCCCCTGGCGTGCGAGCGCTCCAGGTATACCGTAATTAATTCAACTTGGAATTAACCTCTGCCAACCCTCCCCGCCCGGGAGCTTCTTGCGCCGCCGGAACTTCGGACTCGCCTCCGGCGCCGCGCGGCTTTGTCCCTTTTTATTCTCTCGTATTTTTGTTTCACGCGGTCCCTCCACTCGACTAATTCAGGCGGGACCGGTTTTCTTTTTACCTTTTGCAGTGGGTCTCTTAATTTATCGCGCTTCTGGAGACTTTCTTTTAGCGTGGACGGAATTTCTAGGGAGACGATGGATTTATTCCTTTTGAATGTTTTTGAGATGGTTGAGTGCATCCTTGTGTATGTGTTTGTTTGATCCGGATAGCAAAGGCAGCTCGGGATGAATGAGGTTTAGTGACTAGGAGATGAAGCGGCTTTTGGGTCATGGATTTTTACGAGTCTTTGAGGAGTGTTTTCTTGTGTTAAAATGTGAAGAAAGGTCTAAAATGCAAAATTTTTTAAGCCGGAGTTCTCCTAGGTTTTATGTACATTATGTTAACGTATATAATGATTAAACAATAAGCTGATAACATCCTGTGTTGACTTTTGTTGTTTACGTTTACTTGTATATTTACTCCAAACAGCAGTAATGCCTCTATAATTGTTAAAATAAAAAATAAATAGTGTAGAACAAAACTTCGCCTTTCCAAAGAAAAAGAAGGTAAAGTCAAGAAAAAGACTATAATTTGAGATGCTACTCGTCGAAAAATCCTTTCTTCTTAAAAAGTTAGGATTTAAAAATCAAAATCTAAAATAACGATGGAAATATTTAAACGATTTAAATATTTATACGATATCGTATTAGTCTTTCCTTTTAAATTACTTTTTAAAATGTTGGTACTCGTATTCAAATACTACTTTCAACTTCAAAAAAATAAAAATTTCGAATTGCAGCCTCTCAAATTAAAGGTCTTTTTTTCTTTACTTTACCTTCTTTTTTTAAAAAAATTTCTTCGTTCCTTATAATCTGAATTATTATTGACAAAACAAAGTAAAGATTTTTTGACTACTTAACAAAATAGTAGATTTCGTCACAGGGGCGGAAGGGGACTATTTCGCTCATGAGACGTTTTTCGGCTGAGCGAAGCGAGGTCGAAAAGTCGAATGAGGGAAAAATCCTCTTACGCTCCAGTCGCGAATTGCATTTTTCACCTTGAGAGCTGGAAAATTGCATTGAACTTGCGATTTGGAGGTTAGAGTGGTGAAAATACATCTTTGTAGACCCATGGCTTTAATAATTTTGAGCTCTTCAATGAAAAATACATGAAGTCGGACGAGGAAATGTAATAACGATAAATATTAATTCGGTTATTTGTCGCGAGTTTATTTAGCGCGCCTTAAAACGAAATTATTAAGCTGCCAGTTGCAGCTCGTTTGTATTCCGTAAGTATGATTACAGTGAAGCGGAAGTGTTTCCTTTTTTTTCCGTTTTCCCAAGTTTGGGAGCGTAGAATCCGGCGCATTAGCTGCCTTCTCGGCATTTCCGCCTGACTCGAGCGCGACCCTTTCTCCGCGCAGACCTGCCGGGGATATTACCTGCGGTGCGGTACTCAAGCAAGTGTTTCCGCCGGTGCTTTGTGCTACGCTGGCCCCTGTCAGACTAGCTAAATGGCCGAATTTCTTACGTTTATTGGCCGTTCCTAGTACGCCAGGTGCGAGGAAGTTTCTTGCGTTTCAAGACAGTAAATTCATGCAGTAAGGAAATATTCTGTAAATTATTATATAACTAGCTTCGCGCTCATATTTCTTATACAAACCAATCAAATTGCGTTTTTAAATGCTTGACTACATCCGTCCATCGTATCTTTTAAAGAGAGGATTACAATTAACCATGTGTTTTCCTTTTTTCGAACATCTTTTGCAATGAAAACACATTTTTCTCACATTGATATTTAAAAAAAAAAAAAAAAAAAAAAAAAAAAAACAGTTGTTTGAGTAATGATCTGAACAAATCCAGAAAAAAACTAACTACATAATACAAAGAAGAATATTTGTTTTAAAGTTTCGAATAGCAACGGAAATCTTTAAATCTGATGTTACCTCGTACACAGTTGACAACTAATTTATTTACTTCCGTTATGCTTGTTGAAGCATTGCAATTGGTTCGAAGGTTACAGAATTCTAGTTTCTATTGGAAAATAAAATTATCCAGCATTTTTTGCTGTACGATCATTTCTAACGCTACAATTTCTTCTTAACTTTCACAAGTACCATCATAATAATTTACAACTTACGAGAATATCTAAATAAAAATCGATATCCATAAAATGTCAATAACTTTTTTTAACAACTTGTAAGTGAATCACTTATCGCTGCATGCTTGCCTTTATTTAAACGTCATATTAAAAGTTGGATTCCTTCAGTACAATTTAACTGCTTTCCGTAACAAGATGAAAAGTTTTAAATAAAGTTGATAATACAATTAAAAACAAAAATTGTACAAATTGCTACTTGAAGAAAACATAATTCTTACAGTGCAAACATGGCAAATGTTATTTACGTAGGTACTGCTATTTATATCTTTTTAACGTAAACATAAATTTGCAAAAATAATTAGAATTAAAATATATTACACTAAAATGAAAAAGGAAGAATTTTGTTCGAGCAAGATTTGATATAAAAAAAATTGAATTTTCCAGCAAGTATCTCAATTTTTCGTGGCCGCAAATTACGCGCTAAGCCGGAGCGCGGTTCCTTTTTTTTAAGCGCTTACACACGTGCGCGCGCAAATTTAAATAAAAGAGGAGTGGAGAATTTTTTTTTGCCGAGCCCTGGCTCTTCCGGGTTGCGGGGATTTAGCTCGGGGCGGCCGGTGAGGCGCCAGTCTCGCCGAGATAAGGCGACTAAAGGCGAAACTTCACTCCTGATAAATAGCAGCAACTGTACAGCCCGGGTAGGCGGAGAGCCCGGCGAGTTTCCGCGAATTTCGCGCTCCAAATTCTGGGGAGATTAAAGTCCGACGTCGTTAGCGCATTTTTACGCCCGCGGGACGAATGCCACGCTTTACGGCGCAATATTCGCCTTTTGATAATTACATTGCTTTTGTCGCGGATTAGCATTGCTAATGGCTTTTTATTGCGAGATTAACTCGCTGGTCAGAGCGCCGGCTGAAATGAGGTGACGATTACTCGTTTTACTTTTTACCTCCGAGGCAGGAAAAAGTGATTATTTGATGTTACTTAAACTACTTTCTTTTCTCCTCTTTTATGATAAGTAAAATTATTTAAAGAGTTGAAATATTTTTCTTTTACTTTATTTTCCATTTATTTAAGATTTACCATTAACTGAGAAAATAGTGTTTTAAATAATCCGGTTTTAAGTGAATGTCAAAGTGCTAGAATCCGTACAATATACGGAGAAAATGTTTCCGTAAAGTTTAAAAAAAAGTCACTATAAAAGTACCGGAAAAGAAGGTAACCGTGCAGCGGTTAATTTTTTACGGGAAATGATATACCTAATATTTCTTGATTCTTCCGTAGTAATTATCAGTTTGAATAAGTTTTGATTTACGGCCTTTAGTATTCTATATATCGATAGTTAGGTATTGCAAAATTCAATTTTTTCCAAAAACTTATTTATCTTAAATTTTTTATAAAATTCTCTTATTTTTAGCGTGTCTCCTTGGGCAAAAATCCCGCGACAAGTTTTTATTATTGTCGACCAAAAATCTTCAGTAGAGCTTGAGCAAAATCCAGCTCTCGCAAATCAATGCATTTAATTATCAGTAGAAAAAGTGCGCTTTGGTCAGACGCATGCCAACTTTTCTCTACTGTAAATACTGCTCAACATGGTTATTTGAGCGATTTTAATCTGAAAGGCACTCTTTGAAAGAAATGCGTTTTTTTCAAACTGCTTCTTGTTAGTAGAAAAGATACTTTTTAGTCAGACGGACATCAAGTTCTGCAGTCAGTAGAAAATGTACGTTTCAGTCGGATGACTCTCAAGATCTGTCTCCAGCAGAAAATGATTTTAAACTAAATGGCGCATTTTTAAACGAATGAATTATTCATAAATTATTATTAGTAGAAAAAGTGCGGTTTAGTGAGACGAATATCAAATTCTGCAGTCAGTAGAAAATGTACCTTTCGGTCAGACGACCCACAGCTTCTGCTTTCAGCAGAAAATGTGTATTTTCAGGTAAGTGACTTTAAACTAAATGGTGCATTTTTAAACGAATGTAGTGTTCAGAAATTACTGTTAGTAGAAAAAAAGTAATGTTTAGTCAGGCGGATATCAAGTTCTGAATCAGTAGAAAATGTACATTTCGGTCAGACTTATCATTTTAATTGCGCATGACATCTTTTAAACAAATGCCTTGTTTCCATGCACTCCAGAACTTAACATGCTAGTAGTAAAAGAACGGTTTGGTCAGACGAATGTTACGTTCAGTCCTCAGTGGAAATGCATGGCATGGTTAGACGAACAATTTTCATCTGAGTGATGATCTTTGAAACAATTTCAAAATGGACAATAACATCCACTTCGGCTCCCTCAATAATTGCCATAATGCGATACGATGAAAAAATCGGACTCTAAGGTAAACCTAAATCTGTTCGCGGGCGAGGGTTGTACAATTTTTCTTTTCGCGGTCTGGCGTTTCAATAATTGGCGCTGCATAATAAATAACGGGTCGACTCATTCGATAGACAGTCCCGAACTCCTTTAATTCAATACGAATCAATTGTAAAGCCCGTCGCTCCTCGGCGCCGGATGAATCACGCGGGCGCGCGAAATAAAAATAAAAACGCCTGAAGAAGAAGGAGCGCGCGAGGAATAAATCACAGCCTCTCCACTTCCGGCCTTCCGTTGAATCTCGAACTGTATAATTTTCGTCATCCCTCGCAAATTCAAACATAGAATGTTCGTGAGCCATGACAGAACGCTACTCAATATTTGTTTAATTTTTCATACATAATTTATTATTTATTAAAATTGATCGAAAAAATTAATTAACTTTGCATAAACTGTGTAAAATTTATTTTACTCTATACGCATTTAGTAAATATCGTATACATTTTTTGTGCTTAAGGAGGTATATTTGAGGAGAGTGTCTTGCTATTGATCAAGAAAAAATATGTTAAAGCCTTAGTTGCTGGATTTTTAAGTAAGTTTATAGTATGCAATTAAAAAATAAATATTTTTTCTTCATAGTAAAATGAGTAGAATGTACTTGGTCCGAAGGCAATTCGTAAGTGCAAAACGGCATATGCAAGGAATATATTGAAAAACTACAACAATAACTTTCAAGTTTTCCAATTATAAAACTTATACTTTTTTTCAAAATACGTATTGTGCATAAACAATTTTTAACTAATTGACTACTGACCAAATGCGTTCTATTCCACTGACTAGAAGAATTGATAGCATGTAAAATACTAATTTTAATTCTTTACTATACTTATTTTTTTATACAAACCTAAAAACAATTTTTGACAATTGACAAAGTCATTTTTTTGAAAATTTATAACACTCTCCCTGTGCTAAAGATATAGTAGTAAGTATACTTATAGAATATTAAAGGCTTCTCTAATCGTTTCAATTTATAAAAGCTCTTTTAAAGTTGAATGAAATTCAGAGTAGGCTATATTTGAAAAAAAATATGCAGAGAAACCACAGAACTAAGCTTCATAATTTCCTGTAAGCTTATCACGTACGTTTTAAATTGCATTGAATTCGCGCAAAAAAGTGTACAACAGTTTTGAAACACACAAACTCATCCAACATACAAGACGCGCGTTTTTTTTCAATCGACGTTACACAAAAAGTACAAGCTTTTGTACCGTATCGGAAAAACGTCGAAAACGCCCGAGATCCGGCTCCTTTTATTTTCGACCGACCTCGGATTTCGGGCGCCGGCCACGCGGAGGATGACGTTGACGGGCGCAGGGGGCGACTCTCCCGTCGCTCCGTCCGCGTGACCAAAGGAGTCTGCGTGCCTCACCCGAGTGTGTGCGCCGTACGTCGTACGCGACTGTCCTGGATTATTGATGCGCGAGCCACAATGGGAAGTCTCTTCTAACTAACCCCTAACTCCCCGTAATGGATAGCCACGCGAGGGTACCTCCCCTTATCTCGCGATCCCTCTTGTTTTGACCTCCTCGTCTTAAGTTGCAGCAAGAAGCTGCAAGTCTCGTGCCGGGGCAAGAAACGAGAGACTTTTTTTTGGGCACGATGCTTTAGAATTGGTATCGATCCCTCGTTTTTCGAACGCTTAATAATTTAGCTTTATTTACTTCCTGGGCGGTGATTGCTTTAAGTGAAAGATGGCCGAGGGGGTTGCGGGTTATTTGTTAAGACTGGCTTCAGTGGCGCCCGTATAAAAAGAGATTAATTGTATTTTTTCAAATTTAATTTGTAAACGATTTTTTGCAAAATTCGAATTACCAGATTTAATCGTAAGTTTCGAATATTTTGGACAAAATTAAGATTTTTTCAGTGGCAAAATGAAACTCCATTGATTGGCATTTTTAAAAAACTTGGAAGTTCCACAGTATTTCGTATTTTATGCGAAAATGCGAATGAAAATTTGTTACTAATCATGATACATTTTTAAAGCTTCTTTTTAAAATTGAATATAGTCTCTAGTGAATTCCACGCAATTTTCAATTTGTGTCGAGTAAAAAAGTGCAATTATTTTCGCCTTCTGAACCGCGCGGAATCGGGAACATAACAATGCATCACGTGCCTACGTGCAAGAGCAAAAAAAAGCTCAAATTAAATCTCGATTTTCTCCTTGTTTCACTTCCCCATCGTGACTTAGTAGCTGTAACGCGCTGCGAAAGTTCAAGGGGTACGATTTCGACTTGCATTTTTCATTAAGTTCTCATTTAAAGATATAATCTAATCCAAGACTATAATTAAAATGTTGCAAGCTCTGACGAGATTATAGTTTATGTACAAGAAAAATATACATTTTGCAAGTCATAGCCTAAGTCATAAATCAAATAGTTTTCTAAGCTTTTTTAAAAATTTTTACGATAGTTTTCAATGTTTGGATCCGGAATGTCGAAAGTGAAATTGATTGGTTTGATTGATTGATTGATTGATTGATCGATTCATGCAGTGATTGATAAATATATTTCATATTTGTCAATAATAAGGGTACATATTTTTTTGAAAATGTTGGTACTTCAATTCAATCCTGAAAATCGTATTATCGATATAACTATAGAAAACTATTTTTATTTGTACAATTAAAAGTCGCATTAAACAAACAAAATTTTTCATATCTTTACTAATAGAAATAAAGAAAATTTCTGAAATTTTTATGAAATTTTACTCGTATTTCATCAGAAATTGGCAACAGTTACCTGTCACGCCTTCTTTTAGCATACACTGCAAATTATATTTTTTAATACCCTATATACCTCATCGTCCCATTCACACAAGTACCAATACTTTTTTCCGCCGAGCAATTTTGAGAATAGGTCCCGCAGCAATCGTCGCTCGAATTTGACCAAGCGACGTATAAAAAAAGGTGCGCTCTCTTTTTTTTTCCCGTTCGTTCGGAAAACTGAAATGAAGCCGCGCGAGATGAAGCTCGCCGGGCGAGCGAACTCGGACTAAACGTCGGACGCGCGTTTTCCACCGGCGGCGTTTCGATTTTCGTGGCTTATCGTTCGATAGCAGCCGGCGATCTAAATGGGATCTGCGGCCCCGATGGCGTTGCCGTCGGTCTGTTGCGAGCTGCTCCAGACCGCGAAACTTCGCCCCTTCCATCTCTCTCTCTCTCTCGCTTCGTCCCCGCGTCCCTCCCTCTCTTTTCGGTGGGGCGGATAAACGGGCTCCTATCTGCAAACATCGTCGATCTGCAAATAACTAACAAACCAGACCAGGCAATTAGTCACGCCCGGTTAATCGCTCCTGGGAATCCTGGGTGTCCGTTCTCCCCGACGGAATTTTTCCTCCTCCCACGGGGGGTTTCGCGCGCGTATCTCGCTCTTGTTTCCCGCCTTCCCCTACTTTGGCGGACGCTGCTGCCTTTTTCGTGAAAAAATTAGTTCCGAGATATGGGACGCGGCCGCTCTGATGTGGCGCGCATGCATTTTAATAATGACTTGATTTAGGTGCGGCGGCATTTTAGATCGCGAATAATTGAGCTGGCTATCGTTATTAAATTATGTTAAGTTATTGCATGGTATATTAATTGTCTAATCGAGGGAAAGCGACATTTATTTACTATTCATGCATTGCTTCATTTGTAATATGTAAATACCATTTTGTTATAGTTTGTTAACTGTTGACCACTGACTAATTACGTGTCACTGGATTTCTAACTGATTATAATATTATGCATCTGTTTAATTTTAAACATATTGTCATAATTATGGTTCTATTTGTAGTTTAAAATTAATTTGTTTACTCGACTATATTCTTATTTTGTATCTAATGATTTATTTTCAACTCAACTGTATAACTATGTTGTTGTGTATCCGGAAAGTGAAATTGTATTAAAATTATGTTATATATAATTCTTTGAAGCTTTACATCAAAATTTAATTTAGCGAAAATAAAGAATTGCTAGGAATCAAATGCAACTTTTGTCCCAGTTTACCGGTCTATAAAGTGGCCTTTACGCACTAAAAATCCAATGTCTACTATTTCATTCTAAAAAAGACACATAAACCACAATCAATTGAAAACAAATTGTTAATGTTCACGTTCACATAAATAAAACATGCATAAAACTTAAAAATTTTAAAAATCTTCAAGTGAAAAATTACACTCTTTCAGAAAAAGCTTATTTTCCCCTCGAAACGATCAGGTTTTTCACTTTTCGATATTTTGAGATCCGCACAATACACCGTCAGAAAAGCACATCTCCCGAGTTCGATATATCACTCGTAAAAAAAAGCAGCGTAAACACCGAAGCAAAGACTCCAGCCGCCCGACAACCGTTGCGCCAATGAGTCTCTCGCGTTGCGCTTCCGGCGTAATCGGACGGCGCCTCGCGCGCGTATCGCGCAACCAAGAGCTCCGACGGCTTATGAATATTTTATGAGGCGGTCCGGCCGATACAGCCATCAAACTCGCCCGACGAAGGGACAATGGGGGCGCGCGAGGGGCCCCGAGCGCGCTAAAGAAATTATGCTAATTTCGCGTTTCGCGGGGGGCGCGGCGAGCCTCGAGTTGTGCTGGCCCCGCTTCGAATGCAGGACGCGACGCCGCGGAGAAGTGCGCCTCGCGCTCTTATACGAGCAACTTTGTTTTCTTCGCCCTGCAGCCCGTTGTTTTGAATTTCGCCCGATCCCGCTAAAGTAGTTTGCCGATATTTTATATCTCTACGCTTTTAAAAGTGTCGCTGCTACGGTGTACTTTGTTGTTGTATTATTTATAACTAAAATTATTGGATTTATTTATTTTATTTGTTCGTATATTTCTTTGTAATTATGTTTTTTTTAAAGATCACGTAAAATATGTGAATTTATGTTCATATAAGCGAGAGTTAAAGAAATTTCTTTATAATCACTTACCTAAATCTGGGGGTTTAGGTAACAGTATAATAAGGAGAATTTCTTTCTTCAGTTCTTGCTTATATACTCGCAAATCCACGTATTTTACTTGATCTTTGTGCCAATAGAGGCACACCATTTTATAATTAATCAAATTTGTATATTTGGGTATCAATGCAGAATATTGTGAATACGAAACTATACATGATAGATTGTTTGTTTACATCCTTCGTATTTACGTTTATCGAGAAATATTTATTTTATGTCAGTACTGTGTAATCGGCAGACGAGTCAATTTATAGATCTGACACTCGATAACATTTAATTCGTTGACGTAAAGTAAAATTTATTTTAAAACATTTCGATGTTCCGCTTTCACAGAAATATAATTCCTCTTCAAAGGAGTTGTGGTTTTACGGCCGTGATTGGCATAAAATTGCAATTAATATAGCCTGCGCCTATAAACCTTAAAATGGTGAACCAATAATTTATAATACTCGTATTATAATTAGAAGCTAAAGCAGTTTAAAGCTACTTCGATGCCAACAAGAAAGATCGAAATTTTTTTTCAAGATAAATAAACGTTTTTTTTCGCGCTTTAAATGATAGGTTAAGCTTTGGGTATAAACTTTGAAAGCGTAATCATTCGATTGATAGTTAAAGTTTTAATTGCTTACGCAGCTACATCGAGCACTCTATAAAATAACGCCACAATTGTCAGTACTCAGAAATTGATGGCGCAAAAAGCATCCAGCAGTATTCTAAATTAGTTTGTTGGTCAACGATGGCCTTCAATTTCATGCGACATTACGCGATTTGAATGTTTAGGTAGTAAACTGATTGCGCGAGGCGGACGGTTGAGCTCGTTCGTTAACCGGTTACCCTCAAATGCAGTCGAGAGAGAAAGAGAAAGAGAGTGAGAGGGGAGAGAGAGTGAGAGAACCAGTAGTGATCACCAAAAAATTTTAAATCCTTGGTTTTGACTTCATTAGCTTAATCAAATATTGCTCATTCACTCTATTTGCATCGTTAACACTTTCAATTATGGATACTAATGGAACTTCTTCAGATATTACTATATTACTTCAGATATTACTGTATTATTACTCGGTTAAACAATTTGCATAGTGTAATTGGATATTTAATACAAAAAAATTGTATGACTTTGTAAATTCTTTTCATTTAAATTTGTGGTGTACGAAGGACAAGCAAAGATTTTGTTTGTCTAAATCTATATAAGAGCTAGCCTTCTATCGCATGAATAATAACAAAATTTAGAAATTTATACGTCAAATTAAAAATATTTTTTATGACGGCTAGCATTTATAAATAATCAGTCTATTAAGTTTGATTCGTAATTGATTACTTTCAGTTCAATATCCAGTAGTTAGGGCAATATCATAATATCTCTTAATTAATTTTAATTTCAGTCATCAGGGCCTTGAAAATATGAACGATACTTAGAGAAACGTGTCTACAGATGAGCAATAATTTGCTCGTGGAATATTAATAAGCGTCGGAAAGTCTAGCAGTGGAACAGTGTTGCGGTACTTTCGGTACCGTTACGTCGAGTTTGTCCGCATTGAAAACAATGTGTCTTTTGTATTACGGCAAAAAAGAAAGAATAAAATGAAATTTCAAGTATCTCCCACGGTGGTTTTTCGCACACTCCGCGTTATCGGAAGGATGGCTGCGATCTGGCCCTTAACAAAAGAAGATAACAAATATTGGGTAATAAGGGTGGAAAATTTCATGTGGTGGTTTTACTTGGCAAATCATGTTCTTTTATTCTTTCCGACCTTGCGCTCATTTATCAATCATCGAAAAGTACTAGCATTGGCTTCACGTTCCTTGACGGAGTTAATTGTTATTATAGAATCTATCTTAGTTATGCTTTTCTTCAGGTACAAAAAATCATCGTTGCAGGTATTTGACATTAAAGTTACGTTTTCTTCGCTTCGTTGTTTTTACGCGTTAACAAAAGAATAATCATTAATCATTTGTTTAGGTTTTATTGGTTACTGCCGAAGCGCAGTTGCGAATAAAGAAGAAAGAAATCGTAAAAAAGTATATCACCCTCTATGCGTTCGTTTTCATCCTGCTCTTATTATTTTTCGGAGCATCTATAGTTATTTGCCTGTTTCTACCAAAAGTGGAAAATACTTTAATTTTTTCTGCGACTTATCCTTACGGTCTCAAATCAAAATTATTGAAAACTTTACTTTTTCTACATCAATGGACTTGTGGCTCGCATATTTTTCTAATGCTTATTCACGATGCAATTTTATTATTTTTAATATTCACATGTACTGATCGACTCAAGACTATAGATGATTGTGCCAAATGCATCGAAAATTATTCACAGTTATCATCCTGGATTCATCATCATTCAAATATTTTAACGTAAGTTTATTAATAATAATTTTAGATAAACATCTCTTTCGATTATTTAAAACAAAAGAAATAGAATTAGTATTATCTGTTATTTTTTTTAAATATATTAAGAAGCGCATTTATTTTTACACCTGTTAGGACGATCGTTTTTATTAAGTAAAAAATAAAAATTAGTCGAAGAAAATTCTTATGATATACGTATGTTTATCAGCCAATTAATAGCTGAATAAATAAATAATTTCAAAATTATGTTTCGATATCACTATATATGAACGTCAAAGTTCATACTGTAAAAAAACAACAAAAATTTAAATGAATTTTTTTTTAACTTTAATAAGTTTGCGATATATGGAAATTCAATTTGATTTATTTATATAAGATATATATTAAACCACAGTAATTTGCTTCAAAATTTATACCCTTTAGATCAATTAAGGAAACCAACGATGTAGCTCGATTTATGATGCTGAAAAACGTAATTAGTTTCCTGGTCTACAGTTTCAATTCCGGCTTTGAAGCTTTGAACGTAAGTATTCATCATTTTTGTCAGCATACAAGCGATAATATATTATTAAATAAAATTCCTTAAAAACTGAAATATTTTTTATTAGTATACATCGTACTATCAGTTAATTAATCAATTTTTTATAATTGCCACAATTTACTTAAGAATTTTGTTGAACTGTGACTCTGCAGGAGAAATGACCTCGGCGGTAAGCTACAGTCTGTCAATTTGTCAGTCACTGATAATTGTTTCTTTTTTTTATAATTTTTATAATAATGTAAAATTTGTTTGTGTTTAGAGTAGTGATATAGCGCTTACAATATACTCTACACGTTGGTACAATGAACAATTAAAAAGTATAACAATGAAGAAAATTATAATCATGAGATGTCAAAAATTAACTGTAATAGGTATCAATGGATTTATGCCATCGCTTAACAGAGGATATTTGTTAACAGTTAGTTACTGTATTTAATTTTATTAATTAATTATATCTCATTATTATTAGCGAATAATTTTTAGGTTTTGTCTGCTACCTATACGTATTTCATGACATTAAGAACAGTACTGGGTAGCCGATAGTAACTTCGAGATCCTCTTCATTAAAACCATTAGGCATCTACGACTTTAGTGAGTACTCATTACGTGATATTGAATGCAGTAAATTTGTTAAAAATAATTATATTTTTATGTTTAATGCCTAAATTTGTACAATAATATAATGGAATGTGAATAAATTATATTTGTTTGTTAAAAGCACGGAAAATTATTTTTTTTTAATTTGACGGACATAGGCCATTAATACAGCAATTAGGTAATAAATTTAAAATTAATAATAAATTCTAAAATTTATCATCTACTACTATGAACGATAATATATTTTTAATCTGCACACAGTAATATAAAGAAAAAAGCCTCGAAATACAATCATTCGTTCCTGTAAACATGGCAACGGATTCGAGCTCATTTTTTTCGCCGCAGATCTGAATCTCGATCTCCCGTCAGTGCCCCTGGATCCGGGCTATCGCCGCGTTCTCAGACTCCAGCGCGAGGCGTACGCTCGCAGGCACTTTATCTCCGCCAGCAGGGGCTCGTGCCCTCGCTCGTCAACTGCGTCGCGCTGTTGCACCACACGTCCGGGCCACGCTAGTCATTCCCTCCCAACGCTTGACAAATTTTCTCGCTTACGCGTCATGAGTGCAGGGATTTTTTTTAATACAACACTGGTGTAGCTAAGTAAATCTAAATTGCTTTGCGTCGCAGCGTTTTACATTTATTTATTTCGGGGCATTTGGATGGGGGAGAGTGATGTGTGCGCAGTGGCCGTCAGGTAAAGTGGGACACTGGGGAAAAAATTGTAACAGTTGTAAAAATAAAAAAAGGTTTTGGAAAATTAAAATGTCAGATTTTTAAATCGATGATTTGCTTTTTTGAAAGGCTACTCTCTCGATTCAATATTCCTGTCAATTTTTAAAACTACAAGAGAGCAGAGAGATAGAGAAGGGTGGGGTATAGCGGAAAAAATGTTCAATATTCAACGAAAGCTACTTCGTGAAACTTTCAACATTTCTGTGTTAATTTTTTAATGAAATTTTTTTACCAAATGGTTTTTATCGAAAATGAAACTTTTTTAGTGGTCAATATATTCCAATGATCTATGTTCTCCTTGATACATCATTACACTTCACTTTCCCTTAAATTAATGTTTATCTTAGAATAATTTTTTTAATATTCAACTATTTCGCTATACCCACAACTAGAAAATATACAACTTAATTACATGTGTTTTTTTCAGAAATTCACTGTTACACTGAGAGAAAATGCTCTAATGAAAAATACTACTCTCGGAGAAAGCGATCACAGCCAGACATTCTGAAAAAAATTACCATACTTTATAGTAAAATGTATCAAACAGTATTGTAAATTTTTATATATGTACAGTAAATTTATATATTTATATAAATTTATAATTAAATAAAATATGCATCATTTCAAAATAACTTTTTATTTAATTCAGACATAATGTTGTAATGCAATAAATTTCTTATAGTCTCTTTTTTACCCTCTTAAATCATTAACAATAATCCAGCGTTAATTCGAAATACAAAGGTCATCAAAAGCCAAAGATAGACTAATTCGTCTTACGGTGGTTCTTGGAAGATAAATGTCAACCTATCGCAAAAAAGTTAATTCGCCGTGAAGCAAGAACTTCGCACGCACCGCCGCCAAAGAAAAATAAGAAAAAGCAGGAGGGAGAAGTTCGAGCGACTCGTCGTCACGGGCAACAAACGTACAAACGACGCGGAGCGTCGGGACTTTTTTTTCGGGCCGTCGCCACGGTGTCCTTCCCCCGGAGCACGTGTGACGGTTCACTTGTTGACCGCCGAGGGCCTGGTCGACGCGGCGAGTTCGCGGCCGTATCCGCGTGGGTGCGCGACGGCGCGATAATGCCGCGTCCTGGCTCCAATTTTCGAAATCTCCCCCGGCGGCGCCGATGCGCCTGAGCGTGTGCACATTGATAATGCGACACCGCGACAATCTGGCCGGGAATTGGAGACGCCTCGCCCGGAGACGCTCTAATTCGCCCACCGACGCGCTACGACACCAATTTCTTCGGATCGCGGACTTTTTCTCATTAGTTTCGAGGTAGGAGTCGCGTACAGGTGTTTTTTTTTCATTTGTTTCGAGTAAATGCTCTTTATGTGATAATGATATAAAAGAAATATTGTAATGTACACTGAGAGTATTTTCCCGTAAAAAGTAAAGGCGAAGCTCATCGTAAAAATTACGGGAAAAAATGTAATCGTGGGATGATTTACCATCTTGGAAATTTTTACGGGAAGATCATTGTAAATTTCACGCGAAGCTTGCGCGTTACGAAAAGCTCCGCAAAAATTACGAAGCTTTTCTGGTAAAAATTATGGAGTTAGGTCTGCAAAATTACGGAGTTTTCCCGTAAAATTTACAATGATTTTCCCGTAAAAATTTCCAAGAAGGCAGACCGTCCTACGATTATGTTTTTCCCGTTAATTTTTATGGTGAGCTTCACCGTAATTTTTACGGGAAAATTTTTTCAGTGTACCGTATAAAGTGATAAGGGATCGCAGAGGACTTTTAACTGTTCTATTAGCATTTTTGGATACGATTCTTTGAAAAAGTTAATTCTAATGCATAGTAGTTAAAGATTGCAATTAACAAGTTATATGCATCATCGTTAACAAAGTATTCATAAAAATTCTCATAAAGTAATGACATATAAAGATGATTGTTTAATCCTTTGTAACTCAAAATCGTGAAGTGATTTAGTTATACATATTCTTTTTTGTATCTACGCTAATGTTTTTTTTCATAAATTGCAGATTACACTTACTTGCGCTATTTATTTTTAAGGAAATTTTCTGACACGTAGAATATGTATCCAGTGGAAAACAAAGTCCAGTGTAACGAGGGATCGATTTTCTAGAATAATGGAAGTATCGAATATTCAGTACTGAATAGTATAATACAAGAGAATTATTAGAATTTTCAGTCACGTCTCTACAGATGAGATTAATCTTTTATAATTCATGTATTGCTTCCTTTTATTATGTGCTTGCCATCTTTTTGATATTTAAAATATTTTATTTTATTTTGTAATTAATCCAAGAAAATGCACTAAAAAACGTAAAATATATTATCGTTTTAATAAATAAATTAGCAAATTTTAGTACCTACTTATAGAATCCAGCTTATTATTCTCTTCATTATCTTTTTTTCTAATAATGATGGTGTTTAAAAAGTTAGAAATTTAATGTGAGATACGGATCAACACTATCTTAAATGCAGATAAATTAATAATCAATACAAACACTATTAATTAAATTTTTTAAGTTTCCGTAGGTTTTTATTCCTACTTTTAAACAAAACTGGAACGTTATTATTCGTAAACTGGCTACAAATAAATTAGCAGCTCGAATATTGTGTCATCAGGATTCAAGCAGAATAACGAGAAAAACAAATCTTGAGGCAATAAGAGCGCAATTCACTACTACATAGCAAAGAAATTTTTTATGCTATCTTCTAAAATTGTACTCTTACTATCTTGGCCTGGCTGAAAAGATCAGTTTTTTATACTCCGTGCGTAAAACACTAGTTTTTAAGCCTTTTCTAAGTGTGTAAAGCACAAGATTCTCGCACTTTGGGCGTAGCCTGGGTAAAGTAAATTCTGCAAGCAAGTGCTTTACGCACTCAACGTGCAAAGCAACTGCTTTACGCACGAGTGACCAATAATCGTTATATGCCCAATTTGGACATGTCCGTCATTAAATTTTACGCACACGTGCTAAAAAATACCTCGCGTAATTAATGCTCAAGCAGTTCTCGAGAATCGCCTGCTTTGCGCACGAGTTGCGTAATGTGCTATTACAAAACCACCAAACAAGACAACGACCGCCATCAACAAAACTAATAGTCTTCCGCGTAGAATCCCATCCGTCCACGACGATCAAATCGCTTTGGGCGCACAAATTTTACCCCTGGCCCCTCGTCAGCGCGGAGAGTGCGCCTGCACGCGGCGCAGGAATAATGCGCGTCGCGATATACCGGGGACAGCGCGGCGCGCGTCTCCGCCGGGGCTTGGCGGGTAAACAGCGAGCTGACGTGTAAGCGAGAGCAAACAGCGGGCTCGGCTCGCGAATCGATCATCGCCGTAATTGCATTCCCGCGCGGGACGCGGCGAGAAGAAGCCGACGGCCCGCCGAAGTATTGCCTTCGAAGACGCGGTATGCACTCCCCGCCCCCTCGGAGCGAAGAGGCTCTTCCGCCACGAAGTCAACGCTCGATAGAGCCGGGATGGAGAAGCGGATTTTCCAAGAGGCTGCGGGATTTTCTCTCCGCGAGCGGGGGGCTTGGCGTTTAATGTTTCCTTATTTGTTACTGGTGCCTGCGCTGCGAATGCATCTCTGTTTATTTCGTATATTTGTGATGTTGTTTTTGTAAAGGGTGATTCTGCGGGGAGGGGATCATTAAATTACTGTAGGTGAAAGTAGTTTTGGATTCGAGAAAGAATTTTATATATAAGATAAGGGATTAACCATATTTTTTCCAACTAAGACGAAAATGATAATAACTGCGGAGTACATAAGAATTTGTTATCATTTACTGATTTTGTTATTCAAGACTACAAGAATTTTAAATATATTATAATTCGTTTGTTCCAAATACGAACTTCCTTTTACTTACAAATTTATTGTTTAGTTATTTTTATATACTTTTTGTGGAATTTAATCAAATATTAAAGATTATGATTAGTGTAACGCATAAAAATCATTGGATGATTTTTATGCGTTACATTTTATTGTAAAGATACTGATTTATCTTATAAAAAATTTCCAAGTCTAAAGCAATAGTTTTCTTAGTTTAACCGGATGAAAATATATTTATTATTCTAATGAAAAATTGAATCTTCATTTCTAAACGTGCACGAAATGTGCGATTTCATATCGTTGCTCCTAACGAAGAGAAGCACATTTCATTTTACCGATGAAGAAAAGCACATTTCGCGAGTTCCCCCGCGAAGAAAAGCACTTTTCGTATGCCCCCGTGAAGAAAAGCACATTTAGCGATTAAAAAATAATAAATTGGCTCTACATTGATTAAAAATTGATTGAAAAGTCACTTATTTTAAAGCGGTCTGTGATTTACTCGCTTCGCGTGCCTAGCAGTTCGTGCAACAATTTCAAACCTCATTATTTGTTTGTGAATTTGTTGATCGTTATTCATCTATCCATCGAAAATTTTTCGACTACGAATTTCGATAAAGAAAAATCGATTATTCGCGTATTATTTTTAGAGTATAGATACGACACGTTACTAGACTTATTCCATAGCCTCCAACTTTTCAATTCTAGAAATTAAATTTAGATAATGTTTTAAAGAGATCAGCTAGCCCTGCAAAATTGCTAAAGAGAAAAAAAAAATCCGTCGGGTTTCAAAACGATTTTTTACCATTCAAGCCCCTCGCCGCGCACACCTGGGTGCCCCAGCCAGCCCGGGTCCTTTAATTTCGTTTCTCCGCTCTGCGGATAACGCCGTCGCTTCGAGCTCTTGAATAAATGTCTCCTCATCGTCTCCTTCTCACGTGACGCTCGAGCACCTCTTACCCCCTCTTCGCCCCTTTTTCGCCACCCACGCGGCAGCCCTACTTCGCGCGTCCCCGCGAATTGGTTTCGGACGTCGCGCGACGACGCTTTTGTGTAAGCGCCGGCATTGTAAACGCGACGCTCCGCGGCTCTCGCTACATTGCAATTTACATTTAGCTCGGCGGAGCGAGTGCATGCAGCCCGCAATAATTTCCATACGAGACGCGCGCGCCTAGTTTCTCGCTCGTGAAAAGGCTCGGGGTTGTTTTTTTTTTCGATCCCTCGATTACACCTGCAACCGCGCGGCGATAGTCTATCCAGCGGGAAATGCATTTTCTAATAGTACATAATAGTTGTTGATATTGAAGAAGTAGCTTGTAACGAAAAAAAGCACTTTTCGGAATTTGACTGCGAGAAAAGCTCATTTTGCCAGTTACCTTGTGAATAAAAGCTCAATATTTCGGGGAAATCATGAAAAATGCTCGGAAAAATGGGTTTAACTTCTCGAGAAACTTGAGAAATGTACTTTTCTTCGTGAAATTACCTTTTCTTCGGGAGATCTACAAAATGAACTTTTCTTCGCCGAGGGAAGTACATTTATGATGAAAATTATGCGTTAGTTTTTGCCGGAAAACTGAAACGTACTTTTTTCGTTGTTATAAGAGGGACAATATGGTTTACCAAGGGAGATAACTGGGCTTTTTAGACATAATGTAGGGCTTGCAGTACTGCAACTAAACGTGATCAAAAAGTACAATTATCTCTTTTTATACATCATAATTTGTGACCGATTAATTGACTTTCGCGACCTAAACTGTCTCTAACGAAGAAAAAATTTAGTGGCTAAGAAGTCCTTTCTCTCCTCTTTCAAAAAGTTCACTTTTGACCAAAAAATCCGAAAACTGTGCGTGTACGTTACAAAACAATTTTCAAACCCTCCTTGCTTCTTTCCACGACGATGAAATGAAATAAGGAGGAAGCTACAAACAGGAAGCCCCCTCCTGCGTAAAAAAAGAGCGGGCTCTGCCGCGCGCAGTTGCGGCAACGCACTCGCGTTGCGGGATCCCCCGGCCGAAGCCCGCGATATCGGGAACTAGGAGAGCTGCCGGCTCCGGGGGTGTACAGCGCGGGTGAGCGAGACGGCCGCAGCACCCCCTCTCCTACGGGAACTCGCCCCCACTCGCCCCTCGCCTCTCGCCTCTCTCTCTCTCTGTCGCGGAGAGAGCCCTAACCTTCTGCCGGAGCGCGTAGCTGCCTCGGCGGGCAGCCAGCCAGCCTTCCATCATCCGGCGGTTTAGCTGGCGCTCCGCAGCGCGCGCGCGCCGCTCGCTCGCTCCTGCGCGCGGATGCTGCGTCGGTCGTCGCCGCCGTCGAGGGAGAGAGAGAGAGAGATAGGGACACGAGGCGAGGCGACGGGGGCGGCTCGCCCGGCGGCGAGACGAGGACCGAGGGATGCTGCGGCGGCGCGCAGCCAGCAACGCGGCACCGCGTCCGCGGCCAGTGTGAGCCAGGCCGTCGCCATAGCCGCTCCCCGGGGCTCTGCCAGAGAGTACACCGCGCGCGCGGGCTTGGACATCCGAGGGACAGCCGCGGGAGGACAGGGGCTGCAGCCTATAGCTCTCTCTCCGCCCCCCCCCCCCAGCCCCCTCGACTCTTCGGGTACGCGACGACGGGGTGGCTGAAGAGGAAAGTGTGCCGCGCGACCGCTGCCCGTGTTACGTAGTACGCGAAGGAGGAAGTGGTGTTCGCGAGAGCCGAAGGCCGAGGGCCTCTGACCTTGGCGTCCGCGGAGTGCGTTTCTTTCCCCCCTCCCCTCCGAGGCTTCCCTTCGCGGTTCAGTGCAACAGTGAGAGAGAGAGAGAGAGAGAGAGGAAGCTGAGTGCAGTGAGTCGTCGCACGGCAGGACACGCCATCGATTCGCGGATGACGGGCGGCCGCCCGGCCTTCGAGGCTGCTTGAGGCACCGACACGAGTAAGTATCGCGAGCGGCCTGCTCGATATTTCCTCGCGCTTACTTCTAGGGAGATGATTTTTTCCGCGCTGGAAGATTTTCGATCTGATGGTGTCAGGTGCGCCGGGAACTTTCGAGCGATATCTACTCTAAGTTTGACCTGGACGCTGTCTTAGTTCGGGCCAATTTTCTTCGCCGCGGCGAAATTTACTTCCGCGCTGAACTCATTTGCAGTTCTGGCCCCGATTGAATTCGGAGCGGCCGGGGGTCTTCGTTAAAAATTTACAAACTTCGTCAATATAAAACTTTCTCCACGGCGAATTAATTTTGAATGCGCTCGCGGCGCGAGGCTGCAAGTTTGAATGTCTATTTGTTTCGCACGCTGACCAGCGTTCCCATTTATTAAAACGATAAAGTATATACCGACTGTCAATACAACTTGGACGAAAGTGTCATTATTTACCTCGTGTCCGGACAGATTGTCTCGTTAATTATGTCGCAGAAATAATAAGAAGGAGGGTGGAGAACAATGTATCGCGGACTCGATCGTTGCATAATCATAGAGAGCGAGGGAGAGAATAACGTTCCCTCCGTCGAAGACGTACAATGCGCTCTTTTTTTTGCGCCAGCGCTGACCGATCGACGCCGAGTAAACGTAATTCCTGCGCTTTTCAATAAAGAAATTGTTTCGCCGGGGGGCGCGCATGCCGCGGACGGAGCGATAGCGCGCGCCTCGACTATTTCCGTAATTGCATCCCTACCCGTAAGAAAATGAAGAGCGAAGGTCCCCCCTTCCCTTGCCCCTCGTCTCGGCACATTACGGGAGGAGGATGCACACGCGACTAGCCCGATGGCCTTATGCGATTAAAAATAGATGCGAATCGATAGACGACGGCGGAGCCCGGGATGTATGCATATCGCGCGTGCACACACGGCCGAATCGCGCGCGCGCCTAGGTGTGGGTGGGGGACAGATTTTCCCGTTCGACGAAGCAAAAAAAAAGTGCGGCTCTCGGGCAGCGCGATGAAACGCTAACTTCGTTTGGCGCGAGCCCCCCCGGCCGCCGAAACCTCGGCCGTCGAAATATTTACTGTTTTCCGCGTGGTGAATCTCGCCAAAAAAAAAAAAAAAAAAAAAAAGAAAAAAAAAAAAACTGACCCAGCGATTTAGTGCTCGGCACTCGCAGCGGCGCTTTTTTTTTAGAAAGCTATCGGCAAAAATGTCACTGGAGCTGTCCGTAAAATTTTCGATGTTGATTTTAAAGCGAATTTTAAGCGCGCTTTTTTCCCCTTCTTTCATTTGCGCCGATGTAAAGTGGAAAAAGCTTCAGAGCCGCGGGTAATCGGCGCGCTCGCGCCGTCGCTTTTCCAGATAACGACCCGCGGCGTGTTGCGCGCGGACGAAGTGGCGGAATACACCGGAGGTCAAAAATCCGGTTGGCCGAAAAAAAAAGAAAAAAATACCCCCGCGCGCGTCCTTCCCTTTTAAAATCGCGCTAAACGACGTTTGGAGAGCAACGCACGGCCGGGCGGACGTTTTATTGGAAGCGGGGAAATCGATATAGCCGTATTGGCCCCCTCCCCCACGGCCCCCATTTTTTTCAGTGTCGCAGCACGCGCCTTGCCGTCCCAATAGGTCAGGCGCGTGCATGTGTCTTTTCACGCTTCGTGTACCACCGGCTGCAGGGAATCAATATCGGAAGATTATATTTCCAATATGCATCTCTTTTATTGCGATATACCTATTCCCCGCTCGGTCTGTAACGCGTCGCGCGCTCCTTTCGCTCCATTCCTTCCTTCCTTCCTACGCTTTTTTAATTTTTCCATTTTCTCCTTACTTTTCTTTTGTTCGGCGCCCGCGAGCTCCTCACATTTTTGCGCCTCGTTGTTTGCACCCGGGCGAAGTTCATCGATGCCTCTTCAAAGTTGCCGCTCGGAATTTAGCTTTAATAGTGTAATGTGATGTGACTTTGTCCAATAACTTCGCCCTGACTTCCTCCTCCAGTTTGAGTGGAAAATGATACCTCTTGACTTGAAACTTGACTTGAAACTTGAGTTTAAAATTTTATCTCTATCGACTTACTTTGAAAAAACGAACTGTCCATTGAAAAAAAAAAACACGTAGAAGCTTGTAATCTTCTTCAAACTTTTTGTTTGCTGCCTTTAATTATATTTATAACCAATATCCGTCTATTGAAAAATCTTGTAACTATTTAATTTCAAAAAAACAATTTCAAAATTTAAAAGAAAGATCGTATTAATGCTTCTCTACTTTTTCTAACAAAATAGTTGGATTTTGTAAATTGTGGAAGAATAAATTTATAAAGTACTCATGATATAAATCGTCTCGTTTTCTCCAATTGATGAAATGATTTTTTGGACAATTTTTACCCATTTAAGACATTTCCTAAACTGGAAATTAAATGGACGAAGAAAGATTATTTCCAGTGTGTAATTAAAGTAAATGGGTGTAATTCCTTAAATGGGTATCATTTTTTCAAGAAACAATAATACTTAGGAGCAGTATGAATAATTTTTAATTTAATAAAGAGTGTAACGAGGCAGTTATGTAATTAGAATATCATTGCACTAACCATCAATTAGAGCTAAAGCTGAAACTTCGAACTTCGAGGATGTCGATAACATCTTACTTGAATTCATTGAACCAAGAACTTGTAATCTTTGCCATTAGTTCTCAATTAAAGCCGATAATAATCAGAGGGCAAAAGAACATAATAGAATAGAAGGCAATAATGTTATACCTACTAAAACATTCTTCTGCATTCATTCATAAAAATAAACAAATAAGCAATTACGTTTAAATGAATTTGTACGTACGGTAATACTGGAAAATTTTTCTCGTAAAAATTGCGGTAAAAATTATGTGCGTAATGCGTATCATCATTGTCACTTTTATCTGAATTTTATGAAAAGCTGTATGTAATTTTTACAAGAAAAGCTCCAAACATTTACGGAAAAATTTCGGTCATTTTTATGGGCTCATGTCGTTGAAGACTTGAATAAAAATTACAATGATTTCCTCGAAAAAATTGCCAGTGTTAAATAAAATACCCACGTGTACTTTACAGCGCGCATCATCGCACATTTCACGAAAAATGTCTTTCAGTGAACACGACAAAACCGACTCCGCCATTACAAGCTGTTATCCAAATAACGAAACGACTCGACAGTTTCTATCCTAGTGCTGGAGATCGCAGTGCCGTTAGTTCACGGCGATCATTATCGTCCGCGACAAATTGACTCCTATTTACCAAACGGCACGGCCAGAAAGGCGGCTCAATGGCCGAAATAGCGCAAGCTCGGCCAAAGCTCGCTCTAACGCGCGCAATTTTAATGGATCCCGCGTTGACAGTCGCATTGCGGAATTTATTATTACTATTATTATTAAAACTTTATCATTGAGCTACGGACACTAGGTCCATTGTAGCTCGAGCGAATATTTACAACAATAGCTAGAAATTTACATCATTTACGCTACATTGCAGGTGTGCGTCCTGTAATAAAATATGATAGAGAGGGAATTACATTAATAACAAAATAACAGTTTGTTTTGCTGGCGGTTGTACATACATATGCAGTATCGCTGGATTACAATCTGTCACTATACGTGCGCTCACTATTGTTTTAAAGAGAGGTCACGCAAGCGCCTTTTAAATTTATCGCGCGGGTCGCGCGGGCGATAAGCACCGCGGGGGGCTGTCGAAACTCGCCAGTTAAAGTCCAGCGCGCGCGGAGGAGCTTTTCGGCCCCGCGTGGGTGTTTCGGCCGCGGCGATAAACAAACGTCGAGCGCGCGCTATACGCTTATCGGCCGCCCTTGGGGAGCGCCGGCGAAATTCTCGCCGATTTCCGGCTGCGCGTGCCTCTCGGAGCGGGAATAAAAGGTGCAAATAAAAGGGACGGGCTCCGAGGCTTTTTCCCGATGTGCCGTTGCGCGCGTCTATAGTTCGGCGTTGGGGAACGGCCGGGTAAACAACGACGCGAGAAAAAGTATACGGGCCGATAAGGTTTTTTGTGCTGGCACTGATAGCGGAGTAATTAATCGAGCTTTTTCTTTGTGCCTTTTCTTTTGAATGACCTAAGCAATTGTAAGTCATTGTCTTCTATTATCTAGTCTAGTGGTATAGGTTTTATTAGAGATAGTGGATTTTGACGATGTTGTTCTTATTATTTTGTTTATTATAGTGGAAGTAAAAGAAAAATTGAAGAATTAACGCACACGAAGAATGAAAGCTCCACTAAAACTGTAATAGTAATATTTGATCTTATCGTATGCAGGTATTAAAGAAATAATTGCAGTATTTTCTTTTAAAATTTACTAAAACTATTACATATAAATTTCAAAAGAAACTATAGTAAATTTTTTTAAATAATGTCAGTCTATGATTACATCGAATTGGCAATTATAGCATTTATTAGAGCTTTTTTATTCATACAAGAAACAACTAAAGTATCCGAATTAAAAGCCATATAATATTGAAATTAAGCCAAAATCATTTGTAATATTTTTATTTCTAAAAAGAAGTACTTGGAATGAATAAATAAATCATTGCATTATTAAACTCTTATCTATTCAATAAAATCAAATTCAATTATAAGTTATTTCTGAATGTTTTAATTTACTCAGAGCTAAATTAGTAATATATAATTGAAATAACTTATAATATTTATTTAAATACTTTTTATTTCTGATTTTATAGATCCTTGGAATAGGAAAATAATCTCTTTATGCTAAAATTATGCACACGGGAAGTACGGCATGTAGTAGCTTCCAATGAATTTAGCTGTAAGCTGTAAGCTTACTTTTACAACAAAAGAATGTGAAACTATTATGCATGCTAACTAAATTTATTTAAAGCGATTATATACTTACTCTACTCTATTTTGCGTTATCTTGAATTTTCTAAACTACTATCTGTCTGTAAACGTATCTGCTAAGTATACCCAAATAATCAAATTTCTTTTGCAAAATAAAATAAAATTCAGTAAGTAGAAAATCTTAATAACAATCTGCGAAATTTTTACTTTAAAACATCGATCATTTGTCCCAGTATAACATCGCCGCTGGATCAAAACTTTAATATTCTCCCTAAACTACGAGACGTGGAAAAATACATAGTCATGCGGAAGAGAATCGCGGGTCTGGGTCTGGCCTGTTTTCTCCCAGAATCCCGGGGCAATTCGTGTACATAAGTTTGCATTACACCGGGGGGGCTCACGTGGGCTGTGTCATTGAGCAGTCACGCCGGCGCCTCGGCCGCGACGCTCGCGTTTTAATCGCTCGGTTAATTTTCCCCGCGCTCCACTTTCGGGCGAAGGAGGCCGCCTCATTTTTCTCCCTTTCGCGCGTTCCTCCTTCCGCAAGAGGAGAGAGAGAGAGAGAGAAAGAGAGGGAGAGAGAGAGAGAGAGAGAGAGAGAGAGAGAGAGAGAGAGAGAGAGAGAGAGAGAGAGAGAGAGAGAGAGAGAGAGGCTGTCCTAAATTCACATCACAAAGACGGGGAATTCGTTTTTCGTCCGCTCCCCTTACACCAGCCGCTCCCCTCGGCTCATCTTTCGGCGCGCACGTTTCCTTCTCGTTTGTATTTAACTTTCTTCTCTGTGTTTGCGTTTTCTTTTCGAGCTGCAGCGACTCGGCAACATCAGTTTCCGGATCGATGAGTATCTTTTTTTTTCATCGCTCGACGGAGGGAGCCCGCTGTAGTTTTAATCAGCGCGACGCCGGAAGCGAGGGGGCGAGGGTCGGCGCTGAAAATTCAAGGGAGCGAGGAGGGCCGGAAGTGACGCAAGCCGATTAACGTAAGGGGATTCGAGCGCGCGGGTCTAGTTTTGTTACCGGCTCTCGGAGAATCTCGTTTCGCGAGGCGCTCGCGGTGCTTAAGGAGAGGACGACGGAGCATTCCGACTGCTGAATCGGCGCGCCGAGAGCCTCGATTCGGTACGGGCGTCCCGATCAACCGGTCGTTTCAGCGAGCTAACGACGTTTCGCGAGCACTCGGATCTTTAATGGAAATATCGCGGAAGAATTTCCACGACCGTGAATGCACCTATTAAAGTGTCCAGGGGGGCTAAGAAAACTTCGGAATCGTAGAGTAGGTATAAAGGGGCGTTTACAATCGGAAGAAAAAGTTTTGCTTATTGAAGGAAAGCTTTTAAAAGCGACTAAATTGATTTTTGCAAAGACTTAATGCGTTCAAGTAGAAAAAGGCCAGAGTAGCCAGACATGCGTTTTCAATCAAGTTTTAAAAACTTACTTTTGTTCGGGGAAAGATATACATTTTTTTAAATTAAGCATTTTCTTTGTGATTAAATTTATATTGTTACGTACTGTTTTTTTAATAATATTTTAAGAGAGGAAAATAATAATTAGATTTCAGTTAACATCTATTTAATGAAAAATTTTTACTTTTCATACATTTTTTTGTTATTTCAAATATAAGTGTAGTAGTCCTTCAATTACACTTTTTCTTAAAAAAATATTTAAAAATGTATTTATTAATATGAACAAATTTATAATCAATGTATTGAAAACATTTTTCATTCCACAAAAAAGCAGGTGACTCGTCTGTTAACTAATGTTCAAAGATACAAAATTCAAAGGATTTATAAATTTTTGTGATCGATGCCTATTGGGTTTAGTAATTAAATTTAGTCATTTGGGATATTAAGTACATCATTGAATTAATGATAGCGAAACCATGTAAATAGATTTAGAGCTAGTAAATTATTGCACATCAATTACACTTTATTAATTATATAATGGATTAATGGATTAAGACAAACATAATCCATAAAATGAAATGCAGTAATAATTGCTTATTGTTTAATATTAAATATTCAATGTTATAGGTAGAATATAGTTGAATGTTACTATTTTATTGTTATTCAAGGTAAAATAAAAATAAAAAAACTTGAATTCTACCGAGGGGTTATTCTTTCTGTATAATCACAAATCACATTAAAATAAATAACTTTGCAATTACTTTTTAATTAATATAAAGTCAATTTATAATTTATTAATAATAATCAATAATAAACAACAAATCCAAATGCAAGTTATCTAAATAAAATAGATTATTAAATAATAATTCGAGCTAAACAGGTCTTGATACAGCGTGTAATATTAACTTGTACATTCACTGCCAGGTGGATTCTGAATATAGTATTTTTCCACTAACGGGTCTGTTGTCTCAGTTTTATGTAAGTTACCTTTAGACCTAAATGATTAGGCGACAACGAAAGCATACTGGTGCTTCAATATTTAGACGATTACAATTACTGATAGAAAAAAAAATTGTGTAATCGTTTAAAAAAATCCATAAAATTCTTGTAATCATTACAATCAAATTCCACAAAAATTAGAATGAATAATCCCTCTATCCTGCGACTGCGCGGGCTCATGGTTGTTCCCGTTAGGTGCAATGTACTTAAGCGCTGCGTGATGGCTGCGCTAAAAATTTAAAAACTCTAAAATAAAGAACAGCCAACCGACTCGCCGTAGGCGCCGCCTGAGCGTACTTGCTCGTCGTAAAAAACATCGGGCGAGAGCTTCGGGCTCGGGAGCGAACGATTTGCGCGCGACGTTAAAAGGCCAACCCCGCGCGGAGCTTGCGCGGTGCGGTACAGTCGCGGCCCTGGGGGGGAGGCTCGGCCGAGAGGGCCACCCGTCGCCCGGCTCTCGGCCTCTCTCTAATTAAAAGTGACATTTTTAGCTCGTCTCATCTTCGCGCTCGTGCCCCCGCATCTCGTTATGCTCGGGCGAACGCGCCGTTGCTAATTCCACCCCCGTCGCCGCCGCCGCGCCTCTCCGCTATTTTGTTCGTATTTCGCAAGTGGCCGGCCCCGGCGAAAAATGCAGCTGCTTCATGCGAGAGAGAGAGAGAGAGAGAGAGAGAGAGAGAGAGAGAGAGAGAGAGAGAGAGAGAGAGAGAGAGAGAGAGTA